>SJYV01046220.1:0-11875 GCA_006410875.1 Neotragus pygmaeus | reverse complement strand
GGCCCTTGGGGACGGGGAGGGGATGTCATCTCACTCGTCCCTGTCCTGCTCTCTCTGTGGCCTCCTGCCATCACCATCATGGTGATCAAGGCCCCAAAACCCGGCCTTGCCCCATGCCCAGAGTGGCCGCTTCCAGACCCACCACGCGGGGGTGAAAACGCAGCCTCACAGCCTGGGAGCTGGGCCTGGGTGGGTGCCCAGGACACCTCGCGCCTCCGGGGAGGCAGACGCAGCCGGCCAGCAGCCTGGATGGCAGCATAGGGAACCGTAGATGCAGAGGCCTGGGGTGGGAACCCCGTCACTGGGAGGGCTGAGAGCAGCCAAATCACCCTCTTCCTCTTCACGGCTACTGCTCACTGCGTGTTTATAGCGCAGAGCTCCGCTCCTCCGCAGGAGATCACACAGCGGCCTCTCCAGAAGGAGCCGGACTGAGTCTGAGAGAGTCCCCAGAGTGCACACAGCTCCTCACTGGGAGGGGCCGGGGTGGAGTCTTTTGGAAGCCAGCTGTGCCTGGGGGCAGGCCCCGGGAAGCCCTGGCTTCTGCATGCCCGCCCACTCCCACTGCACAGGCTGTAGAGACGGGGTTAAGCGGGTGAGCGGCCTGCCTGCACCCGGCACCCACCAAGCCATCAAAACACATGTGACCGGGACCCGGGGACCCGCAGAGCGAGCTCCAGGGCCCAAGCGCCTCTCCACGGCTCTGCCACATTTCAGTGCAGGCACCCCCCGCCCCGTCTGGCCTCCAGGTGATGCAGGCCTCCCGCCCAGCCGCAGCTACCTGCTCCATAGACCACCGCGTACACGACCTTCTTGGTCTGCTCCCTGTCCGTGTGCGTCACGAGCTCTGGGGAGATATCCTTCCTGCGTGGGAAGACAGTGTGCGGTCAGGCAGGCTGGGGCCTCCTCCACAGAGGTCCTCCAGAGTCCGACCGCACGACCTCCCCTCACCCCAAGGACCTTCCCAGGGGAGACGGTCAGCGTCTGCAGCATCCATGTCAGCCAGGGCCTCCCAACAGATGTGACCCAGCCAGGTTCTGGGGCATCCACACCCCAAACCAGACAGCAGCTCCAGCGCCCGAGCCCCAGCCAGCTGGGAGAAAGGCCTGGGTCCTGCTGCTGGGGGCAGCGAGGGGGCGGTGTCTGGACCCTCCACAGGACTAGAGAGGCCGCCTGCACCCTGCCCCCCAGAGGGAGGGGCTGGGGCGTAAGCCCGTCGTGGGCACCCAGACAGCAGCAGCAGCAGCAGCCCCACGTCTGACTGTGCATGCTCACATGATCTCCTAAGGTTAAAGCTGAGCCTGGGAAGCAGAGGGGCAGGCGGGCAACCCGGGCCCTTCCCCTTGCCAGGCCCTCCTCGCCCAGCTGTGCGTGTACCCTGAATCTTCCTGACGGAGTGAGCCCGTCAGGTGGGCAGAGACAGAGACAGGAAGGAGGACGGCAGAGCGGCCGCACAGAGGAGCCTGTCCTGCCTGGGGGGCCTCCTGCAGAGCCGGCCTTCTCTGGGGCCACTGTGACACTCGGGGTCTGCTCAGGGCTCTGGTGGGGCGGGGGGGCTGCCCCGGCCTGCACGTGGCTCCCAGCTGTCCTCGCAGGCCGAGGCTCTGAGCATCCAATTTCCTGAAGACCCTCGCCCCCAGCTTCTCCTCCCACCCCTGAGCTGTGGGCTGTGTTGTTGGCCAAGCCCCTGCCCCTCGCTCTTGCTGATCTCTGATGTTTCCTGGCAAGGCTGCCCATTTCTGCCTGGAGAGGGTTCCAAGCTGGAGAATCAACGCCGAGTCTGCGCTTCTGGCCGCCTCTGGCCGGGTCGGGTCAGACAAACGGCTCTGTGTGCTGTACGCTTGCGCTCTTCAGAGCCAGGGTCGGGGCCCACCCCATCGCGGGTGTGCTGTGGGCCTCGCGAGAAGACCACAAAGCGCTCCTAACTGTTTCAGTCTTTTTTCCTGACTCAGCACTGGCTTGATTGGGGCCGGCGGCTGGCGGTGTCCCGGCGTTCTGACAAAGTCGAGTCTGACTGCGTGCTTGTGTTTCATGTGCTTCTGGCGGCAGGTGGGCCCTCGGAGCTGCCTGCCTCGCCATTTTCAGTGATGTCCCAGGGTTCGTCTGTTTCACCACCAGACTTCCAAGTTCTGACGCATTTTCCTTTTCCTTCTGTGTGAAGCAGTTTCGCCCACTTTTTTAAACTCTGCCCTCGACCTTGGTATTGTCAGCAGCTGTCTTTAGATGAGGGGCTTAAGACCAAAATGCACCGAAGCTCAGAGCAGATGTGTGCCAACCTGTGTCCAGCCACCCTTGGGCCTCATCCACCTCCCTTTATTTTGGAAATCCACAGGCACTCCAAACCAGGTCAGGAAGGGCGCTGCTGAGCACCTCGCCCGAGACCCGCTTCCCTGTGAGCTGCGCAGGGCCCGGGCCCAACAAACCCTGCAGAGAGAGGCCAAGGCAGGCGTTTTGGAGCAGGTGCCCCCCAATCACACCACACTAGTGACCCCCCTCAGTTCTATCCAGAGCTGGGAAGTTGTCTGAGGAAGCAGCATGGAACTGTTCCGGGACTTGCTTCTTCCAAGTCAGGGTGTGATAGAATCCAGACACACAATCAATAAAAGCGGTGGATGTGTAGCGAGCATCACTTTCTGATAACAGAACACACTTGCTTCTGCAGCACGCACGGCACACACACACAACCCCATCCAGCACACAACAAACCTCAAAAGGCTGCGCGCAGTAGAAACATCAAAATCACACCCAGATCACAGTGCACGGCAGCTAGAAATCGACAACAAAACCCAAATCCCCAAAGCCTGTTTTGCCTAGAAATAAAACAAAATACACTTCTATCAGCAATTTTTGGTTGAAGAGAAATATAAACAGAAATCAAATAGTTTCTAATGAAGATAGCACATGTCAGAACCAATGAATCACATTAAAAGTGAGGAAATTTTAACCTTAAATGCCTATATGAGTACAAATGAGAGCATAAAAGTACACGAATTAAATAAACGCAAGAAAAATCGCAAAGAATACACAGGAATGAAATAATAAAGTTAGACTGCAGATGGGAGCAGAAATAAAGCAGAGAACAGCAAGACAACTCATTAGTAAATAAAAACCCTGGTTCTTACACAAAACAAACCACTAGCTAGTTTAATCAAAAGGGCAAACACAGAATAAGAAGCAACGGACGAAAGCTGCAGCGGGCATGCCAGAAGTTTACAACCTCGTAGAGATGACTCTGCACGATGTTACACAAGTAAATGACCAAACCTGGGCGAAGTGGACGAGTTCTGAAGAAAACACAGTCAGAAAAACTGACTCTTGTAGACAGAAAGTTAAACAGACCAATGTCTGTGGAAGAAGTAGAGAAAGTTATTAAGGAACTATCCCACAAAGCACCAGGCTTAGGGGGTTCTGAGGGGAATTCTACAAAGCTTCAGACCAGAGTCCTGATACCATACACACTGTTTCAGAGAAAATGAACAAAAATGTCCAAATAAAGTATAGTTATACCAAAACATGAGAAAGTTACACCAAAACATGACAAAGAGCTCATAAAAAGGAAAATGATAGACTAATATTGCCTATGAATATTGATTGATTTAACAATCTTAACTAGAATATTTGCAAATAGAGTCCAACACTACATTGAGAAAATAGCACCTCAAGGCCAGGCAGAGTTTATACCAGGAAAGCAAGGTTGGTTCAGTGTTAGGAAGTCTGTTAACACAATTCACTGCATGAACAGGACTAAGGAGAAAATTACATAATCACCTGTACAGCTGTTGAAAAAACCCCTGTGACAAAACCCAGCTCCAGTCCAGCCCAATCCTACTCTGAATAAAAACTCTCGAGAAAACAGGAGTAGCTGCATATTTCCTTAAACTCAAAAAGCAAGGCTCTTAAAGCCAGCTTCCTATCAAGGGAACCCCAGGCAAGGCACCCGCGGCCTGCACTGCCTGTCCACACGGTGCTGGAAGCATAGCTGAGCCTGAGGAACACAGGTCAGAACATTGTGGGTCCACCCACAGAGACATAGATATTTTTTCCAATAAATAGATTGAAAAATTTTTTTGAGATGTAAAACAATTTGAAGAAACTTGGAGATGAACTTTATAGTCTGAATACTGAAAAAAATTAAGAAAAGATTCGGTGCATCATGAATACACAAAATATAAGATGCAAATTTATTTTGTCATTTACTCCCATAAACTGTACCCAAATCTGTAACAAATCATTAAAATTTACCAAAACTGAAGCACACACACACGGAGCAGGCATGGCGCCATGGGTAGCGGGGAGGAGGCAGAAGACGTGAGGCCGCGGCGTGGAGCCGTCCCTGCACAGCTCGGACGCTGCCTCCTACTGATGCCATGCTGAGCTCGGGGGTTCTGGGGATCCGCTCACAAGCGCCCTGGGACGCCTGTCATCTCCGAGGGAGCAGTTGGTGTCTCAGTACACCGATACTTGTAGTAAGAGGTGATCTCTCACGCTCACACGCACTTCTCATCATGCTTAGAGCAACACCGTGAACCTTCAATCACACCATACGACGTGCCACGTGTGATGTTGGAAGAGCTCCCTAGAGGCAGAAAAAAATTATGACGTTCTGAGAAAAAGTTGAATTGTGTGATGCGTACAGTCGATTGAGATGTGCGGCTGTGGTTGCTGCCGTTTCAAGGTAAATGAAGCCAGAATAACGATCATTGTAAAAAAAGAAAAGGAAATTCGTGAAGCTGCTGCTGCAGGCTATACAGGGAAGCCTGGCGTGCTGCAGTCCATGGGGTCACAAAGAGACTAACAGACTGAACTGAACTGAACTGATGCCTCAGGCACAAAGACCTTGGATCCTTTGAAAAATATAGCCTCTTTATCTTGTATTGAAAATGCCTCTATGGGACCTCCCTGGTGGTCCAGTGGTGAGAATCCTCCTGCCAAGGCAGAAGACATGGGTTTGATATCTGGTCAGGGAAGATTCCACATGCCTCGGGGCAACTAAGCCCACCGGCCGCAACTACTGAGGCCAAGCTCTAGAGCCCAAGCTCTGAAACAAGAGAAGCCGCGGCAAGCAGAGAAAGCCCATGTGCAGCAACCAAGACCCAGTGCAGCCAGAAACGAACAGAAAGAAAGGCAGCGCAGCTTTCATGTGGGTGCAGGATAGATACAGACTCGAATGTGATTTGAGAAAAAGCAAAGTCATCACATGACAACTTAAAGCAAAAAGAAGGTGAAGGATCTAAACTGGGAGAATTTAATGCCAGAAAAGGATGGTTTGATAATTTTAGTGAAAGGACTGGCTTAAAAAATGTAAAGACAGGAGAAGCAGCTTCTGCTGATCACAGGGCAGCAGACGAGGGCCAGAAGCTGTTAAGAAAATCACGGGGAAGGAAGAATATCTGCCTGAACAGGTTTTTAATGCAGATGAAAGTGTCCTATTCTGGGGGGAAAAAAAAATGCCACAAAAGGCTTTTATCAGAAAGGAAGAGAACCGGGAGCAGGACTAGAGGCAGGAAGGGAGGGGTGACTCCCATTCTGTGTGAGATCTGTTGGGTTAATGGTCAGAACTGGCCCATCTATCAAGCTGCTGACCCCCAGCCTTGAAGGGAGAAGATGGGCACGGCTGCCAGTCTTTAGACGGCGTGCCCAACCAGACCCCTTCTCTCGCACTGGTTCCATCAGTGGTTTGTTCCTGAGGTCAGGAGACATCTTGCCAGTAAGGGGCTGCCCTGTAAAGTTCTTCTGATAGTAGGCAATGCCCCTGGCCACCCAGGACTCATGGGTTCAGCTCCGCGGGTGCCAAAGCGGCCTACTTGCCCCCAGATACGATGTCTCTATCTGGCCTCTCTGGGGGGGCCATGAGGAGCTTTAAAGCGCAACATACATGGTGCTGCATGGAAAGGACTGTCAATGCCACGGAAGGGAACCCTGGTAGAGGATCACACCATTGAAAAGTCCACCATCGTTACAAATCGTGAAAGCCATCAAGCCCCAAACAGTCAACTGCTGCTGGAGAAAACTATGACCAGACGTTGGGTATGACTCCACANTGTATATATGTAAATGTATATGTATATATAGTAATTATATCTATTAAAGATTATAGACAAAGTAATTATATATATAAAATATTTATTGTAAGGACTGATGCTGAAGCTCCAATACTTTGGCCACACAATATAAAGAGCCAACTCATTGGAAAAGACCCAGACGGAGGGATGGATTGAGGACGGGAGGAGAAGGGGGCAACAGAGAACGAGATGGTTAGAGAGCATCATCGACTCCATGGACTCGAGAGTTGGACACAGCTGGGCCACTGAACCATGAAACGAAGTAACGAGAGGAGAGTCACAGACGTCACCGTGAGCGGAGGTGTCAGTCGCTCAGTCGTGTCTGACTCTTTTGGACCCCACGGACTGTAGTCCATCAGGCTCCTCTGTCCATGGGACTTTCCAGGCAAGAACACTGAAGTGGATTGCCATACCCTTCTCCAAAGGACCTTCCCAACCCAGGGAGCAAACCTGGGTCTCCTGCATTGCAGGCAGATTCTTTACAGAAGACTTATATTATCTGTAAGTAAATAAGCATGATTTGTCCCTAATTTTTCTGATAATGTCCCCACTCTTCCGGTGTTTGGTAATCTATTTATGCTGCTAACCATTTATCTGCTATTATTAACTCAGCATAAGCCTATAAAGTACATATTTGAACCCCACATTCTTCCTCAGGTGGAGGCTCTTTTGAAAAATGAGTAGCGCATTGTTCTCACTCCTGTTCTGAAGGAATCCCACTTAAAATTAACAATGACAAATAATTCAACATGTTAAGTGCTAATCACAGCAAGGAAGAAAGGTTAGAGGAGGACGGAGGAGAGAAAAATTATTCTCTTCTGCAAAGGAGACATCCAGGGCCACTTTGGAAATTGGAGGTATTTCAGAGGAAGTTTGAAGTTGAAACTTGCCAAGGAGTGATGGAATGAAGGAATATGTCAGATAGACATGCATATGGTAAGACAAAACAAATTTTGAAAATAGCACAGCATCTGAATGCCTAGAATAGAGAGGATGCGCTGTGTAGTAACAGGGGTTGAGACAGGAGATGCTTGAAGCCAGACTGGTAAAGCTGACTGGAAGTCCTCAGCAAGATTTTTAAGGAAAAGGTGTTATGCCGCATCCCAGAAACTGCAGCTTTGTGACGTGGGAAGATTCCCTGGGTTCTACCTATGAGCTAGTTTCCTCACCTTTAGGATATCCTAATCGAGGCTCTCTTTGTGGTTGTTGTGAGAGCTAAGGTACTTAAAGCAGTGCCAGATTCACGCTAAAGCACATTTTAAAAGATTTCCTGTTATTGTCTACGAGTGAACCTCTCATCCTGGACCCGTTTTGGGGCATTTTGGAAGCTCTACCGTGTCTCTGCTCCTCGGTCACCCAGAATGGTACACCAGTGGAACATGTGCTCTGTCTCAGCTACTATTCCCGTCAAGACCCAGTGCCCCAGTGAGATCTGTGCTGGCTGCACGTATATCAGCGTGCCAAAAGCCCAGTGTGTGGGATGACAAATTATGGGCCGAACCAGCCATTAATCACTCATGCCAAAGAAAAGGGAAGGATGTCTACAAGCTTCTGAAAGGTGAACGCTAACCTTGTTACCTGGACCAACATTATTTTTTGCTGTGTTTTGCTTCCTTCAAGATTTCCTTCTGGAACATTTTTTCAAAGAAATCTTGCTCATCAGATTAGTTGTAACTTTTAAGAAGCTTCTCTCTCTGGTGCTTTTCATCACACAGCTCCCTCTGAACGTGCTGAGTGCTGAAGTTCTAGGGAGTGTCAGCAGAACAAATTGATTCCTTTATTATATGAAACTTGACCTTCATTTCCCCCTATATTATATTGGTATTTGATGTGGTTTTCCATTTTTAAAAGCACCAGTATGTAAAAAGAAACTATCAGTGTCTGATAGGCTCGATGCCAGGTCTAGGAACTGGCTGCCCAGGGACTAACTTGGAAACAGCTATCTTTGTTTACCCACTGCGGCTCCTTCAACTGAGAAATGAGCTCATCATATATTGCTCATCCAGGTTATAGTCCAGAGAGCAGACTCCTAAGATGACTCAGCTTCAAAATGGCTCTGTTTAGTGCAGAACACCTGCCTTGGCCCATCGACACACTGTGGGGCCACCCTCCTGCAGGCGGTCTGCTCTTCCCAGGAAGACCACCGACCTGGTGGTCGGGGGCCCTCAGTATCGCCCCTCGTCTGGACTTCACTGAGCTTAAAGGGCTTTGTTCCTAAATGAAAATGAGTGGTGAAGTGATGGCCTTGACTGCACTCTGTACTTGATAGTGCTAATATGTACTAGACTTTGATCAATCTTTTATGCAAGAGAAGCTTCAAAACCAATAGTAGGTTCAGGATAGAGTAAAACTAACTGTACAGATATAGATGACACGTGTTGGTAGTGAGCACATTTCTAAGTCCAGCATCTGACTGCTTTATTTATGCGCCATATGAGAAATGGATTTACAACAGCCCTTTTTTGCTCACTCTGTTTATTATTTATTCATCCATTTGCCCATCTGTTTATTATTTACTAAATCAATATTGGAGGAAGGTCACACTATACCAATGACTTCTTTGCATTCTTCTCTGAATTCTCATAGCTCTCTGCACGTCACTTATAATGCTATTCATTTTTAATAGATAACCCCTAAATATCTTTAATCTTAAAGAAATAATATGCTGATAATTTTTTGTGAAGATTTTTGTGCTATTATTTTTGTTGCAGCATTATTTATAGTAAAAAATTCTAGAAACAGCCTAGATATTCAGGAATAGAGGAACTGTTCAGTGATGGCACATGTGTACAATAAAGTGCTATGAAGCCATCTCAACGTGCATGTGCAATTTTTAATGATGACAAAATGTTTCATGATGTTCGTAGAAAAAAAATGATACACAACACTTTATTCCTATTCCTAATTCAACTTGCATTTAACTACTCATGAATAAAATAATTCTTACTAACTGTTATGCTACTAGTGGTTCTTTCTGAATCAGAAAATTAAGAACAGCATCTGCTGTCTAATGGGGCCTCACCTCCTTGTCTACTGATGACCGCGGGCAAAGCCTCCTCCTCCGCTTGGAGCCTGATCCGGGCCCCGGGGCCGGAGGAACCCTGCCAGGCATGCAGGAGGCCAGGGGCTGGGGCCTCAGAGCCGACCCGCTGGGGCCAGCCCCAGACCGGACCTGGCAGCACCAGCGAGGGGACTCTCGAGCAGAAACTGGGTGGAGCACAGTGAGGGACCACATCCTCGAGTGATGCCCCCCTGAGACAGGCGGGCCCCCTCCGCGGGCCTGGGGCTGGTGTGCGCACACACCTTCCGAGTTGCCTGTTTGCCGGCTCCTCCTTCCTCCGCTTTTCCCCTGGGCTTGGGGGCCAGGGGGGGACTGGGCCAGCCGCCCGGAGAGCACCGTCTCTGCCACCCACGGCGGGTGTCTGGGGGACGCGGCCCTGGAGCCAGGCTGGGGGGAGCTCCAGGGAAGCTGCCGCCCAGGAGGCCGCGGGCCGCAGCCCAGGGCCCCGGGGAAGGGGCGCCAGGAGGCCAAGAGCCAGCCCCCAGGCCGCCTAGGAGTTCGTTCTAACCCCGGCTCCGCCTCGCCCGGTCCCCTTTCCCCAACACCGGCCTCCGGGTGGGCTCAGTCCCTGTCCTCCGGCCCGGGTGTCTCCCAGACCGGAGGCTCTCAGGGGCCCCACAGAGCAGTGACTGCGGGTGCTTCTGTTGTGGGGTTTCCCTGGTGGCTCAAATGGTAAAGAATCTGCAGGCGACGCAGGAGACCCGGGTTTGATCCCTGGGTCGGGAAGGTCCCCTGGAGGAGGGCAGGGCAGCCCGCTCCAGTGTTCTTGCCTGGAAAACCCCACGGACAGGGGAGCCTGGTGGGCTGCAGGCCATGGGGTCACAAAGAGTCGGACACGACTGGGCGACTAAGCACACCACTGCTGCCGCCCTGGGCGGCTGAAGGGCCTCC
This sequence comes from Neotragus pygmaeus, assembly GCA_006410875.1. Taxonomy (NCBI): domain Eukaryota; kingdom Metazoa; phylum Chordata; class Mammalia; order Artiodactyla; family Bovidae; genus Neotragus; species Neotragus pygmaeus. The sequence continues at coordinate 1,864 of SJYV01046220.1, read as the reverse complement.
TCACCCCTCCTATCCCGCAGGGCCCTGCCCTGGGCGGGAGGCCTGGGGCTGGGCGCAGCGTCCAGCCGTCCCGCGGCTCCTTCCCAGGCTGAATCCAATAACAATGCCCGCCCCTCTTTCGCGGGAGTGGACATTTTAGCAGCCCAAACACATAGATTATGGTACTTTCTTTTTGCTTGTGGTTTAGTCGCTAAGTCGTGTCTAACTCTGCGACCCTATGGACTGTAACCCACCAGGCTCCTCTGTTCATGGGATTCTCCAGGCAAGAACACCGGAGTGGGCTGCTATTTCCTTCTCCAGAGGATCTTCCCAACCCAGGGAATCAAACCCACATCTTCTGCTTGGCAGGTGAATTCTTTACCATTAAGCCACCTGGTTAATTTCTTATATATGTATGTATAATAAGCATATACAACTTTCACAATTAGAAAAGAAAACCACAGAGGGTTTTTTCCTTTCTTTCTTTCTTTCTTTCTTTCTTTTGAAATTCTATTATATATATCATGCCATGTTGCCTCTGTGAAGGAATCAGAAGAAAAGAAATTTTAAAGAGATTGGTTCTCTTGGAGCTTACCATGGTTACTAAAGAGACAACTGTGATTTGAAAGAAAGAACAATACAAAGAGGAACAAAATTTAAACTGAGCAACATTCTCTGTGAGCTACTGCCACTTGAAGAGTTAAGAAACATGGATTTAGTGGGGGTTCAGGAGCAAGAAATGTTGTGTGGAGGCTGACTGGGATGGATTTGAAGGATAGGAGAGACAAGACAGTCCACCATTATATGCACTAAGGCCATATTTTGTCTTTGGCCTCAAACAATTTCATTAGAGGAGGGTTTATATTATAGTCAGGGTTCAGTTAGAAAAAGAGAAGTCAGTCTATGCATTTATAGTGAAAAGAATAGACTAGCACCGGAAATTAAGAGCTTACAGAATTACAGTATGGCCTGGACAGAGTGACGCACCCAGGTGAGGGGTTCAGAATGTGCAGAACCAATAACGCTTCACAGTTTCTCTACACGCCAATTGCAGGTGAGAAGTAAATGGAAGCGAGATCACTATACCCCCCATCTATGTAAAGCACAGTCTAGAGTTAGAGGAAGAATGAAATAGCTGCCACCTCTCCTTTCTTAATCTTGCGTAGGTGTGTCCACTTGGCAAAGGGTCAATCTATCTAAAACACAGGAGTCAAAGTGGTCTAGCAAATGTAGTTGCAAGGCTTGTAGCCCCTGACACAAAGGATAAAGCAGAAAGAAAAAAGGCATAAAAATGAGTGCTGAGTACCTGACTCCTTCCCCAGTATTTACCACAGATAGTCCCTAGACCCCTGAAAGCCAGGGTGTGAGGCTTAGCCATGAACACCAGAAGGGTTTTTTAAGCAGATAGGAAAAACAGAAAGAAAAAAAAAGACCATGTTGGAAAAGCAAATTGCTTAAGAAAAACCATCTCACTGTGGTAAACGGATTTCAAGTTGCTTCATCAATACGGAGCACCAGCAGCAACACAAGCAAGCTCACAGAACTAAAGGGAGACCAAAGTGCCTAAGAGTTGTGTGGGGTCAAGCTGAGGGCCATGTGCCCACCTCACCACGGGTCTGGGGCTGTTTTACATGAATCGCTCAACCACCCTGACCCTTTTACAAGTCTGTTTGCTGAAACAACCAATTCAGGGGGAAAAGTGTTAAATCCAACTGGGCTTTAAACTGCTCTTCTCGTTCAGTTCAGTCGCTCAGTCGTGTCCGACTCTTTGCAACCCCATGAATCGCAGCATGCCAGGCCTCCCTGTCCATCACCATCTCTCGGAGTTCACTCAGACTCACGTCCATCGAGTCCGTGATGCCATCCAGCCATCTCATCCTCGGTC
>SJYV01046219.1:0-10152 GCA_006410875.1 Neotragus pygmaeus | reverse complement strand
GATGCCATGATCTTAGTTTTCTGAATGATGAGCTTTAAGCCAACTTTTTCATTCTCCTCTTTCACTTTCATTAAGAGGCTCTTTAGCTCTTCACTTTTTGCCATAAGGGTGTTGTCATCTGCATATCTGAGGTTATCGACATTTCTCCCGGCAATCTTGATTCCAGCTTGTGCTTCTTCCAATCCAGCATTTCTCATGATGTACTCTGCAGATAAGTTAAATAAGCAGGGTGACAACATACAGCCTTGATGTACTCCTTTTCCTATTCCCTGATGGCTCAGACGGTTTAGTGTCTGTCTACAATGTGGGAGACCTGGGTTCGATCCCTGGGTCAGGAAGATCCCCTGGAGAAGGAAATGGCAATCCACTCCAGTACTATTGCCTGGAAAATCCCATGGACAGAGGAGCCTGGTAGGCTACAGTTCATGGGGTCGCAAATAGTCAGACACAACTGAGCAACTTCACTTTCACTTTTCCTATTTGGAACCAGTCTGTTGTTCCATGTCCAGTTCTAACTGTTGCTTCTTAACCTGCATACAGGTTTGCCAATAGGAAGGTCAGGTGGTCTGGTACTCCCATCTCTTTAAGAATTTTCCACAGTTTATTGTGATCCACGCGGTCAAAGGCTTTGGCATAGTCAGTAAGGCAGAAATAGATGTTTTTCTAGAAATCTGCTTTTTCAATGATCTAGCAGATGTTGGCCATTTGATCTCTGGTTCCTCTGCCTTTTCTAAACCAGCTTGAACATCTGGAAGTTCACAGTTCACGTATTGTTGAAGCCTGGCTTAGAGAATTTTGAGCATTACTTTGCTAGTGTGTGAAATAAGTGTATCATATTCAGACTAGATAACTGTCTGACTAACCAGTAGTGAGAATAGGCTTGGATATTAACGATGGTGAGTTTAATATTGTCCCAACCTGAAAACAAGGGTCTACTTGAACTGGGACCTTTAACTGTATTGGATTGCCCAAAAAGGTTCCTCAAACAAACTTTTCAATCAGACAGGAAAGGAAATGGTAGATAAAGTGAGTGGAAACTTGCTAGTTAATTGCAGTCATTGCTTCCTTTGTTTCAGTTCCCTGGAAACCTGGGCTCTGACCCCAGCATTTAGTCTGTGATGCAGACAGTTTTACTCCCCTTCATGGGCTTCATTTTCCTGATACGTCTCAGCAAGACCAGATTCTGCACAAATTTCTAATTCTATGATTAGTAGGAGTTGACTTTTAGGACAATCTTCAAACATTTCAGTAAGTGCTTTTGTATGCCGCAGTGAAATACACATTCCAGTGCCAAATTTAACATTTTATCCTGAAGCCTGGATATTTTCAATAGAACTACCTTCTTTTACAGTGCATAACAACAGAACATTAGTCCTCTAGCAGTCAAGAGATGTGACTTATAAACAAGTTTCCTTGGTTTGGCAAAAGAGCATTCTATCTTACCTCTCTTACACAATGAAATTTCTAGAAGGAAAAAGGTAAACTTCAAAATAAGCTTTTATTATTAAAAAAATTTTTTTTTTTTACCTGGGGTGTCAGCTCTACTTCTAATTCGCCAGATAAATACTGTCGTTCAAATTCTGCATTTTCTCCCACATACGAAGAGACCATGCGTTTTATCTGCTTGGATCGAAGTAAAAGGCCCAAACCAAAGTTGTCAACCCTAGAAAGAATACACAAGCAGTTTACAATCAAAAGGACATCCCATGGAACACTAACATCCTCACATCCAAAGACTTGAGATTTTACATGACAAATCACTGACATTACTCCTAACAACTTCCTTTTCTCCCTCCTTCAACTTCACATCCTAATCCTTCTCATGCCAACAAGTAGTCATTCTCGCTCACCTAATTCTTTCTTAATTCTCGTAATGTGTCATTTCCAAGGCTATAACCTCCCCCAGGCAGTCCAGACACAGTAGACACCTTAAAGCAGTCCAGGTAGGTACCTGTAAACTTTTTGATAGATTTGTTTCATAGTCCAAGTCTTCCAATACTGACTCTAATAACATTTCCCACTGACCATGTAAGGGAGAAGGAAATGGCAACCCACTCCAGTACTGTTGCCTAGAAAATCCCATGGATGGAGGAGCCTGGTGCAGGCTACTGCCCATGGGGTCGCAAAGAGTCGGACACGACTGAGCGACTTCACATGGGTGTGAGGAAAGAGCTGCATAGGAGAGTTCCCTGATGGTCCAGTGGTTAGGACACAGCACTTTCACTATGGTGGCCAGGGTTAGATCCCTGGCTGGGGAACTAAGATCCCACAAGCCATGAAGTGCAGCTGAATATATATATATATATTTGGAGATTTTATTCTTACCTGAAGAAACTTGGCTGCCTATGTGCTCAGTCAAGTCCAACTCTTTTGTGACCCCATGGACTGTAGCCCTCCAGGTTCCTCTATCCATGGGATCTTCCAGGCAAGAATACTGGAGTGGGTTGCCATTCCCTTCTCTAGGGACTCTTCCTGATCCAGGGATCAAACCCACGTCTCCTGAGTCTCCAGCACTGGCAGGTGGATTTTCTAATACTGAGCCACCTGGAAAGCCCTTCCAAAGAAAACTAAAGCCTAAATAGCAAGTATTTTCAGGAATGCAGTTTTGAAATGTGGGGAGAATTCCCTGAAGATTAATAATATATTTGTCCACTAGAAGGCTCCAAATCACTAAAGAGCCTCTCCGAACACTGATTATGCACAAGGCTTTACACTTTTTGTTTATTCCCTTCTCCCAAATGGCAACCCACTCCAGTATTCTTGCCGAGGAAATCCCGAGGACAGAGGGACTGGGTGGGCTACAGTCCATTGGGTTGCAAGACTCGGACATGACTGAGCACACACAGATACACACAGACATTAAACAATTTCCCAGTTCTTTGGGTAAACAATTCTATTCCCCTCAGTTCAACTCTACCTTCAGCCTTCTCCACCTCACCTGATGCCAGCCTCATCTTACAGATCTTCAGAACAAAACTCAGGGAGTGATTCCTGACATACAGGTTCCACGTCAGCTCTACTGGAAAATCCTGACTCTGCATTCAGTATCCACCCAGAATCTGAGCATTTCTCACTCCCTCTCTGGAACCGGCACCATATCTTGCCAAGATACCACAGTGACCTTCCCTGCTTCTACTTCCACCCACTACGATCTACTCACAAAATGAGAGCCCAAACTACAATAGGTCAGATCATGTCACTGTTCTGCTTGAAACCCTGCAGTGGTACCCATTTATTCAGAGTAAAAGTAAAGGTCTCGCTCTAGAGTGGCCCCCTAGGATGGGTTGAAATGCCCTTTCACACCTCTGACTTCACTCCTCCCATTCTTTTTGCTCAATTCTCTGCCTCTGCCAGCCTCCTTACAGTCCCTCAAATACACCAGGCATTTTGCATGGAGGCCCTTACGCTGGCCTTTCCATCTCTCTCAGAAACTCTTTCCCCATATAGGGTTTTACATAAACATCTCTTGACATCTGTCAAATGAGTTTATTGCTTTTCCCTCCTCACTTTCCCCTCCTCACTGGCTCTTTAGTAATAAAAATGAAAATCATTAAGTCTTCAAGCTGGATATTTGCTATGTGTCCCTCCAGATCCATTCTTCAACCTCCAGTCTGCCCTACGCCTAGGGTGGCTGCCCTGTGTAGAAGGCTGCCCTGTGTAGACTGAATCATGGGGCCCCCTGCCCTCTGGCTTCTGATTGAGTCCATCCACTTCTGATTGGGTCCAGCTAGTCAAAGACACCACCAGGAGGATCAGGGGAGTGAGGGGAGAATGATGTCAGGTCTTCTGTTCCCTTAGCTCTCTCCCTGGCACCTGAAGCACACTGGATACATCTCTCCATAAGACTTTCTTCTGGGTTCTAACAGCCCCCATCCCCTTGAACCTGTCAGGGCCAGAGCTGGTGGTAACAGCTCTCCACTGTTACTAACTCTGCTGCTGCTAAGTCACTTCAGTCGTGTCCGACTCTGTGTGACCCCAGAGACGGCAGCCCACCAGGCTCCCCTGTCCCTGGGATTCTCCAGGCAAGAACATTGGAGTGGGCTGCCATTTCCTTCTCCAATGCATGAAAGTAAAAAGTGAAAGTGAAGTCGCTCAGTCGTGTCCAACCCTCAGCGACCCCATGGACTGTAGCCCTCCAGGCTCCTCCATCCATGAGATTTTCCAGGCAAGAGTATTGGAGTGGGGTGCCATTGCCTTCTCCAGTTACTAACTCTAAGGTTCTTCAATACTCATGTTTGCCTTCCCTCAGCCCTGACTCTTCCTTTAAAAAGAGTCTATTTGGTACATTCTCTCAATTATCTAATATAACAATACTATTGATATCATCTGGAGCCCTGCCCAAATAAAGTTATTTTAATAGTAAAATAATACATGAATGTGGATATAACCCATTTGCTTTGTAGTTTTAAAAAATCTGAAACTCCCTCCAAGTATAGAGGTCTATACCATAAAATAGAATGCAGTTGGCCATTCACGGACTTGGGAATTTTTCCAACCACACTTTCATTGATCTCTGTGGTCTTCCAACCCATTACACATTTGAACCCATCTCTGTTTGGAGATAACCTCTCTGTATTTGTTGATCTTGGCTCTGGACATCATGTGTATTTAGCTCTTGGTTTGTTTCTGGACTAGCAAGCTGGCATAGCAACCCAGCAGAGCAGAAGACACTCAGCTGAGGTTACCACCTGACCAGGTACAAATTTAGTGTTTATGCCTCAAAAAACGCTGCTAGATAGCTTATCATAAGAGTGTCTTTCCTAGTTTCCCTGGTGGTCCTGCGGTTAAGAATCCACCTTGCAATAAGGGACACCTGTTTGATCGCTGGTCCAGGAAGATTCCCCCATGCCATAGAGTTACCAAGCCCATGCGCCACAGCTCCTGAGCCAGTGCTCTAGAGCCTGAGAGCCACAGCACCTGAAGCCAATGTGCAGAAACTACTGTGGCCTGCCTGCCTAGAACCTGTGCTCCACAACAAGGGAAGGCACCGCAATTAGAAGCCCACACCCCACAAAGAGCAGGCCCCACACACTGCAACTAGAGAAAGCCCTCATGCAGCAATGAAGACCCACCACAGCCAAAAGACTAATAATAATAAGATAAATAAATAAATCTTAAAAAAAGAGTGTCTTTCCTGCCATATACCTTCCAGTTCACAAATTCAGTAAACATGTACCCCTTATCTACCATGTATCAGACACTAATGATAAAAAAGTGAAAAGGGAAAGGCCCTCACACAATATAAGAAAAAAGAAAGACATACATAATCTTTTGCTAATGAAAAATCTACTATATTCCTGATAGTGAAATACACATATTAAAGCATCTTGAAGCTCTCTGGTATTAAAGATAATCTGAATGAACTTTCAAAGATATTATCTTACTTAGTGCCTTTAGTAGCCAATATTTTTCTAGCATACCTAAAGAGAGATCTGACCTTTCTCCTACAGCACCACAAACTCATGTTAAAACATTTTAATGGTTAAAAGAAGTCTAAGGCCAAGAATTCATTAGAGAGGTATACTAATGTAAAACAAATGTATATTTCATGGAAAACATCAATGTACTGCAAATATTTTTCATTTTCTGAATCTGAAATTTCACTTTCTGAAATCTCACTGACAATTCTAAAATAAGCTGTCAAAATAAAATTCTAATAGTGAAATTTCAATCAATGATGCAATCAACAGGGGTTAATTTCCAAACTATACAAATAGCTCATACAACTCAATATCAAAAAACCCAAACAATCCAATCAAAAAATGGGCAGAAAACCTAAATAAACATTTATCCAAAAAGACAAGTAGCCAACAGCACAGGAAAAGATGCTCAATATCACTAATTACTACTGCTGCTGCTGCTGCTGTTGCTGCTGCTGCTGCTAAGTCGCATCAGTCGTGTCCGATTCTGTGCAACCCCATAGATGGCAGCCCACCAGGCTCCCCCATCCCTGGGATTCTCCAGGCNCTGCTGCTGCTGCTGTTGCTGCTGCTGCTGCTAAGTCGCATCAGTCGTGTCCGATTCTGTGCAACCCCATAGATGGCAGCCCACCAGGCTCCCCCATCCCTGGGATTCTCCAGGCAAGAACACTGGAGTGGGTTGCCATTTCCTTCTCCAATGCGTGAAAGTGAAGATGTTCAGTTATGTCTGACTCTTAGCGACCCCCTGGACTGCAGCCTACCAGGCTCCTCCATCCACGGGATTTTCCAAGCAAGAGTACTGGAGTGGGATGCCATTGCCTTCTCCAATCACTAATTACTAGAGACATGCAAATGAAAATTATCAGGAGGTATCACCTCACACAGTCAGAATAGCCATCATCAAAAAGTCTACAAGTAATAAACGCTGGAGAGGATATGGAGAAAAGGGAATCCTCCTACACTGTTGGTGGGACTGTAAATTGGTGCAGCCACTATGGAAAACTGTGTGGAAATTCCTTTAAAAACTAAAAATAGTTATCATATGATCCAGCAACACTCCTCCTAGGCATATATCTGAAGAAAACTCTAATCTGAAAAGATACATGCACCTCAACGTTCACAGCAGCATTATTTACAACAGCCAAGACATCGAGGCAATCCAAGTATCCATCAACAGATTAATGGATAAATAATACGTAGTGTATATGTGTGTATACATAATGGAATATTAGCCATAAAAAAGAGTGAAATATTGCCATTTGCAGAAACATCAATGGACCTAGAGATTATCATAATGAGTGAAGTAACTCAGAGAAATAGAAAATTATATGATATCACTTATATGTGGAATCTAAAAAAATAATACAAATGGGGAAGGGGCAGGGTGATAAATCAGGAGTATGGAATTAAGAAATACACACTATCATATATAAAATAGTGTGTATTTCTTAATCCCATACTCAACAACAAGGTTCACTATATACCACAGGGAATTATATTCAATATCTTATAATAACCTATAGCAGAAAAGAATCTGAAAAAGATGAATATAGATATAAATATATATGTATATATAAATATATAGCTGCCAGGCTCCTCTGTCCATGGAATTTTCCAGGCAAGAATACTGGAGTGGGTAGCCATTCCCTTCTCCAGGGGATCTTCCTGACTTAGGGATTGAATCCAGGTCTCCTGAACTGCAGGCAGATTATTAACCATTTGAGCCACCAGGGATGCCCATATACAGAATAAACAACAAAGTATTAATGTACACCTCAGGGAACTATATACAATATCTGATAATAATTTACAAGGGAAAAGAATCTGAAAAAAATGTATACACACACACACACACACACACACACACATACGTGTAACTGAATCACTTTACTGGACACCTGTAAGTAATAATATTATAAATCAACTATAATTAAATTTTAAAAAATGAAGTTGCAACTATTTTCCAAACTGTATTTCTCTTCTTTACTCTCAATTTAAATATACTCATCTCAATTATAGCCACAATTCCCTTGTGGCTCAGCTGGTAAAGAACCTACCTGCAATGTAGGAGACCTGGGCTCAAATCCCTGGGTTGGGAAATCCCCTGGAGAAGGGCAAGGCTACCCACTCCAGCATTCCGGCCTGGAGAATTCCATGGACTGTATAGTCCATGGGGTGGCAAAGAGTCAGACACAACTAAGAGATTTTCACTTTCACTTTTACCAGTGGCCTGATAGCTCAGTTGGTAAAGAATCTGCCTGCAATGCAGGAGACCGGGGTTTGATCCCTGGGTCGGGAAGATCCTCTGGAGAAGGAAACGGCAACCCACTCCAATATTCCTGCCTAGAAAGAGGAGCTTGGCAGGCTACAGTCCATGAGGTCACAAGAGTCAGACACGACTTAGTGTATCTAAACCACCAGTAATAAAAGCTTATATTTTATATTTTATATTTACTGTAATAATGTCAAGGGTACCAAAACAAAAGAAAATGTAGTGCAAATGATCCCCAACTAAAAATAGTTTGACTTAATTTTACAACTTTACGGTTGTGTGAAAGTCATATGCATTGAGCAGAAACCATACTTCAAATTTTGGTCTTTCTCCAGACTAGCGATCTGCAGTACAACATCCTCGTGACACGGGGCAGAGGCAGCCACAGCTCCGTCAGCCACACAACCATGAGGGTAAATAACCAATACTCTTACAACCATTCTGTACCCATAGGACCATTCTGTTTCTCACTTTCAGAACAGTATTCAATAAATTACATGAGCTAATCAACACTGCTGCTGCTAAGTCACTTCAGTTGTGTCCGACTCTGTGTGACCCCAGAGACGGCAGCCCACCAGGCTCTGCCATCCCTGGAATTCTCCAGGCAAGAACACTGGAGTGGGTTGCCATTTCCTTCTCCAATGCATGAAAGTAAAAAGTGAAAGTGAAGTCGCTCAGTCGTGTCCAACTCTCAGCGACCCCATGGACTGCAGCCTTCAAGGCTCCTCTGTCCATGGGAGTTTCCAGGCAAGAGTATTGGAGTGGGGTGCCATTGCATTCTCCATAATTAACACTGTATTACAAAATAAGCATTGTGGTAGATGATTTTGCCCAACTGTAGGCCAATGTAAATCTCAGCACGTTGAAGGCAGGGTGGGCTAAGCTACAAACCTCAGTAGCTTAGGTGTACTGATATGTTGATGACTTAGAATATTTTCACTTTAGAATGGGTTTATTGGCATTTAACCCCACTGTAAATGGAGGAAGAACTGTATTTGGATATAAGGTTAATTTATGACATAGTGAGGGGCTTCCCAGGTGGCACTAGTGGTAAAAAAAACTCGCCTGCCTATGCAGGAGACATAAGAGACACGGATTGGTTCCCTGGGTCAGAAAGATCCCCTGGAGGAGGGCATGACAGCCCACTCCAGTATTCCTGCCTGGAAAATTGCCATGTACTGAGGAGTCTAGCAAACTATATTCCACAGGGTCACTCCAAAGAGTCAGACACAACTGAAGTCACTTACCAGGCACATATACATGACATAGTATATGAGACAAGTGAAATCTTGAAGGGGCCGAGCAGGAAGTCCAAGTGCACATTCCAGGAAGTGGTTCAGTTCAGTTCAGTTCAGTCACTCAGTTATGTCCAACTCTTTGTAACCCCATGGACTGCAGCATGCCAGGCCTCCCTGTTCACTGCCAACTCTGGAGTTTGCTCAAACTCATGTCCATTGAATCCGTGATGCCATTCAACTATCTCATCCTCTGTCACCCCCTTCTCCTCCCACATCAGGGTCTTTTCAAATGAGTCAGTTCTCTGCATCAGGTGGCCAAAGGATTGGAGTTTCACCTTCAGCATCAGTCCTTCCAATGAATATTCAGGATTGATTTCCATCAGGATGGACTGGTTGGATCTCCTTGCAGTCCAAGAGTCTCTCAAGAGTCTTCTCCAATGCCACAGTTCAAAAGTATCAATTCTTCAGCACTCAGCTTTTTATTTTTAACTAATTTATTTATCTTAATTGGAGGCTAATTACTTTAAAATATTGTAGTGGTTTTTCCCAGAGAAGGCAATGGCAACCCACTCCAGTATTCTTGCCTGGAGAATCCCAGGGATGGGGGAGCCTGGTGGGCTGCCATCTATGGGGTCATACAGTGTCAGACACGACTGAAGCGACTTAGCAGCAGCAGCAGCAGCAGTGGGGGTTTTTGCCATACATGGACATGAATCATCCACGGGTGTACATGTGTTCCCCATCCTGAACCCCCCTCCCACCTCCCTCCCCATCCCATCCCTCAGGTTATTCCTAGTGCACCAGCCCTGAGCACCCAGTCTCATACATCAAACCTGGACTGGCAGTCTGTTTCACATATAATAATATACTGTTTCAATGCTGTTCTCTCAAATAAGCTTTCCTCATAGTCCAAATCTCACATCCATACATGACTACTAGAAAAACCATAGCTTTGAATAGATGGACCTTTGCTGACAAAGTAATATCTCTGCTTTTTAATATGCTGTTTAGGTTGGTCATAACTTTCCTTCCAAGGAGTAAGCATCTTTTAATTCCATGGCTTCAGTCACCATCTGCAGTGATTTTGGACCCAGAAAAATAAAGTCTGTCACTGTTTCCACTGTTTCCCATCTAATTGCCATGAAGTGATGGGACCAGATGCCATGATCTTCTGAATGTTAAGTTTTAAGCCAACCTTTTCACTCTCTTCTTTCCCTTTCAT
>SJYV01046215.1:10775-30756 GCA_006410875.1 Neotragus pygmaeus | reverse complement strand
TCCTCTTTTGTTTGGTTTGGTGGGCATTTCTCCTGTTCCTTTACCTGCTGGGTATTCTTCTGTCTCTTCGTCTTGGTTATATTGCTGCGTTTGGGTTGGCTTTTCTATATTCTGGGAATTTGTGGAGTTCTCTTTATTATGGAGTTTCCTCACTGTCGTTGGGGTTGTATCAGTGGCTTGTCAAGGTTTCTTGGTTAGGGAAGCTTGTGTTGGGGTTCTGGTGTGTGGAGCTGGATTTATTCTCTCTTGAATGCAATGAAGTGTCCAGTAATGAGTTATGAGACATCTACGGTTTTGGAGTAACTTGAGCTGCCTGTATATTGAAGCTCAGGGGTATGTTCCTGTGTTGCTGGAGAATTTGTGTGGTATGTCTTGCTCTGGAACTTGTTGGCCCTTGGGTGGTGCTTGGTTTCAGTGTAGGTATGGAGGCATTTGATGAGCTCCTATCAATTAATGTTCCCTGGATTCAGGAGTTCTCTAATGTTCTCAGGATTTGGACTTAAGCTTCCTGCTTCTGGTTTTCAGTTTTATTTTTACAGTATCCTCAAGACTTCTCCATNAGTGTAGGTATGGAGGCATTTGATGAGCTCCTATCAATTAATGTTCCCTGGATTCAGGAGTTCTCTAATGTTCTCAGGATTTGGACTTAAGCTTCCTGCTTCTGGTTTTCAGTTTTATTTTTACAGTATCCTCAAGACTTCTCCATCTATACAGCACTGATGATATAACATCTAGGTTAAAGATGAAAAGTTTCTCCACACTGAGGGACACCCAGAAAGGTTCACTGAGTTACATGGAGAAGAGAAGAGGGAGGGGGTAGTTAGAGGTGACAGGAATGAGATTAGGTGGGATCAAAGGAGAGAGCAAGCTAGCCAGTAAGCACTTCCTTATGTGCGCTCCACAGTCTGGANCATTATTCATTGTATATTGACTCTTTTTTATTTCTTCTAGGTCCTTGTTAAACCTTTCTTGCATCTTCTCAGTCCTTGTCTCCAGGCTATTTATCTGTGCTTCCATTTTGATTTCAAGATTTTGGATCATTTTCACTATCAATATTCAGAATTCTTTCCCAGGTAGATTCCCTATCTCTTCCTCTTTTGTTTGGTTTGGTGGGCATTTCTCCTGTTCCTTTACCTGCTGGGTATTCCTCTGTCTCTTCATCTTGGTTATATTGCTGCATTTGGGGTGGCCTTTCTATATTCTAGGAATTTGTGGAGTTCTCTTTATTATGGAGTTTCCTCACTGTGTGTGGGGTTGTATCAGTGGCTTGTCAAGGTTTCTTGATTAGGGAGGCTTGTGTTGGAGTTCTGGTGAGTGGAGCTGGATTTCTTCTCCCTGGAGTGCTGTGAATTGTCCAGTAATGGGTTATGAGACATCAATGGTTTTGGAGTAGTTTTGAGCTGCCTATATATTGAAGCTCAGGGGTGTGTTCCTGTGTTGCTGGAGAATTTGCGTGGTATGTCTTGCTCTGGAACTTGTTGGTCTTGGGTGGTGCTTGGTTTCAGTGTAGGTATGGAGGCATTTGATGAGCTCCTATTGAATAATGTTCCCTGGATTCAGGATTTCTCTGATGTTCTCAGGATTTGTTCTAAGCCTTATAAGTTAAATAAGAGGGTGACATATACCGCTTTGATGTACTCCTTTTCCAACTTGGAACCAGTCCATTGCTCCATGTCTGATTCTAACTGTTGCTTCTTGACCAACTTACAGATTTCTCAGGAGGCAAGTAAGGTATTCTAGTATTCCCATCTCTTGAAGAATTTTCCACAGTTTGCTGTGATTCACACAGTCAAATCTTTAGTGTAGTCAATGAAGCAAAAGTAGATTTTTTCTGAAATTGTTTTGCTCAGAAAGAATGAAGATGCTGAGCCAAAGTGAAAAAAGCATCCAGTTGTAGATGTGGCTGGTGATGGAAGTAAGGCCCAATGCTGTAAATAACAATATTGCATAGGAATCTGGAATGTTAGGTCCATGAATTAAGGTAAATTGGAAGCAGTGAAACAGGAAATGGCAAGAGTGAACATCAGTGTTTTAAGTATCAGTGAACTAAAATGGACTGGAATGGGCTAATTTAATTCAGATGACCATTATACCTACTACTTTGTGCAAGAATCCCTCAGAAGAAGTGGAGTAGCCCTCATAGTCAACAAGAGTCTGAAATGCAGTACTTGGGTGCAATCTCAAAAATGACAGAATGATCTCTGTTCATTTCCAAGGCAAATCATTCAATATCACAGTACTCCAACTCTGTGCCCCAACCACCAACTTCATAGAAGCTGAAGTTAAACAGTTCTATGATAACCTACAAGAGCTTCTAGAAATAACATTAAAAAAAAAAATAAAGATGTCCTTTGCATCATAGGGAACTAGAATGCAAAAGTACAAAGTCAAGAGATACCTGGAGTAACAGGCAAGTTTGGCCTTGGAGTACAAAATGAAGAAGAGCAACGGCTAACAGAGTTCTGCAAAGAGAATGCACTGGTCACAGCAAATGCCTTCTTCCAACAACACAAGAGACAACTCTACACCTGGACATCACCAGATGGTCAATACTGAAATCAGATTGATTATATTCTTTGCAGCCGAAATTGGAGAAGTTCTATATAGTCAGCAAAAACAAGACTGGGAGCCGACACTGGATCAGATCATGAACTCCTTATTGCAAAGCTCCAATTCAGGTTCCAGTTCCAGTTCCAGTTCCGTCGCTCAGTCGTGTCTGACTCTTTGCAATCCCATTAATCCCAGCATGCCAGGCCTCCCTGTCCATCACCAACTCCCAGAGTTTACTCAAACTCATGTCCATTGAGTCGGTGATGCCATCCAGCCATCTCATCCTCTGTCAACCCCTTCTCCTCCTGCCCCCAATCCCTCCCAGCAAAACAACTGACCCTTAAAAAAAAATCTATGAACTGTTTGACAAAGAATTAAGAACAATCTTCTTAAAGAAGAAATGGGAGAGGGTGGGATGATTTGTGAGAATGGCATTGAAACATGTATACTATCATGTAAGATGGTACATGTGGTGGATTCATGTCAATGTATGGCAAAACCGTATACAGTATTGTAAAGCAAAATAAAGTAAAAATTTTTTTTTTAAAGAAATGAGCTGAAATGAATAGACACTAAATTATAACAAGGAAACATAAAAATATAAAACATGCTTGTAGAGGTAAGAATATAGTCAAATTTAGAATATTCTAATATTGTAATACAGTGGTGTGTTAATCACTTAAATCTAGTTCAAAAGTTTGAAGGGCAGAAACTTTAAGAATAAGGATAGCTACCATAATTTGTTAATTGGATACACAATATAAAAAGAGACAAATTATGACATCAAAAACACAAATTATAGAGTGAGGAGTAAGTGTAGAGGTTTTATATGTAATAAAGTTAAGCTGTTATCAGCATAAAATAGACTTTATCTATAAGATGTTTTATGTAAATCTCATGGTATGACAAAGAAAAAGCCTACATTAAGTGCATAAAAGATAAAAGAAAGGAATTAAACATAGTGCTGTGGAAAATTATCAACCCACAATGAAAGATACGGGAAAAAAAGGAGAAAGGAATAAAGGAACTACAAAACAACCAGGAAACAATAATATAGCTACAGTGAGTCTGCAGTTCTGTTGCTTCCTGACTTGCATACAGGTTTCTAAAGAGGCAGGTCAGGTGGTCTGGTATTTCCATCTCTTTCAGGGATCGAACCAGGTCTCCTGCATTGCATGCAGACACTTTAGCCTCTGAGCCACCAGTTCTCCTTTTGACTGTGTGGATCACAATAAACTGTGGAAAATGCTGAAAGAGATGCAAAAATTCTCAAGAAAACACTAGCAAACTAAATTCAACAGCACATTACAAGGATCATAAACCATAATTAAGTGGGATTCATCCCTAAGATGTAAGAATGGTTCAACATACACAAATCAATAAATGTGTTACATTACATTAATAGAATAAAAGTAAAAATCATGATCGTCTTGATAGATGCAGAAAAACACTTTGACAAAATTCAACATGATTTTATGATATAAACTTAGGACAAATTAGATTTATAAGGAATCTACCTCTACATAATAAAGGCCATATATGGTGAGCCCGCAGCTAACATAGTTTAAAAGGTAAAAGGTTGAAAGCTTTTCCTTTAAGACCAGGAACATAACAATAGTTTTCATTCTTACTACACCATTCTATATAGTACTGAAATTCTAACCAGAACAACCAAGCAAGAAAAATAATTAAAAGATATCTAAATCAGAAGAAAGAAGCAAGACAGTACATGTTTACAGATGACATAATCTTATATATAGAAAACCTTAAAGATTCTACCAAAAAAACTGTTGGAACTAATAAATGAATTCAGTAAAGTTGCAAGATACAAAACCAACATACAAAAATCAGTCACATTTCAAAATATTAACAATGAACTATTTTAAAAAGACACAAACAATGCCTTTCACAATGGATCAAAAACAATAAAATACTTAGTAATAAATTTAACTAAAGACATGAAAGATTTATACACTCAAACTGTAAAGCACTGTTAAAAGAAATTGAAGAAGATGCAAATAAATGGAAAGATATCCTTTGTTTGTGGATTGGAAGAATCAATATTGCTAAAATGTCCATACTACTCAAAGTCATTTTTAGATTCAATGCAATCTTTATTAAGATTCCAATGATAATTTTTTAAGAAATAAAAAAAAATAATTCAAAAATTCATATGGAACCAAAAAGACCTAGAATAGCCAAAGCAATCTTGAGAAAGAAAAACAAAGTTGGAGGTATCACATTTCCAGATTTCAATCTGTATATAAGCATATGGTAATCAAAACAATAAGGTACTGGCATAAAAGCAGAAACAGATCAATACAACAGAATAGAGAAATGAACCCACATGTACATGGTCAACTAGTATTAATATTTGATGAAGGGACTAAGAATATCCAATGGGAAAAAGAGAATCTTTTCAATAAATGGTGCTGGAAAAATTGGATATTCACATGCAGAAAAATAAAACTGAACTCCTATCTTAAGTCACTGAAAGCAGGGAAATTGGTGAAGGTGGTCAAAGGATACAACCTTCTAGTTATAAGATGAATAAGTTCTAGATAGGTAACGTCCACAATGGTGACTATAGTTAACAATAATGTGTACTTAAAATGGGACCCCACTCCAGTACTCTTGCCTGGAAAATCCCATGGATGGAAGAGCCTGGTAGGCACAGTCTGTGGGGTCGTAAAGAGTTGGACACGACTGAGCGACTTCACTTCACCTTACGTTAAAAGTTCATAAATGAGTAGATCTTAAGAAACTAATACATTATAAATCAACTATATTTTTTATTATTTTTTTAATTTGACTTTACAATACTCTATTGGCTTTGCCATACAACGACATGAATCCACCACAGGTGTACACAAGCTCCCATCAACTATATTTTAATTTAAAAAAATTTTTAAAGATTTCACGTCAGACACACACACAAATGGTAACTGTTTGAGGTAATAAGTGTGTTAACTAACCTTATCATGGTAATCATTTCTCAGTACAGACATACATCAAATCATCATGCTATATACCCAAGCTTACACAATATTGTGTGCCAATTGTACCACAATAAAGTCTGGGGGGAAAGTACTCCAAAGGTTACAAAAAGGGGTACTTGGTCAGAATGCCAACTATGCACCCTGAACACAAAGAAATTCTATTGAAATGAAATATAAGGATTTAGGTAAAACATTACTTGTCTTTAAAGCTAATTGGAACAGGCTACCACTAATATGAACCGTGAACTCCCTGATGTTCAAGCTGGTTTTAGAAAAGGCAGAGGAACCAGAGATTAAATTGCCAACATCTGGATCATGGAAAAAGCAAGAGAGTTCCAGAAAAACATCTGTTTCTGCTTTATTGACTATGCCAAAGCCTTTGACTGTGTGGATCACAATAAACTGTGGAAAATTCTGAAAGAGATGGGAATACCAGACCACCTGACCTGCCTCTTGAGAAATCTGTATGCAGGTCAGGAAGCAATAGTTAGAACTGGACATGAAACAACAGACTGGTTCCAAATAGGAAAAGGAGTACATCAAGGCTGTCTATTGTCACCCTGCTTATTTAACNATTGGGGGCAGGAGGAGGAGGGGACGACCCAGGATGAGATGGCTGGATGGCATCACGAACTCGATGGACGCGAGTCTGAGTGAACTCTGGGAGATGGTGAAGAACAGGAAGGCCTGGCGTGCTGCAATTCATGGGGTCACAAAGATTCGGACACGACTGAGCGACTGAACTGAACTGAACCACCAATATTTTTAAAACCTCACACTTTTAGATTAGTCGGGCAGATCCATCTTGAAAAATTTATGTTTAGAATTGGAAACTGCTCATCAAGATTTCTGGGGTCTTTCTCCATCTCTTGAAGCTAGTTCTACTCAAGAGGAAAATTTAGAAGATCTTGTTGCTTTAAATGTCACTTTCATGAGGTTATGGATAAGGTGCAATTTCAGGTTGAGCATTTAACCTAGAATGGGAGATGAATGAGTTCAGGACTGTTTCTATTGAAAGAGCTACTGAAAACCTTGGATATGGGAGCTGTAAAACATAACATCTATTACTGTATTAAATATTCATAATTTTTCTCTTTAAAACAAAATTTTGTGTTGCTTTACAAAAAAAAGAATCTATAATAGATTAATAAAATAGAAACACAAGTTTCTAAACATAAAAAGCAAGATGTCTAAGAGTTCGCACTCCAAGTGCAGGGAGCCCAGATTCGATCCCTGGTTAGGGAGCTAGATACCACATGTCTCAACTAATTATTTATGTTCATGTTAGGGAAATTAAATGGAAGTGGTCTTGCTCAGGCTTCAGAGCCAAGAGAGCAGAGTGGGCCTCTGACCTTGCTTCTGACCTGCCTGGACACTGCCCTGACTACATGCCTGCTTGTGAGTGCACTGATTGTTACCAGTAATATGAACGGGTAGTATAGATAAGACACTGAGTAGGTCTTGGAATTCTTGAGCCCCTCGTTGAAGTCTGGCCAACCACACCCAGGGCTTAACAAAATCCTGTGACTGGCAAGATAAACAACATTGTAAAGAAGATTAATGTGAAACCAGAGCTGCAATTTGCTCACACATGATGATACCAGTTTGTGTCCTGGGATTATAAGTAGGAACTCCCCCAAACTGCAATTTTGAAGTCTCACCCATGGAACGGAGACACTACCCAGGACCTTTTCCCAGTTGGGGCTGCAGCACGGGCCTTCCCAGTGCCGCTTGAGCCTGGATGCTAGTCGCCTCAATTGGGTGATATATGTGCTGATACTCTCCTCCACTATTGCTGTTTCTTTTTTCTTAATGATTGTATATTGAAAGTAAGTTAGATAAGTCTCCATTAAATATTGAAATTATTTATTTGTATATAATGCGTGGTTTCTTTTGTTCATGAATCCTTCGAACCTGAAACAAAAGTTAAAATTCTGGCAAAACAATTCCATGTGCCACGATGAAGATCAAAGATCTTGTGTGCCACAACTAAGACCTAGTGTGGCCACATGAATAAATAAATAAATAAATAAAATATTTTTTGAAAAATGATATATTGCACATACACTACTTCAAAAGTGAGAGCTCATATATACCCGTGGTGGATTCATGTCAATGTATGGCAAAACCAATACGGTATTTTAAAGTAAAATAAAGTAAAAATAAAATTAAAAAAAAAAGAATAATTGCTAACCAAAAAAATAAATAAATAAAATTTTCCCTGCAAACTTCCTTGTAATCAAACCAAAAAGGGTACAATAATTTATATTACTCTCATTTTGGAAAGGCAGACTCAAATCAATTTTTTTTTAAAGAATAAAAAAGTCTTCTAGGTGCTAGAAGAAATTTCTCACATGGAACATTGTCCAGAAAGCATTAAGTGATGTAATAAACAATACTCATATCTTTTTTGTAAAACAAAATAAAAAGTGAATGCCATCTGTGTGTTTCTTGTAGAAAATTTTGCTAAAAGCTAAAAGAATACTATTAAAGCAAAACTTGGAGTGGATAAAGTGTGCTGCATTCCAATAGCCTAATTTGAGCCAAGATTAGAACTTAGAGAAATAAACAGATCCTTCAAAAGTAAGCGGATGGTTTAACTCTTCATTTTAGAGATATCACACTTTTTCCTCTCTTCCCTCAGCATTTACAGTTCTAACAATAATATCTCCTACAAGACAATAATTTTCATACAAATTGGACAAAGGCAATGGAAAGGCACTAACATATGTTCTGAAAGACTGCTCTTCAAGGTCTAGGCCTGTCCAACCACTTGAGAATTTCTGGCTCAGGTAACTTCCTTATATACAGTTGCTCTCATCTTTATTTCTGATGGGGGCACAGAAGACTTCTTGAAATTATTTTCTTAGATGGGAGTCTGAGTACCAACTGCAAGAACATCATATAAAGAAGGTCTGATTACTAGGAGAACATTGATAGTTCCACCAGGGTTCTCCCTAGAAGGCAGATTTCAGGAGCATATGTGAGCAAAGTAAGGAGTTTCCTGATGAATATCATTGTATATTCACTCTGGCATTTAAAAAAAAAATCCAATTCAGGCTCCAAAATCTCTCATTCTAGAAAAAGGCAGAAATGGTATTGGCCTTGATGCTCTTCAAAGTGTAGAACTCCTAGCTTCAAAGAATCAATAATGCTCCTGTAGAACCTGTAAGGATGATGCCATTTCTCTAAAGGCACATCTGTTCTGCATCTCGAGCTGCAGCGGGCAACAAAGGTAGATGATTTCTGCTGGACAAGACTAGGGAAGAAAGATATGAACCCAAGTGGTACTCCCTTTCAACCCAGAGAAAGAGGGAAAAAGGTCTTCAGAGCTTTCTACAGTTCAGTTCAGTTCAGTCGCTCAGTCGTGTCCGAATCTTTGGGACCCCATGAATCGCAGCACGCCAGGCCTCCCTGTCCATCACCATCTCCCGGAGTTCACTCAGACTCACGTTCATCGAGTCTGTGATGCCATCCAGCCATCTCATCCTCGGTCATCCCCTTCTCCTCCTGCCCCCAATCCCTCCCAGCATCAGAGTCTTTTCCAGTGAGTCAACTCTTCGCATGAGGTGGCCAGAGTACTGGAGTTTCAGCTTCAGCATCATTCCTTCCACAGAAGCAGCAAAATGACATGAAGTCACTGCACCAAGAGACTACTTTCCCCCTTTGTCTCCTTTTGGATCAAATCGATGGCAGGCATCTAGAAATTATTGTTTAATAAACATGATGTCTATGACATTGAACGGGAATTAATTAAAGGAAGGCCACTTCTTTTGAGCTTGGAATATTAAACAAACCAACTGAAGAAATAAAGGTATGTTAAGGTATTTCCTTTGTCATCCACCCAGAAAGCATATGCATAAGACAGTCTTCAGTGATCTTTTTTAAATGTGCTCAGCCCATTAAATTTATGATGTGGAAAAATGGAGGTAAAAGAGCAGAGACTCAAGTCATGGTGATTGAATTTGACCATAATTTGAAAAATAGTTTAGGCCATGAAAACGACTATTTAGCTCAAGAGATCTGCCATCTTCCTACTAACTATTTCTCTCTTATTTTGTTTCTTTGTGCGCAAAACTAAGAATCTAAGTTTCTTACTGTGGAGGAGGCAGTCCTGAGCAGCACACAAGCCCAGAGGCGCTCAGCACACCAGGTGGAAATGGATGTCTGGTAGAGACACTTGGAGTGTTTCACGCAACTCTCACTTCGACTGAACAGCTCCATGTGACCTGGCCTCTTCCGTACCTCATCTCGGTCAAGTCTCTTTTCTCAATGCACTGGCTCTGGCCTCAGCCACTGTCTTTGTTTCCCTGGCTACTGTAATTGCCTCCCAACTGATCTCCAGGCTTCCTCTCCAAGCTCTCTTTTTCACTTCATTCCCCATTGCTCCTGGTACTGCTGCTAAGTCACTTCAGTCGTGTCTGACTCTGTGCGACCCGATAGACGGCAGCCCACCAGGCTCTGCCGTCCCTGGGATTCTCCAGGCAAGAACACTGGCGTGGGTTGCCATTTCCTTCTCCAATGCATGAAAGTGAAAAGGGAAAGTGAAGTCGCTCAGTCATGTCCGACTCCTAGCGACCGCATGGACCGCAAGCCCACCCGGCTCCTCCGTCCATGGGATTTTCCAGGCAAGAAAATTTACCTAGTTAGAAACCTTAAGTGGCTTTCCATTATGCTTAGGACTAAAGCACACACACAGATAACAAACAATCAAAAGAGTCTCGGGGTTAGGGACCTATCTGAAGCCCTCTCCTTCCTGCTCTATCCTGGGCTTCCTTCAGGTTTTCAAACACACTCTACTTCCTGCCCCAAAGGGGTCACATGCATTGTTGCTTCCACCTGCCAACTCCCTTTGCCTGAGTTACACATCCTCCAAATCTCAGCTGAAATATGATTTCCTCCTTGACTCTGGTCTTCACAGACTTCATACACAAATTAGGATTCTCTTTATCAATTTTCATAGTCTTTCTCCATCAGAACTCAGAGCACTTGAATTATTTATTCAATTGTCTTCTCCAATAATCAAAAGCTTCATGAGAGAAGCCGTGAAGTCTTTTCTTCACATTTGTAACTACAAAATCTAACATAGTAACAAATATTATTATTTCTATTTAAGAGACTAAAATAACTGAAGAATTGAAAGGTGAAATTGTTTGTCTATGGTCTTTCAGCTAGTAAGCAGAACTGAGCATCTAATCTTTATCCATTAAACACAAACGTTTATATTTCTATTTCACTTGCCTCCTTTGTTTTATGGACAAAGAAGTAGAGAAATGCAAGAAATGAATATTTAATGTGTAGTATGTTCTAGATTTAGGATGCTTTCGTTAATCCTCACTACCCCATGTACTATGCTGACCTGTCCCCATGACTAAATGTAAATCTCTTAAGATCAGAGACTGTGTGTTCTTTTTTGTTTTTCTTCTGTGTACTTAGCATGTAGCATTTGGTTCTAAACACAAGAGTGTTTAGTGTTCTGTGCTAGGTGATTATGAGTATTTACTAACTGAAGAGTGATAGTTTGCAAAACCAACTTTTGAAAGTGAGAGGTTGGAAGGGTCTGTAGGGGAGAAGTCTGATCAGGATGATAAGGTAGTTCATGTCCAAAGACACACACACATACATCCTCTACATGGAAATATAGCAACAATAAATAAAATAAAGAGAAACTATGATAACATAGTTGGGATACAAATAAATGAGGCAATCCATTGCCCAGAAATTGATCATAAAGGCACCCTGATGAGTGGGGCTGCTGGGCCTGGGACTGGAAGGTGGGAAGTAACAGTGGGTGCTCAACAGAAAACTGGCTCCTGTAGAGTGACTCTGGCTAAAAATACTTGCTTGTAAAGTGAAGCTAAGGAAGAAATCAATAACAGGGATATGAATTTACCCCAGATGAAGTTAATCATAGAGAAGAGTGTGCGGTCAGGCTACTCAAGGTGGCTGTTCTCCTGCTCTCTGCCCATCTCCTGCCTGACCAGGACCTGCTTCCCTGACACCCTGCTTACAGGGCTGAGCTTCCTGCATCCTCGCCCCAGGCCTCAGCTAGTGACCGTTCTCACCAAAGGGTGGCGAGGAGCTGCCCCCCTGCTGGCTTTCCTGGTAACCAGTGAGTCCCTCTGATGTCAGCGCCCCTATAACTGGTCATTTTACAGTCCTCCCCCGGAGCGAAACCTGCGGCAGCCTTGTCTTGCCCTCCATCCAGTGCATACAGTGGGTTGTTTCTCCAGTGCCTTGCTTGTGACATGTAAGCTCCCCCATCCGTTAAACCACTGGTGTCTCTATTGCTGACACATTAGCTATTTCTTTGATCTTAAAGATGAGCCAATACAGGCCGGGAGGTTGAAGCCCACCAAACAGTCTGATAAAATATTAATAGACATATGTTTAGAAACTCAAAGAGAGAGGAAATAAGAAAAAAAAACTAAGATATAAGATATAGAGGATAAGAATAAGAAATAATATGACAAAATAATCTTTAACCTTAAAGATTAAAAGTAATGCATATGAAATGAAAATGCAATAGATTGCACTTATGCTAGACAAGAAATAGTTGAGAGATTTAGAAAATTACCTCATGATTTAAGTGCTTAATGGTTTAAGCAATTTAGTGAATTCATCCAGAATACAGAAGCACTGAAATCAAGACCATGAGAGAGAAATCCAGTATCATTGTAAGAAATTTTGACACAGCTCAGTAAGACAGTGATAAATTAAGCAAAGAAAAAAGGAAGAAGGTCTTAAAGCCTGAACAAGAAAGCTAACAAGCTGAGTTAACAGATAGATGCATTTATAGAATCAATCACATTCTAGGGCACAGACTATATCAACAAATCTTAAAGATTCAGCATTAAACAGCCCATATTATCCAATCATAAGCTGATTAAATTACCCTCAAATAAAAATATTATATTAAACATTAACATTAGAAATTTAAAATCCAAATCTTAGCTTACTCTTGATGTAAAGAGAAATCACAATTATTTTGAATAATCACAATTATTTAGAATAAGATGTTAATAAAATTAATTCACATAAAATGTATAGGAAGCAGCAAAATGGTACTTGTATTAATTCTTTAAATAAGCAAAGTTGATGCATACGTTCAATGCAGGATGCTTGGGGCTGGTGCACGGGGATGATCCAGAGAGACGCTGTGGGGTGGGAGGTGGGAGGGGAATTCAGGATTGGGAACTCGTGTACACCTGTGGTGGATTCATGTCGATGTATGGCAAAGCCAATAGAGTATTGTAAAGTAAAATAAAGTAAAAAATAATAATAATAGAAATAAAAATATTACTACTACTAATTAAAAAAAGAAAAGTTGAAAATAAATATACAAACTGAATACCTAGAAAAAAAGAAACTAAAATAAGCCTATAAAATATAGAAGAAAGAAAAAATAAAGATGAGTGAATATTTTAAAATAAAATATTTTTTTAAGTATTAAGAAAATCAAAAGCTACTCTTTGGAAAAATCTAATAAAATACACAAATCTCTAGAAAACCAATAAA
This sequence comes from Neotragus pygmaeus, assembly GCA_006410875.1. Taxonomy (NCBI): domain Eukaryota; kingdom Metazoa; phylum Chordata; class Mammalia; order Artiodactyla; family Bovidae; genus Neotragus; species Neotragus pygmaeus. The sequence goes on along the minus strand of SJYV01046215.1, from coordinate 17,689 downwards.
AATAGTGGGAACATGCACAAATAAATATTATCAGAAAAAAGGGGGAACATAATTATGGAAACAGTAGAAAGTTTTAAAACTCATAAGTAAATATTAAATACAACATAGATTCAAATTCATTCTTTAAAACAGACAGTATCCTATAAAAATATCATTTATTAAAATAGTCTCAGGCTTCCCTGGTGGTTCAGTGGTTAAGACTCCATGCATCCAATTCAAGGGGCATGGCTCTGATCCTTGATCAGGGAACTCAGATCCCATCTGTTCAGCATAGCTAAAAAATAAATGAACAAATAAAATAGTCTCAGGGAATAGCAGAAAATCTGAAAAAATCAATAACCATTAAAGAAATTGCCTAGTAATCAATTCTTCCATTAGTAAGAGTGATGGTGGGGTAGAAAGACAGAAGGAAATTGTTTTGGAAGTAAGATGTAATGAATCTATAGATAACTTACATTTTGTAAAGACTGTTTCAGAGAACTGAATTTGAAATAAAGTTTTTCAATCCTTCTAGAAGGCTAGTTGGACTCCAAATGAAAAAGGACAATATAATTACAGCCTAAGAATTGTGAGTATTACGAATAGAGATGCAAAAGTCAGTTGAATTTAGCAGAATTTTCAATATGACCAAGTTTAGTTCCAGGATATAAGAATGGATGAATATCAGAAAACCTACTAATATTTTATGTGATATTAGGAGATAAAAAGAAAAGTTTTGTATGATGCAAAAATTTGATAAATTTCAGCATTTACTCATTCAAGATGGAAATTCTTGCTTGATAAGCTAGGCCTAAAGGGAAACTTCTTTAACCTTAAAGGAATTTCTGTCAAAAACTTGCACCAGACAGCACACTCAATTGTAAACTGTAATTCCATCACAATTAAATAAGGAATAAGATAGATTTAATTGCCATCTGCTTTTCAGTCTTATGCTGAGGATACCATCCAATGCAACTAACCAAGACAAGAGAGGAAAAACCTCAGGAAGTAGAAAGATTGAATCAAAACACTACCCTCCTTTTCAGTTTCCTTCTGTTCATCCAACCCCATCCATAGTAGATTTTCTGATATTCGTGCTTGAACTAAACTCTACTTGGTCGTAATGAAAATTCTGCTAAGTTCAACTAACTTCTGCATCTCTATTCATAATATTCATAATTCTTAGACTATAAATGCATTGTCCCTTTTCATTTGGGGTCCAACTAATCTTCTAGATGGAAGGCTAACTTTCTTTCACTTTCAACTTTCTCCACATGTACTCTGACTTCTTCTAGGGAATCAAGTCCCCACTCCACTCTGCTCTGAATCAAAGACACCCTCTCCTCCCAGTGTCATATAGAGAGAAAAGTGGTGAACTTGCCATTCCGTGGGCTGGGGAAGAAGAGCTATCAGAGAGGCTTTCATTCTGATTTCGAAGTTTGATTTTTCTCTAAGCAGCTGAAAATTCCAGATAACTTCTGACAGGATGGAAATTAACTTTCTCCTGAAATCCTTCATCAAATTACAAATGAGATTTTTTTTTTTCTCAGTTATATAACTTTGTCATCACTGTCATTTGTCCTTTATCTGGGCTCAATTACAAGGCAAACCTTGGCAAAGAAGACCTCCGTGGTAATCACCTTAACCCAATTATGACTTTTTCTTGTCTAGGAAACAGGGGTGTGTGTGTGTGTGTGTGTGTGTGTGTGTGTGTGTGTTAGTAGCTCAGTCGTGTCTGATTCTTCGCAACTCCATGGATTTTAGCTTGCCAGACTCCTCTGTCTATGGAATTCTCCAGGCAAGAATATGGGAGTAGGTTGCCTTTTCCTTCCCCAGGGAATCTTCCTGACCCAGGGATCAAACCTGGATCTCCCGCATTGCAGGCAGATTCTTTACCATCTGAGCCACCAGGGAATATTTGTATCAACATCTGTCCTTGAAAAGCTATAGTTGTCCTTTGACTCAGCAATCATACTCTTAGGAATTTACTCTAAGGAAACTATCAGATGTAATACAAGGATATTTGTCCCAGCATTACCTATAATAGACAATATTTTAAATTAATATCAATTCACAATACAGAAATCAATAAATTATAAACCATTAATCTCATTAAATGTTTTTCAGCCAATAAAGAAAAAATGATGCTGTAGGAAAATATTTATCAACATGAGAAAAATATTTTTGATATCTTGCTAAGTGAAAAAGCAGGTTGCACAATTTTGTTTGATACATGTTATTATTATTTACATAGTCACCTGAGTGGGAAATTATTGAGAGGATCTATAACCAAAACTTTGCTTATCTCAGAATACTATGATTACAATTATTTCTGTTTTATTCGTTTGTTGTTTTTCATGTGTTCCAAATAAGAAAGAAAAAAACTAGCCCCTGATAGCTGTCAGTTGGGAGCTGCTGCTGCTGCTGCTGCTAAGTCGCTTCAGTCGTGTCCGACTCTGTGTGACCCCATAGACGGCAGCCCACCAGGCTCCCCGTCCCTGGGGTTCTCCAGGCAAGAACACTGGAGTGGGTTGCCATTTCCTTCTCCAATGCATGAAAGTGAAAAGTGAAAGTAAAGTCGTTCAGTCGTGTCCGACTCTTAGCAACCTCACGGACTGCAGCCTACCAGGATCCTACGTCCATGGAATTTTCCAGGCAAGAGTACTGGAGTGGGTTGCCATTACCTTCTCCCTGTTGGAAGCTAGACTGCCTCTAATAGCCAGATCTTAGTGTTCTACTGAGGAACATAAACCATTTCACACCTTCATCTGTGACCATGATACAGCAAGACAAACACAAAAGTATTCTCTAAACATGCCTGAGTGAAGACAAAAACAAAAACACTGCAAACCACAAACAGCCAAACAGAAGGGACTGTGACTTCTTTGCCATTTATAACATTAGCCCCCTCTGCTCCTTCCTAGATAAAAGCTATTAAGAACCCCAATCAAAAATTTTCCCTTCTTCCACTTCTTAACAGCATCAATCCACAGCAAACCTACAAAGTCCTTGAACCCTACCCCAAATCACCTAGCACAGCTTGATTTCATAACGAGCCTTGAAGCACAGCCCTGGGGTGCTTCCCAGAGACCTCCGTGGCCATGAGCGGATCAGTCTAACTGTTTTCCTATAGTTCTGTTTCTGCTGGCCTTCGGCCAAAGGTGGTCACTGACAAAGATGTATGCACAGAGTATGTATCTTTTTGTAATTAAAATTATACATATTTTAAAATCAAAATTAAATAATCTCCAGGTGACTTTTGATCTCTTTCAAAGAGGTATACCCTCAGTTTCCCCTGGGTTCTTGAGTTTACAACCAGCCAGCCCTCTGGCCTAGCACAGGAAATATCCATAGGTATCATCATAGGAGCTCCATAGGTATCATCACCCAGGCTTGGAGTTGGTTCTCTCCCTCTGTGGACACAGAGATCATCATTCTTGCCCTACCTGCCTCATGACAACAGTGTAAAGAGATGACACTATTTGTAAGTTATAAGCAAACTTGAAAGTAGCTCAAGAGATAACCATTTAATCAATAAAGATTTCTCAAGTGACTTCTGCATATATATAATGTTCTAAGTCCTACCAAAGATCTCCAGCTGAAAAGGAACTGAATCCTAAGTCTGTCTCTAAGAAAACAGGGAAATAACAGAATGGCATTGTGGGGAAATTAACAAGATGGCACCACTCAGGCCCTCTGGCCCCCTGTTCTGTTAACAGTGACTTTGCAAGGTTACATAACAGCTGAGATCACTTATAGCAATGCGCATGCGTGTCACAGGGTACTCACTTGGTCACTGGTTACTCTGTGCAGTATGCCTGTATAAGCTTTACCTGGATAAGCCCTGAAGGGTTGTGTGCAGTTATGTTGTGTTATGTCTGCTGCTCCGGCATCAGCCAGTAGAGAATAAACGTGTCTGCAGTTCCTACAGCTCCTCGCATTTTTTTCCAGCCTTGTAGCTCACACCTTGCCTACCCTGGGTTCAGCGAACAGTGCATACAGTGTGAACTATAAGACAGTTGGCAACATACAGAGGATCAGCAGCATGGGCATTCAGTTCAGTTCAGTCGCTCAGTCGTGTCTCTTTGCGACCCCATGGACTGCAGCACACCAGGCTTCCCTGTCCCTCACCCACTCTCGGAGCTTGCTCAAACTCATGTCCATCCAGTCGGTGATGACATCCAACCATCTCATCCTCTGTCATCCCCTTCTTCTCCAGCCTTCAATCTTTCCCAGCATCAGGGTCTTTTTCAATGAGTTAGTTCTTCACACCAGGTGGCCAAAGTGTTGGAGTATCAGGTTCAGCATCAGTCCTTCCAATGAATATTCAGGACTGATTTCCTTTAGCACTGACTGATTGGATCAAGGATCATTTAAAATAGTAGAAAACATCAACAATGATTCCCTCAGAAATCATCAAACAAGATAAATTCATTTATTTTGGACTTCCTTAATTCAGCTTAATAGGGAAAATAAATTTTAATCTAAGAAATTAAAAAATCAAGTTATTTGTCCCAAAAGCAATTTTTCATACAGTTTTCTAAACCTTGGCATCAATTTTCATGCAGAACTATGAGTCAGCTACCTCTGACTCAATTGACTGTTTTATTAAATCGTAGAAGAAGGGAAGAAAATAAGAGAAACAACACAGTGTGTTAATATGTACTTCCATGCTAGAAGCAATCATTTCTTAACTTCTAAGAGGGTAAGAATAATAGGGTAATGATCAGAAATAAAGAAACGCGGGGGTCACAAAATAATAACTTGGATAGCTTTTAAGAGCAACTAAACCAAAATGAATAGATGTAGAGATACCTCAGTGCCAGTGGCATAGTTTACTACGTGAGCTGTTTCAAACATTTTAAGAAGGTATTCTAAATGAGGTTAACATTGGAGTCTTAATGAAACTAAGGATTTCTCATAATGTTTTCTTTCCAAACACGATGAGTTTTATTTTTCTTTTCTGTTTTCTTAAAAATAGAAATCAGCTGTTTTCATTTATAAATATTTTATTGAAAATGCGTTATGAGGGACTTTTAAACCAGCTCTTAAACAAACAAATGGAATCCTTGACCTTCTTTGCAAAAACTCAGATGTTTCTTATCTCACTTTTTAAAAGGTAAAAAGGGGACTAGTCTGTGGTCATAAATAAGATTTCACAGAACTAAGATGCCAAGATTAAAATCTTTCTCCTACATGGCTATTTAATGCATTAATTATTAAAGGAAAATAAGTTCAAAACTAGACTCCAAGAATTGATAAGGGGTTACATTTAAGCTACAGGGATCCCCTGGTCCCAGCAGGTAACTGTTTGAGCTTTCAGGCTTCTTGTTTCCACTGTAGGTGATTAGAAATGCTTTGGTGGGCAGATGGGTCATTTGATGAGGATGTGATTCAGCCACTCACAGAGCTAACAGTGGCACCATGCTGGTTTCCAGACCACCGCATTGCCTCAGCACCAGCCAGGGCTGTGCGTCTTACAGAAATGCCCTCTGTGCAGGAGCCTAGTACCATGTTTTGTTTTTTTTCCTTCTCTTACATTCCGTTGAAGATCCTCATTTTTCCACTTATAAGTATCTGGCAAGAATTACAAAATAAATGAAACAAAGAGGAAAAGACTTGTCATATTTCAAGATACAGGATAGGTTTGTAAGGGGACAAAAATCTCATCATGTGATATTTGTATCTAAGTAGAAAGCATCACACAATAATCTATCTTCTGCATCTTTTTTTTTTTTTAATAAAACACTCCTGTTTGCAGACAAATCTTTTTGGTCAGTGTTGTACACAATAGGTTGTATCTTCCTTTGGCAAGTTGCCCTTGACACTCGTGATACCAGGACACTATAATTGGGGATTGTTTTCAAAGTCGATACATTTCAGTGTTGACTGCAATTTTTAAATTGAAGATGATGAAAAGCGAGGAAATACGCGGTGACAGTCACAGCCTGAGTCAATTTATGTTTAGAGACTCACATACTCTATTTCCTTTTGCACTGTGCCATGACGCTGGAGGCGTGAGGTATTAGGATACACGGATGTGTATCCTCATCACCAGAATGACTAAATAATGGAGGGTGCAGACAATGCCTTCTCCTCTTCCACAAGTTAGCAAATATACAAGTCTTGTGTACCTGGAAAGATGCCACTTCCTGTTATTGAATTAAGTCATATGGACCCTGTTTGGGCCATAGCTCAGCCCAGGCAGAGGAGGGTTCTCCTTCTGTTGGGGTTTGAGTAGTCAAATAAAAAACCCAAGCTGAGACTGATATGGCCAATGGCCAAAGAATGAAAAAGCAGGAACTAAGTTTATAATCAACCTCTTGCTCATCCAGTGAGGGATTTAATTTCAAAGAATAAAGGTAAAGATAAAAGGAGGAGAGGTGAAACGGGGAGGTGTGTACATTAGTCTACCTGGGAAGGAGAAGAAATTCTTTGAGGGAGTAGAGGGCCACACCCTTTTTATCCGTTTATGGCTCTTACTGTCTGGTGCTGGCTGCTGGCAGGGTGTCATTTCATATAACAGCATAGCCAAATCAGCAACCAGTGAGACTCGGGGTCTGTTGAAGGTCAGATTTAGTGTCATCTCGGTCTGGGTTGGTTCCTTTTTCTTTTTTTTTTTTTTTTTTTTTGGTTTGTAAATTCCTTTCTTCAAGACTGCTGGGAGAAATATCAATAACCTCAGATATGCAGATGACACCACCCTTATGGCGGAATGCAAAGAGGAACTAAAAAGCCTCTTGATGAAAGTGAAAGAGGAGAGTGAAAAAGTTGGCTTAAAGCTCAACATTCAGAAAACGAAGATCATGGCATCCGGTCCCATCACTTCATGGGAAATAGATGGGGAAACAGTGGAGACAGGGTCAGACTTTATTTTTTGGGGCTCCAAAATCACTGCAGATGGTGACTGCAGCCATGAAATTAGAAGATGCTTA
>SJYV01046215.1:0-10020 GCA_006410875.1 Neotragus pygmaeus | reverse complement strand
TGGTGACTACAGCAATGAAATTAGAAGATGCTTACTCCTTGGAAGAAAAGTTATGACCAACCTAGATAGTATATTCAAAAGCAGAGACATTATTTTGCCGACTAAGGTCCGTCTAGTCAAGGCTGTGGTTTTTCCTGTGTTCATGTATGGATGTGAGAGTTGGACTGTGAAGAAAGCTGAGCACCGAAGAATTGATGCTTTTGAACTGTGGTGTTGGAGAAGGCTCTTGAGAGTCCCTTGGACTGCAAGGAGATCCAACCAGTCCATTCTGAAGGAGATCAACCTGCGATTTCTTTGGAAGGAATGATGCTAAAGCTGAAACTCCAGTACTTTGGCCACCTCATGTGAAGAGTTGACTCATTGGAAAAGACTCTGATGCTGGGAGGGATTGGGGGCAGGAAGAGAAGGGGACGACCGAGGATGAGATGGCTGGATGGCATCACAGACTCGATGGGCGTGAGTCTGAGTGAACTCCGAGAGATGGTGATGAACAGGGAGTGCTGCAATTCATGGGGTCACAAAGAGTCAGACACGAATGAGTGACTGAACTGAAATCAACTGAACAGCAGTGACTCCAGGATTGGAAAAGGTCAGTTTTCATTCCAGTCCCAAAAAGGCAATGCCAAAGAATGCTCAAACTACCGCACAATTGCACTCGTCTCATGCTAGTAAAGTAATGCTCAAAATTCTCAAAGCCAGGCTTCAGCAGTACATGAACCATGAACTCCCCTATGTTCAAGCTGGTTTTAGAAAAGGCAGAGGAACCAGAGATCAAATTGCCAACATCTGCTGGATCATGGAAAAAGCAAGAGACTTCCAGAAAAATATCTATTTCTGGTTTCTTGACTATGCCAAAGCCTCTGACTGTGTGCGTCACAATAAACTGTGGAAAATTCTGAAAGAGATGAAAATACCAGATTACCTGACGTGCCTCTTGAGAAACCTATATGCAGGTCAAGAAGCAACAGTTAGAACTAGACATAGAACANGGTTTCTTGACTATGCCAAAGCCTCTGACTGTGTGCGTCACAATAAACTGTGGAAAATTCTGAAAGAGATGAAAATACCAGATTACCTGACGTGCCTCTTGAGAAACCTATATGCAGGTCAAGAAGCAACAGTTAGAACTAGACATAGAACAACAGACTGGTCCCAAATAGGAAAAGGAATACATCAAGGCTGTATATTGTCACCCTGCTTTTTAAACTTATATGTAGAGTACATCATGAGAAACACTGGGCTGGAAGAAACACAAGCTGGAATCAAGATTACCGGAAGAAATATCAGTAACCTCAGATATGCAGATGACCATATGGCAGAAAGTGAAGAGGAACTAAAAAGCCTCTTGATGAAAGTGAAAGAGGAGAGTGAAAAAGNGGAGATCCAACCAGTCCATTCTGAAGGAGATCAACCCTGGGATTTCTTTGGAGGGAATGATGCTAAAGCTGAAACTCCAGTACTTTGGCCACCTCATGTGAAGAGTTGACTCATTGGAAAAGACTCTGATGCTGGGAGGGATTGGGGGCAGGAAGAGAAGGGGACGACAGAGGATGAGATGGCTGGATGGCATCACAGACTCGATGGACGTGAGTCTGAGTGAACTCCGAGAGATGGTAATGAACAGGGAGGCCTGGAGTGCTGCAGTTCATGGGGTCGCAAAGAGTTGGACACGACTGAGCGACTGAACTGAACTGAACTTCCTTTCTTATCTCTGGACCCTTTAACTTAATGATTTACATTAACTCCTGCTTAGGGTGAGAGAGGATTTTGAACAAAGACCTACAGCATCTCTAGCAACATTCTTACCCTGGAACTACCTAGCACTCACTCTAGGTGAAGCCAGGGAATCCCAGACCTCTGGTATTAAGAGAAAGGTGGATTAGACCTTTTGGTGACTTGTAACTTTAATCTCTCACAATGTCCTAGACTTCACTAGATTGTCCTGGAGAGCTTTTTAAAAATACTTATGCCTGTGCTCCAGAAATTCTGATTTAATTCATCTGGCATGGGCCTGTAGTATCTGTATTTTTAAGGAAATTCTAGGGGATTCTCATATTCATCCAGGATTGAAAACCACTGAATTAAACTCTGGGTCCATCTCTGGTCTACTAAATGCAAATTCTGGGGAAAAGTCCATGGTAAATTGTGTTTGTCAAGCATTCCCAGATCTCTAATGTCAGCAAAGACTTTGCAGATTCAATATTTAATTAAGTTCTTGCCATAACCTGGCTTTGTGGTAGTGACCATGAAGATGTTTTCCCCTTTGTGTGGTTTCAGGAGGTTAGAGGATTCACCCAAGTTCTTCTGGCCAGAAGTGACAGCTTGGGCCAGATCTGCCTCAGAGTTTCATATCCTACTGCTGTTTAATACACAGAATCTCAACTACATAGATAAGTGGTAAGTCTAGCTCTTGGCTAGATTCTAAGTACTTCACTCTTCTATTATATCTCCATATCCTCTTTGTTAAGGAATAGCAGAGATTTCCCTACAACCTTGCACCCCTTTAATGTTTCAAAGTCCCTTTTTAAATTACTTTGCTCCTTTGCACCATCTAGGCACACTGTATATTCTGCCACTGTTTATTTGGCTTCTGATGCTGTATATGCCTTTCCTGCCAATGATGACTGCCATACAACCCTAGGGGACTGGCTTGGGATTCTCCCTCTAAATTAGAGGCCCTGGGAAGCTCTAGGGGGCAGAACCCATTCAGTTCTGCACAATCTGAATTCCTGGTCTGACCTGAGACAGCAGCCATAGGCCCTCTAACTGTTTCCATTGGTTTCCTATTATATGCAGATTACTATGAGACTTTAGGAGTAGAAAGGCAAAGAGGAGTTCTTACCTTATTTATCTGTGTGGCTTATTGTCTGTCTCAAGCACTAGTGATTTTCATGTGTTGTTAACTACTCTCTGCCCAGTTCCTGGAGGTGGTCCTCAGGAAATAGTTTGAATGAGTAAATACTTGAAACACTGGAGGCTCCATCATCTCTAGGAAGCAGTTTTCTTAGTTCTTTAATGCATTGCCCCCATAATATTTCCTTAACTATCCAATGGCCAACCTGGTCTAGTTTCTAGCCCTGTTTTGCCTTTATTATGATTTGTTAAAATCCTTCAAGCTAGACTCCAGCAGTATGTGAATTGAGAAGTTCCAGATGCATAAGATCAGTTTAGAAAAGGCAGAGGAACCAGAGATCAAATTACCAGCATTCGTTGGATCATAGAGAAAGCAAGGGAATTCCAAAAAAAAAAATCTACTTCTGTTTCATTGACTACACTAAAGCCTCTGACTGTGTGGATCACAACAAACTGGAAAATTCTTAAAGAGATGGGAATACCAGACCACCTTACCTGTTTCCTAAGAAACGTGTAGATGGGTCAAGAAGCAATAGTTAAAACCGTAAAGAACAACACACTGGTTCAAAATTGGGAAAGGAATACATCAAGGATGTATTATTGTCACCTTGCTTATTTAACTTCTATGCAGAGTACATCCTGTGAAATGCCAGGCTGGATGAATCACAAGCTGGAATCAAGATTGCCAGGAGAAATATCAAGAACCTCAGATTTGCAGATGATACTACTCTAATGGCAGAAAGTGAAGAGGAACTAAAGAGCTGCTTGATGAGTGTGAAAGAGCAGAGTGAAAAAGCTGTTTTAAAACTCAAGACTAAGATCATGGCATCCAGTCCTATCACTTCATGGCAAATAGAAGGCGGGGAAATGGAAGCAGTGACGGATTTCTTTTCTTAGCCTCCAAAATCACTGTGGAGAATGACTGCAGACATGAAATTAAAATATGCTTGCTTCTTGGGAGGAAAATTATGACAAACCTAGACAGCATATTAAAAAGAAGAGATATCACTTTGCCAACAAAGCTCCATATAGTCTAAGCTATGGCTTTTCCAGTAGTTATGTATGGATGTAATAGTTGGACCATAAAGAAGGTTGAGCACCAAAGAATTGATGCTTTCAAGCTGTGGTGTTGGAGAAGACTCTTGAGAGTCCTTTAGAGAGCAAGGAAATCAACCCTGAATATTCATTGGAAGGACTGATGCTGAAGTTGAAACTCCCATACATCAGCCACCTGATGTGAAGAGCTGACTCATTGAAAAGACCTTGATGCTGGGAAAGATTGAAAGTAAAATGAGAAGGGGGCAGCAAAGGATGAGATAGTTAGATAACATCACCAATCCAATGGACATGAATTTGAGCAAACTCGGGGAGATAGTGAAGGAAAGGAGAGCCTGGTGTGCTGCAGTCCAGGGGACTGCAAAGAATCAGACACAACTTAGCAACTGAAAAACAACAACAACAACAATGATTTGTTAAACACATTTCTCTTCCATCATTGAAACCATCATTTCAGTTTTATGGTTAATACAGAGACAAGACGGAACAATCTTTTGTTGTTTATTTCAATTAAAACAAACAAACAAACAAACATGAATATGCCAAAGAAGGGAGGGGGGGAATGTCAGACTCTTCTTAATAGGCATGCTATGCTCCATTTTCTTATCATGTATTGGTCTCTGGAGATCAACTTCTTCCAGAGGAGACCGAGGATGGGAGCTCCACATAACAAAGCTTTGAAACAGTGTGAGACAAAGAGATGTGCCTTTGGCCCAGTAGGAATGGAGCTTTCCAAATTTGTGATTCAACTTTACAATGAGACAGAACTGATGTCGGTTAGAAAAGTGGTTTATTTTCTCTAGAGGTTATATTGAAATGTTCACTGACATTTCATTTAGTGATAATGAAAATGGCAAAAATAAATGTGCATTAGGCTATTTTATTTGAGATGGGATCAAAGATTTCTCCAACGTGCTGGACACACCATGGCCTTACCAGCCAAGAGGGAGATGACTAAATAGGAATCTGTTGCAAATACTCAATAAGTATATATGATCTGAGTTTCAGAAACAGAATTTCCAATTCCTGTAATTCTACTGTGCACCATTATTGGTGGAGGTTGCCAAAGTGAGAAAAAATAAAATACAAAGCAGTTGAACACACCCTTACATAATACATAGTTTTTATTCTGCCAGCAATAAAACATCCTCAGAGGACCCAGAGACCCACATTCCTAAGGACCATGCCTGACATTGATTGATTGTTTTCTAATACATTTTCCAAGCTACCTGGTCGAATATGTTCACCGCAAATCTGGCTCAAATTCTAGCCAGTCCTTCTGAGTCATCCCGCGTGACTATCCTCATCTGCACTGTGCTTTCTGCTCAACTGATGTCATTTCGATCAGACTTTCTAATTCACCCTTTGGGTTGATGTGATGCTCTGTAAAGGCCCCTCATGCTTGTTTCATGGGCTCTGCATGGTACCTCCCCAGCTGTTGAGGGTAGAGACCCTACATCTTCCTATCCTGAAGTTACTTAGTATTCCATATACAACAGGAGCCCAGTGAGTGCAGTGAGAGGACCTGTGGCCACTGTCCTGCTGGCTGGGTTTGGGACCATGCAGCACTGGGTAGTCTCCCACTAGGGGAGGTTCCCAGGGCCTCTAACTTACAGGGAGGAGCCCAAGCTGCTCCCCTAGCATCACACAGTCACCGCAGGTGGCAGTAAAGACCTGTTGCAGGACGAGGAGTCAGGTGGGTGTTCAAAAAGAAAGACCCGTCGGGGGAGGCCTAACAAGATGGCTGCATTGGCCTTTATCCTGATGGTCAGAGAGCAGAGCCCTGGGAGCCGAGCTGGTTCCCAGTGCTATGGTAAACCACCAACCACGCGCCTTCTACCCTCCCACAGAGCAGCTCTGTCTTCCTTCCTCCCTTCTGACTCTTCTCACTTCACCCTCTTTTCTTCGGGTCCTCCCCTTCTTTGCTGCCTTCACCATTCATAGAAAATTTCCCACAAGGCTTTACATCCAAGGTCATGAAGAGTCAAAGGTGAGCACAACTTGATCTCTGCCCTCTAGAAACTTAAACCACTTTGGGGAGATGAGGCCTGAACCTGGGCAGGAGCCAGAGGAGAGTCAAATGGGTAGAGCATTTACTGAAGAGACATTTCGCAAAGATGTTGATAGTGTCAGGGGAACTGAAAAGGATTGAGAAAACCCAAGAATCAACAATACAGGGAAGACAGGACCACCTTAAGCCCAGAGGAGCAAAGAAAGAGTCAGAAAGAATTATGGTTGTGGAAGAGGGGCTGGCCTGAAAGACACGCGGCCTCAGGGTCTCCATGTGGATGCTTCCTTGCTCCTCAGTTCTCTCTGTCTCATCTGCTGCTCCCCTCCAGTCTCTCCCTATGGCCCTAACTCAAGCTTTTATTCTCTACTGTCTCTTCTTTTCTCCATCAGAAGACTCTGCCCCTTCTTGATATTCACAGGCACCCTCATCAAATAACGTGTACAAAATAGTGCATTTATAAATGCTTATACAAATGGATTTAAAGTCATATTCTCATTTAAAAATAAAAGGCTATGCTCTCACATTTATCTATACAAGCTCAGAGAGAGGACTTTGTGTCTAAAATGATGGACAACAATGAGAGGGCCAATAGAAACCAAAGAATACAGAAATATCCAAAGAAGACAGGCCACAGAAGTCCAGAGCAAAAGTAATCACTAATTTAACAGTGCAAGATAAATTAATAGAAATAAATCCAAAAAGATGAGAAGACGAGACGAGACAAACGAGACAAAGTTGTGAGGGACCTACACAAGTGCTTTTTGAATTCATGGCAAATCCCTGGTGGCTCAGAGGATAAAGAATCTGCCTGCGATGCAGGAGATCCAAGTCTGATCCCTGGAGAAGGAAATGGCTACCCACTCCGATATTCTTGCCTGGAGAATTTCATTGACAGAGGAGCCTGGCGGCCTACTGTCCATAGGATTGCAAAGATTCAGACATGACTGAGCAGTTAACACTATTCCTACTACATTGCTTCTATCTCCCAAGTAAATCATCTGTAAAATGGTTCGTGTCAAGTACATTTGGTTATGACCACCGTGGGAACAATGAAAGTCATAGTAATCAAAATTATACTGTTTCCTAAACATGCTATATTATCCATTTTATATTTAGTTACACTGAGCTTTGACACGTGCAGAATTCCATCAAAACGCCCTTGTGTAATTTCATGAGAAGTACATTTCACAAAGACTCTGCTTGGCTGATCTTGAAGGAACTGTTCTCTGAGCCCATTTGCTAGGCTGCTGTCTGGAACATGGTGTGGGACTGGGATGAAATCCATGATGGGATTGGCAGGTGGTTAGCCAGCTTTGGACAGACTATTTCAAATAAACACCTGTATGTTACTTTAGAATCTTGTGCAGCTTTGACTTTAATAGATTTGAAATATTTCAAACATGTTTACAGTTCACATGCTTTTAGGCTTTACACCAAGGCTCAAACTGGAGCAGGTGCTTTTTTTCTTTAATTTTTTCTCCTGCTAGTTCAATGAGAAGCTGCAAGACTTGCTTTCAGCTCCATAGTCACCACTGAACAGCAGCGCCTGTGGACCCTCTCCCTGGAGCGGGCCAGCATGGGAACCGCAGCACCATCCAGAGGTCTGCCACAGCCATCCGGGCGCTTGATTGTGACCTTCCTGTGTGCTCCTCTAACATCACTGCCTTCCAAGCCACCCTCAGAGATCTGGCTCTCAGCCTCTCCTTGGAGGCTGTGAAGACTGGACACCATAAAGGAGCTTGCCAAAAAGCCACCTAAGTGCCTCTAGAACTGAAATTCCAAACTCTTCTCCATTAACAGACAGACAGTACTGACACTTGAAACATGCCACTGATTAAATGCCCAGACAAGTAGAATATCATCTTGGTGCTGACTGAACAAAAGAATACATATTTAACTGAGTCTGTAAATATCTCACCTATAGGAAGAGATAGAAAAATGTGGTCCTTATGGTTGATTTTCTGCTATTTCTTAGAAACGTACCAATCCAGCAGTCGTTTTATTTGTCATATCACAATGGAGTTAGTGATGTTTTGGTTTTGGTTTGTTAACACCAGGGGTGGCTTGCATTTGAGATTTATGCACTACAGGATTTTGTCTATTTTGAGAGATGTTTTTTTTCTGTGAGTCTCCCAAGCCCATTTTTAACATTTTGATGTTTCCATCCTACTGATCCCTCCCCCACAGCTTGAATGAAGGAAGGAAGGGCAGGAAGTTGAGCAAGCTGGGGACCTGAGCAATGTAGAAATCCCTGGAAAGGTGGCTGGAAAGCCCAGTGACCCACAGCAAAGCATCTGATGGCAAGTATATTTGGTTATGACCAGTGTAGGAACAATAAAAGGCACAGTAATCAAAATCACAGTTTCTTAAACATGCTTTATTATCCATTTTGTATTTAATTATGTTGAGCTTTGACCCATGCAGACTTCCATCAAAATGGGTTTCCTGATTACTTGCTCATCACTCTTAATTGATTATCTTGGATCATCATAATGATAATTACTTTGCAGTTTAAAAAGTGTTTCTGGGCACAATATTTTTCCAGACCCTCAACCTTGTGAGGTAGGCATTATGACCATGAATATCTCAACAGATATTTGAATGGCAGACCTGCCAGAAGACTAAGGATGTCTAAGAGAATAGGGCAGGTGTGCGGTAGCCCAGAGCTGAGGAGCTTTAGCTGAGTGCAGAGAATCAGACGTGGGCTCTTTTGCCGATCTTATGTATGATAACTCCGTCTTCAGAGAGCCGACCTCTCGATGCCTGGGTCATCAGGCATCAATACCTTTGGCTCAGGATGCTCGTGGCACATTGCTTCTTAAGATGCAGACTTCTCCCACCTGCCACCTCACTTGTCCATGAATATTCATTTTCTCCAATATGAAAAAGCACTGCTCTGCAGATGAGCTCTAGGTCTTTGCCACCATTGCTCATAATGCCAGGGCTTCAAACCTCTGACCTTCATGCCCTTCCTTCTACTCTTCTCTCTTTTCTCTTGTTTCCCCATGCTTCTCTGACTCCTTCTGCATTCCTGCCCATGAAATCTTGGGCAGGTTATTTCATTTTACTTGTGTTCTAGTTTCCCAATATGTAAAATGAGGGTGATAAAAATAGCATTGACTTCCTAGGATAGTTATGAAGTTTGAATGAATTAATACCTGGAAACAGGTATCTAGTACATATTAAACAATAAGTAAATGTTATTTGATGCTGTTGTTTCATTTATATATAAAAACATCCATATAGAGATGTTTCCTTCAGGTCAGTTACTGAGTTAACCAAAAAACACTCATGGGGGTTGCTCATTTTAAACTTCTAATGTGGGTTCTAGGGCTGCTTTTTGGTTTGGGGTTTTTTCCTCTGCTAAGTTCCTTCCTCAGCTTTTGGATATTAACCAGGGCCTTGATTGAGTTGCCAGGCATTCCGTTTCTGAATAAAGTTTCCTGAAATAATAGGAAAGCAAATTTATTCCTATAAGTACCTTGCTTAAGCCCGCAAGAGTCTCATTTACTTTGAAATGATATCCAAAGAATGTGTGGGAGCTGGAGAAAACTGAATAAAGAAGCCCTCAAATGATTAAAAGTTTTAGAAAGAAATGTGTGAATATACCTAAGGTTCTATGGCCTTGAGAAAAGGAGGTTAAGGGGAGATTTGACCACAGTCTTCAAATATTTCTGTACTTATTAAGAAAAGGATCCTAGCTGGCTTCTCTCTAAAGGCTCAGATAAGAAATTAGTCAAGTTTATTTATTTGTTTAATGGTTTCTTATTGAAGTATAGTGAATTTACAGTATTGTGTTAGTTTCAGGTATACTATAAAGTGATTGAGTTGTATATATAATATATAATTAGTAATTATATGATATTAAAGTAATTGATATGATTATATAAAATTACAGTGTGCAGGACTTCCCTGGTGGGCCTGTGGTTAAGAATTCATGCTTCCCATCTTTTCTAATCACAATGCAGTAAGATTAGATGTCAAGTACAGGGAAAAAAAAAACTATTAAAAAATACAAACATATGGAGGCTAAATAACACACTTCTGAATAACAAATCACAGAAGAAATTAAAAAAGAAATCAAAATATGCATTGAAACA
>SJYV01046214.1:0-23624 GCA_006410875.1 Neotragus pygmaeus | reverse complement strand
TTTGTAAGGCCTCCTCAGACAACCATTTAGCCTTTTTGCATTTCTTTTTCTTGGGGATGGTCTTGATCACTGCCTCCTGTACAGTGTCACTAACTTCCACCCATAGTTCTTCAGGCACTCTGTCTATCAGATCTAATCTCTTGTATCTATTTGTCACTTCCACTGTATAATCGTAAGGGGTTTGATTCAGGTCATACCTGAATGGTCTAATGGTTTTCCATACTTTCTTCAACTTAAGTCTGAATTTGGCAATACGAGTTCATGATCTGAGCCACAGTCAGCTCCTGGTCTTGCTTTTGCTGACTGTATAGAACTTCTCTATCTTTGGTTGCAAAGAATATAATCAGTCTGATTTTGGTATTGACCATTTGATGATGTCCATGTGTACCCCTGTCTATAAGCAATGTCATTCCTTTTGGTAAAGAATACAAAAAGAGCATTTAGACTTTCTATTTCTAACAAGACTCTAAGAAAAGGCACTTTTTTGGTTTTTCATTTACATATAAGATTAAAATTCTTCATTTGGCTCCAAATGGAACTATTTTTGTTTCTGCTAGTACTTCGTTCAATGTTGTTTATAAGTCTTTATTTATAAATTTCCTATCTTTATTCACATTTTATCATTTCTTTCTATTATAGTTCATCCTGATCCCTGTAGGATTATCTTATTAAAGGATTTCTCTGACTGCTCTTAAGACTGCAGTAAATAATCATTGGTTTTTCTCATAGAAGCATAGGTTTTCATGGTCTTACTGGGTTTGCTTTTTAGACACTTGCATTGTGTAAAGTGGAAGGAACACCTGAATTTGGAGACCAGAGATCTGGATTCTAATCCAAGGTAATCTGTTTATTAGCAGCATGTCTTTTTGTGAATAGCTTTTAGGGATAAGCCTCACTGACATTAGGGATCAGAATGTATATCAGAGGATGTTAGTAAATGGGCTACTGTAACAGTGCTCTATAAACTATGAAAAATGAAATGTACAGTTGTCTTTTGAGGGGACACTTTGTACATTTGCAGATTTCTGAGCAGCATTCATCTAGTTTATAAAACAAACAAAATACAAGTTGCAGTTGAGAGGCATGCAGCAGGGCGGTAGTGTCTCCAGGGAAGGCTGACTAGAGTCTGATGAGTCAGTTCTTAAGTGTGGCAGGAACTGATGAACTATGTACCAGACTCTGGTTCTCAGAAATGATATGTTTATAAGTTCAATTTATTATTTAAATGTAGAAGTGTTTTGGTTTTGGGTGAAGTCTGAGGTGTAAGTCAGAGTGTCAGTCTATTGATGTACATTGAGAAATGTAACTTTCAAATGAAATGGACTGCCTGTGCTCACTAGTCATTTTATTCTGCTCCTGGCCTAAGACCTGTGTCAGAAACAGATTATAATCTGAAGATTGACCAGTAAACCTAGAATGAACCCAAAGTAAGTTCAGTTATCTTAGTTGTCAGTATTATTGAACTGTGGTAGCCTGATATATGTGTCTGCACTGCAGCAGATCTGGGTCAGAACACTATGCAGAGACAGTGTTGGAGACAAACTGCCAGATTTAATTTGTTTCAACACTCTTCAGTATTCAGTTAATTTGGTTTCTGCTTTCGTATAGTCGTGGACAAGGCGGGGTCCTGCTTCCCATGCTGCCTTATTTGTATGTTATGTATTTACTTTTTTTCATTCTACAGATGATTTATTTCTTATGTTTGATTCTCTAATTTTCATTCTGATTTTACCTCAGTTTTAAAGGAACCTTTTCCTTTGTGTCCCATATACTGCTTCATTAGTGGGTTGAATTTATCCTTGCAAAGTTGAGTGTACCCAAATCTGCTTTGAGTGTACCCTTACTTCTGGATGTAGGAAGAATAAGTATTTTGTAGTCAAGTTTGGATCTCAGTCTCAATATTGGCTCTGACATCTGTTTAGCTGAGATTTTTGGTCAGATTACTTAGCTCAGTCTGTCCATTCATTCATCATCTCAGAGGCACTTTAGTCCCTCTGCTCTATCTTCCCCTCCTTTTCCTTCTCCTTTACAATTATACCGAGGTATATATAACATAAATACTCTTAAAGTATATGATTCAGTGATGTTTAGTTAACTTACAAAGCTGTACAACAATCACCACAGTCTAATTTTAGAATATTTCTGTCATCCCCAAAGAAATTCCATAACCATTTGCAGTCACTTCACATTTTCACCCCTAAACCTAGGAAACTATTAATTTATTTTCTGTATTTATTCATTTGCCCTTTTTGGATAATTCATATAAATGGAATTATAAAATATGTGGTCTTCTGTGTTTCCTTCTTTCATTTAAGTGGTTTTGAAGGATGACCTATATTGTAGCATGTTTTAGTACTTACTTTTTTTTGTTGAAGGATATTGATTTTGTTGATACATTGACCAGTTGATGATCATTTGGATTTCCATTTGTTGGCTGTTGTGAACAATGCTGTTAAAAGTTTGTGTATAAGTCTTGGTGAAGACATATTTTTATTTCTTTTCCGTTGATACCTTGGAGTAGAATTGTTGTTAAATTTATATTTAACATTTTAAAAATTGCCAGACTATTTTCCAAAATGGCTANTGGCTGTTGTGAACAATGCTGTTAAAAGTTTGTGTATAAGTCTTGGTGAAGACATATTTTTATTTCTTTTCCGTTGATACCTTGGAGTAGAATTGTTGTTAAATTTATATTTAACATTTTAAAAATTGCCAGACTATTTTCCAAAATGGCTATACCACTTTACGTTTCTGCTTATCAGTGTGTGAGGGTTTCTGAATGTTTTAGATGTCTCTTTGATTAGATTTTAATATCACATATGATATTAGCTGCTATCAGCAAACAAGAGTCATAGCATTACAGGATTTTACTTCTAAAGCTAGAAAAAAATTAAATTAGAAAATGTAAAAATATAGTTCTAGATGTTTAAAAACCTAAATTTCAACTAGGTGAATGTAATCAGAAAATTAAGACAAAACATTCTATAGAACTGTGGGAAAAATTTGTTACTTTAATTAAAATTAGCTCTTAATTACAGAAAAACCTAAAATATGTAAGTGATGACAGGTTAGTTCAGTGAATCCTCACATACTCATCACCCAGTTTCAAAATTGTTATCATGTCCAGTATTGTCTATAGCCATATCTGTTCCCTTCTCCCCTATATTATTTTGAAGCAAACCCTAGACATCTTAAAGATAAAGCCATTATCATGAAGTGAAGCGAAGTGAGCTCGCTCAGTCGTGTCCAACTCTTTTCGACCCCATGGACTGTAGCCACCAGGCTTTTCCATCCATGGGATTCTCCAGGCAAGAATACGGAGTGGATTGCCATTTCCTTCTCCAGGGGAACTTCCCGACCCAGGGATCAAACCTGGGTCTCCCGCATTGTGGGCAGGCGCTTTACCCTCTGAGCCACCGGGGAAGCCATTATCATACCTGATGCTATTAGTAATAATCCTTTACTAAGAATTTATTGCTTTAGAAGAGTGAGATGCAGAAAGAAAATTTTAAATATGTCTACTATTAAAAATGAAAATATTAATACTTAAAAATAGATTTCTAACTCAGGAATTGGAGTATGTGTCTGTGATTTAAAGAAATGTCTCTTTATGCATTTTTTAATTCTATATTTTCCTCTCCTCCCCACCTAGAAAAATATTAACAAAGTTTTGAGGGTATAGAGAATGGGATTATACTTTCTGTGGTCCGTTTACATGAGGATAAGTATCTACTTCTGCTTCATTGATTACNAATGTCTCTTTATGCATTTTTTAATTCTATATTTTCCTCTCCTCCCCACCTAGAAAAATATTAACAAAGTTTTGAGGGTATAGAGAATGGGATTATACTTTCTGTGGTCCGTTTACATGAGGATAAGTATCTACTTCTGCTTCATTGATTACGCTAAAGCCTTTGACTGTGTGGATCACAACAAACTGTTGAAAATTCTTAAAGAGATGGGAATACCAGACCACCTTACCTGCCTCCAGAGGAACCTGTATGCGGGTCAAGAAGCAACAGTTAGAACCAGACATGAAACAATGAACTGGTTCAAAACTGGGAAAGGAATATGTCAAGGCTGTCTGTTGTCACTCTGTTTAGTTAACTTCTGTGCAGAGACATAACTGACACAGGTCCATCTAGTCAGAGCTGTGGTTTTTCAGTAGTCACATACGGATGAGAGGTGGACTAAAAGAAAGCTGAACCCTGAAGAACTGATGCTTTTGAACTGTGGTGTTGGAGGAGACTCTTGAGAGTCCCTTGGATAGCAAGGAGATCAAGCCAGTCCATACTAAAGGAAATCAGTCCTGAATATTCATTGGAAAGTGATACCGAAGCTCCAATACTTTGGCCACCTGATGCGAAGAACTGACTGATTAGAAAAGACCCAATGCTGGGAAAGATTGAAGGCAGGAGGAGAAGGGGATGACAGAGGATGAGATGGTTGGGTGGCATCATAGACTCAATGGATATGAGTTTGAGCACGCTCTGAGAGTTGGTGTTGGACAGGGAAGCCTGCCTTGTATGCTGCAATCCATGAGTCGCAAAGAATCAGACACAACTGAGCAACTAAAGTATCTTTGAAACATGAGGTGAGGTTAGAAGGAATTTGCCATTTCTCATTGAAATTTACTTTATTGCAGCTTTAGGGAAATTTTTAAAATTTACATTCAAAATTGGCTTCCTGAGATTTGGTCTTCCCTGGTGGCTCAGACGGTAAAGAATCCACCTGCAATGCAGGATACCTGGGTTCGATCCCTGGGTTGGGAAGATCCCCTGGAGGAGAGCATGACAACCCATTCTAATATTTTTGCCTGGAGAATCCCCATGGACAGAGCAACCTGGTGGGCCACAGTCCACAGGGTTCCAAAGAGTCAGACATGACTGAGTGATTAAGCATAGCACACAAATTTCTATAACGTGATTTCTGATCAGCATTATAGATCCTCTGGATACTCCCAGTTTCGTGGTCTATTTTTTGTTTTGTTTTCTGAAAAGAGTAGTTTTTCTTTACCTGGTACACAGAATTGATTTCTTATTAGTACCAAAACGCCTGTAATATCAAAGTCAGTGGTAACTTTTTGGTAAGTCTGGGCTTTCAGATTTACTAAAGAATAAAATGAGACAGTTTAGTAGATGGAGTATGGGTATTGGACAGGGTTAACTTAAAGCTCAGCATTCAGAAAACTAAGATCATGGCATTTGATGGCATCACTTCATGGGAAATAGATGGGGAAACAGTGGAAACAGTGTCAGACTTTTATTTTTCTGGGCTCCAAAATTACTGCAGATGGTGATTGCAGCCATGAAATTAAAAGATGCTTACTCCTTGGAAGGAAAGTTATGACCAACCTAGACAGCATATTGAAAAGCAGAGACATTACTTTGCCCACAAAGGTCCGTCTAGTCAAGGCTGTGGTTTTTTCAGTGGTCATGTATGGATGTGAGAGTTGGACTGAAGAAAGCTGAGCGCTGAAGAATGGATGCTTTTGAATGGTGGTGTTGGAGAAGACTCCTGAGAGTCCCTTGGACTGCAAGGAGATGCAACGAGTCAGTCCATCCTAAAGGAGATCAGTCCTGGGTGTTCACTGGAAGGACTGATGCTGAGGCTGAAACTCCAGTACTTTGGCCACCTCATGCGAAGAGATGACTCATTGGAAAAGACCCTGATGCTGGGGGGGATTGACAGCAGGAGGAGAAGGGGATGACAGAGGATGAGATGGCTGGATGGCATCACCGACTCGATGGACGTGAGTTTGAGTGAACTCCGGGCGTTGGTGATGGACAGGGAGGTCTGGCGTGCTGCAATTCATGGGGTCACAAAGTGTTAGACACGACTGAGCGACTGAACTGAACTGAACTGAAGGTGTTACACTTCTTGCATTTACAGAGCAGAGCAAGGAGAAATGGAAAAACAGAGGGCAGCTATTAAGTGCCTGTTAGATACAACTCATTGTGGTAATTTATTTACATAAATTCCTGCTTGCTTGTTACAACAATGCTGGAAAGATTATATGTATTATTATCTTCATTCTAAACCAAAGCTCAGAAGTGTGAAGTGTTTTGCAAAATGTGAGTGAGGAATCTAAGGCTTGCAAAAGTGTAGTAATGTGCAAAAGTGCTTACAACTAGTTAATGTCAGAATTTCGATCTAGGGCCGCTTTAATTTGAAAGTTTATGTTTCTTTCTATTGTGGACAGTTGTACACCAGGGAGATAATGCACATTTTTACTCTTTTTTTTTGTCTTAAGCATTATAATGTAAAAAGCTACTTTGGCCAGTTAGTTAATTAAAATACTTGTAATATAACCATACTTGTTAGTAATATACTTAGGCAAGTTTACAGAAAAGTGAAACTTTGAGTTATTTTCTGTTATCTGCATGGCTGAATTGGGTTTATAGAATAAGCATCCTGAAAGCACATGGTCAAAGCAATGGGTCATCAAAAATGTTTTCAGAACTTCAGTTTTTAAGGTACATGTCAGCAGTTTTGACATTTTCCAGTTTTAGATTAAAAACTTGTTCAGTGTTGCAACGGGAACTCTTCCTTAGCCACTGGTGGTTTGCATAGCACTCATTGGAGAAAACTCAGATTCGGAAGATTTAACTCTTAAGAGTTTTATCTTTTTTCAAGGTAAAATAAGTTGATAGAGAAAATTTGAGCTAAGGAAGGTGCAAGCATTCATACTAAGCAAGAGCAAGACTGGAGCAGAAACCATTTGTGACAGGCCCAAAGTAACTTCTTTATCTGTGTTGTGAGCCATTAGAAATGATTCATGTCAATTTATGTGTGAAAGTGGTTGCTCAGTCGTGTCCGACTCTTTGCGATCTCGTGGACTGTAGTCTACCAGGCTTCTCTGTCCATTGGATTTTCTAGGCAAGAGTACTGGAGTGGGTTGCCATTTCCTTCCCCGGGGGATCTTCCTGACCCAGGGATCGAACCCAGGTCTCCTGCATTGCAGGCAGATGCTTTACGCTCTGAGCCACCTTATAGATTGTTTTTTTAGCTATAGTAATTGACTAAGATGTTTAGTAGACTTTCTCTATTTGCCTTTCAAAAAGAACTTTCAACTATGAAATAAAGCATGTTAAGTGCATCAAACATAAATGTACTGCTTAATTATTGTAAAGTAAACATTGTGAAAGTGATTTGGTCAAGAACCAGGACGTTGTTGGCACTGGAGAATCTCCTCCGCTGCATGCCCATTTGCATTATAGCCCCATCCCTTTACGCTAAATGAATCATTATCCTGATTTTTTTTGGTTAGAATTTTTCTCGTTTTTAAAAAATATTTCTACCTCCCAAGTCTTTATTCCTAAATGCTTGGCTTTGTCTATTTTATAGTTTCACATGGACAGAATCACGCTGTTTTTTTTGTTTGTTTGTTTTTGTTTTTTTTGTCTTGCTTCTTTCAGTCAGTACTGTATTTGTGAAATTCATCCAGGTTGTGAAGACATAATTCATTTTTAGTAAGTAGTCAGTTGTGTGATTATGCCACCGTTTATCCATTTTACTGTTGATGTCCATTAGATTATTTTCAGGTCAGGGCCATTATGAATAATGCTTCTAAGAACAATCCTGTATGTGTTTTTAATGCCATTTCTCTTGGATCTATATCTTGGGGTTTGTTGTTTCATATTTTATTTCTACTAGCAGTATATGAGCATTCCCTTTCCTTTCTTTATATTTCTCCTCAGCACTTACTCCTAGTCTTTTAAAGTTTTAGCCATTTTTGATGGCTTAAGTTTGTATTTTCACTGGGTACTAATGCTGTTAAGAATCTCACTTTTGGCTCTTTTTATAAGTGAAGTGATTGTTCTTATCACTTGTCCATTTTTCTGTTGGATTGTCTCTGGTTTGATTAATGGAGGTTCTTAATACTGAGTCCTTTGTCAGTTTAAATAGTTCCCTACTATTTTCCATTCTGTAGGTGCCATTTAAAGTGGTATCTTTTGGTGCAGAGTTGTTTTTATATAGTTATTTTTAACAGTTTTTTTCTTTCTGCTAAGTGCTTTTTGTGCCCTGTTTAAAAAAAATTCCATACTTGGATGTTATGAAGTTACTATTTTAAATCATTTAGAAGCTTAATTTGCTTTTCTTATTTAGGTGTGTACTTTACCTGGAAATGACTTTTGTGTATGTATTAAGTCATATTTTAATATTTTTTGATATAGATATCCAGTTGTCCTGGCAGCATTTAGAAACAATCAAACAAGACTTCAAAAACCTTTCCTATTGCTCTGTGGCGTCATCTTTTTATAACTCATGTTCATATAGCATGTGTTGTCTCTGTGCCTCCATCTTGTTACATCAAGCTATTTGTCTGTCTTTGCACGATTATCATTACCTTATTTATTGAGTGTAGTGTTGACTCAGACTATTCTACAAAGCAAGTCTTCCCACCTTATTTTTTCCCTCCAGACTTTTTAGTCTAATTTTTGCATTTCATGTGTAATTTAGAACTGTCCTGCTAGGTCTTCCCTCACCGCACCCCCATTAAAGCAAAAAAAAGAAAAATCAATAAAACTCTAGAACCTGCTGGAGTTTTGATTGGAATTGCATTGTTGCTTTAAATCAATTTTGAAGTGGGGAGAAATGACACCCTTTATAGCTTCCTGGGTAGAAGTTATGAATATCTTTTGTTAGTTTTATTATTAGATATTTGGGTTTTTAAAATGCTATTATAAGTACTCTAATTTTTTTTTTTTTTTGGTAAGCTCACAGAAATTGGGATACTTTAATCAGGATTTTTTTTTTTTTTTTTTTAAATCAGGAGTTTTGTAGCAAAATTTTTTGTGGACAGAATTTTATTCTAGTTCTAAGCCAAATTGTCCAAAGCATCTTTAGCATTTCTAAAACTTGACAGGTTCCAGATACTGCACAAAGTAACTGCTTCTAATAATGGTATTTTTCTTTTGTTTTCAAAGAGGGTAGACAAAGCGATTATTGTGTGTTGTGATAAAAATACATGACCATTTCACTTTAACCCAGTATGGTTGAATAGACTTTTTCTGGGGGGGGACATTTGACCTTTATATAGATTTACAGTTTTAAGCTAGTTACAGAAATAGTTGCTTAAATAAAATGATCTATTTGCTTTTTTTTAGTTTTAGATTTTTCTTGCCAAACTCTATGTTGCATTAAATCATTTCTTCTGGTCCCTGGTTATAATGGGGTAGGACTATGGCCTAAATAAACATTAAAGTGAAGTACATTATGCAAATTCCAACGTTGTTGCAATGACTATGACGTATAAAAAGATATTTTGAAATTCTGTGACTGGAAAGGAAAGTGTATACAGTGTAGGTTTAATTCTGCATAGTGGTGTATGTGTGTGAGAGAAAAAATTAGACAGGAACTCTGGACCTGGAGCACTGGAATAGAGTGTTTAAGAGAGAAAAGTATCAGAGAATAATGGTAAAATAAAATACCCTAGAGAATGGAATAATACTTGAACTGCTTATTTGTTTTTGGAAAATCATTATGAATTCAGATTTCAATACTGTGAGAAGACTGATCTTCATTTAATAAAAACTTATGCATTGTAATTTTGTGTGGATGAACTTTCCTAGACCTTAAAAACAATATCCAAAAAGGAAGGAAGAACAACAAAACCCAGATATTTTGGGGCGTAGATAGGCCAGTTCGGTTCAGAAGATGAAGCTCCAATACATTGGCCACCTGCTGTGAAGAACTGACTCATTGGAAAAGACCCTGGTGCTGGGAAAGACTGAAGGCAGGAGGAGAAGGGGATGACAGAGGTTGAGATGGTTGGATGGCATCACCCACTAGATGGACATGAGTTTGAGCAGGCTCTGGGAGTTGGTGATGGACAGGGAAGCCTTGTGTGCTGCAGTCCATGGGGTCGCAAAGAGTCGGACACGACTNTTTTTTTTTTTTTTTTTAAATCAGGAGTTTTGTAGCAAAATTTTTTGTGGACAGAATTTTATTCTAGTTCTAAGCCAAATTGTCCAAAGCATCTTTAGCATTTCTAAAACTTGACAGGTTCCAGATACTGCACAAAGTAACTGCTTCTAATAATGGTATTTTTCTTTTGTTTTCAAAGAGGGTAGACAAAGCGATTATTGTGTGTTGTGATAAAAATACATGACCATTTCACTTTAACCCAGTATGGTTGAATAGACTTTTTCTGGGGGGGGACATTTGACCTTTATATAGATTTACAGTTTTAAGCTAGTTACAGAAATAGTTGCTTAAATAAAATGATCTATTTGCTTTTTTTTAGTTTTAGATTTTTCTTGCCAAACTCTATGTTGCATTAAATCATTTCTTCTGGTCCCTGGTTATAATGGGGTAGGACTATGGCCTAAATAAACATTAAAGTGAAGTACATTATGCAAATTCCAACGTTGTTGCAATGACTATGACGTATAAAAAGATATTTTGAAATTCTGTGACTGGAAAGGAAAGTGTATACAGTGTAGGTTTAATTCTGCATAGTGGTGTATGTGTGTGAGAGAAAAAATTAGACAGGAACTCTGGACCTGGAGCACTGGAATAGAGTGTTTAAGAGAGAAAAGTATCAGAGAATAATGGTAAAATAAAATACCCTAGAGAATGGAATAATACTTGAACTGCTTATTTGTTTTTGGAAAATCATTATGAATTCAGATTTCAATACTGTGAGAAGACTGATCTTCATTTAATAAAAACTTATGCATTGTAATTTTGTGTGGATGAACTTTCCTAGACCTTAAAAACAATATCCAAAAAGGAAGGAAGAACAACAAAACCCAGATATTTTGGGGCGTAGATAGGCCAGTTCGGTTCAGAAGATGAAGCTCCAATACATTGGCCACCTGCTGTGAAGAACTGACTCATTGGAAAAGACCCTGGTGCTGGGAAAGACTGAAGGCAGGAGGAGAAGGGGATGACAGAGGTTGAGATGGTTGGATGGCATCACCCACTAGATGGACATGAGTTTGAGCAGGCTCTGGGAGTTGGTGATGGACAGGGAAGCCTTGTGTGCTGCAGTCCATGGGGTCGCAAAGAGTCGGACACGACTGAGCAACTGAAGTGAAATGAACTAAACTTTCCTAGCCCTTAAAAACAATATCCAGAAATGAAGGAAAAAGAAAAAATCCCACATATTTCTGGGGGAAACAGACCAGAAATGACCAGAAAATGTATTATGTTTTACGAGTAAATTGTGTGGGACTTATCTGGTGTTCTCAAATTCTTCCTTAATTAGGGCAAAGTTCATTTAAACTGACAAATAACCATATATCATCTATGTAAATCATACTGTAATCTGACTTTCCTACATCATAAATTCCACATCAGGGTTGGTTATAAAGTAGGTACTAGTAAATATACACATGCTTAAAATTGTAAGAATTTAGCACGCATTTAAAAGATTCTGTGACTTTTACTGCACATTATATTTAGGGGCGTTGGAGGATTGAACTAGGCATCTAAATGGTATAAATACCACTGGTAGTAAGCAATGAAACTGTTTATTTCAAATTAGTATTTCATAATTCTTATTGGTTTTCCATTAACCTTTTTTCTTAAATTGAAAACTTCATGTAACATCCAGTTAACTATTTTAAAGTGACATTTAGTGCAGTCATAGTTTTGTACAACCACACCTGTCCAGTTTCAAAACATTTTCGTAACAGCAGAACAACACACAGCATATCCATTAAGGAATCACTCCCCACTGCCCCCTACACTTCTTAGAAATCAACCTTCAGCAAATCTCTATGGATTTATTTATGGTATTTCATATAAATGGAATCATTTAATATATGGCTTTCACTTAGCTTAATGGTTTAAAAGTTTATCCAAGTTGTAGCTTAATCCTTTTTATGACTGAATGGTAATTCCATTGTATGTATGCCTTTTTATATAAGGGACTAAAGCATCTATGGATCTTGGTATCTGTGATGGGGTCTTGGGACCAATCCCTTGGGAATACCAAGGGACAGTTGTACCACAGCTTGTTCATCTGATGCACATTTTGGCTAATTGTCAATAATGCTCCTATAAATATTTGTGTACAAATTTATTTGTGAACCTGTGTTTTCATTTCTCTTGGGTATATACCTGGGAGTCAAATTGCCAGATCACATGGTTATCATATGCCAGATCTGTGTTTAGCTTTTGAGGGACTGCCAAACTTTTCTTGATTGTGGCTGCACCATTGTACATTTTCACCAGCATTGTAGACTTCCTATTAGTCTACATTCTTGTTCAGTTCAGTCTCTCAGTCATGTCCAACTCTGTGACCCCATGGAGTGTAGCCCACCAGACTCCTCCATCCATGGGATTTTCCAGGCAAGAGTACTGGAGTGGGTTGCCATTTCGTTCTCCAGGGGATCTTCCTGGCCCAGGGATTGAACCCTGGTCTCCTGCAGTGCAGGCAGACACTTCACCGTCTGAGCCACCAGGGCTTCTCTATCAGATGTATGATTTGCACGTATTTTCTTGGAATCTGTGAACTGTCTTAATTCACTTGATAGTGTCCAAAGTTAAGTTTGATGAGGTACAGTTTATTTTTTCCATGAAGTTCTTGTATTTCTGGTGTTATCTCTAAGAAGCCATGGCCAACTGCAACTCCATAGCTTACCTCTGTATTTTCTTATAAGAGTGTTATGGTTTTAGCCTTTATATTTAGGTCTTTGATCCATTTTGTGTTAACTTTATATGGTGTGAGGTAAGAGTCCAACTTCATTCTGTTTCATGTGGATATCAAATTACCCCAACATGTTTTGTTGAAGAGATTTGTTTCTTTGTCATTAAATTTGTCTTGCATCCTTGTAAAAAATCAGTCGACCATAGAATTATGTTTATTTCTGGATTCTCATTTCTTTCCTCTTGGTTATGTCTGTCTCTGTACCAGGATAACACTGTTCTGACTTAGTAGCTTTGTAGGAATTTTTGAAATTAGGATGTGTGAACTGTCCAACTTTGTTTTTCTTTTTCAGTATTGATTTGACTGTTCAGGGCCCTTTGTAATTTCATATTAATTTAGGAGTTGATTTTTCCATTTCTGCAAAAAGGCCATGAGAATTTTGAAAGGGATTGTCCTGAATCTGTAGATGACTTTGAGGAGTAGTGTCACTTTAGCAATGTTAAATACTCTTTCAATCTGTGAATATGGGATGCTTTTCCATTTCATTAGGTTTTCCTAATTTCTCTCAGCAGTATTCTTTTTGTTTTTAGTTTACAGGTCTTTAACCTCCTTGGTTAAACTTATTTTGGGGTGTTTTATTTTTTGGATGTTGTTATAAATGAGTTATCTTTATTTCCTTTTTTGGATTGTTCATTGTGAATAGAAAACACATGATTTTTGTATGTTGATCTTACGTCCTGCAACTTGGCTTAGTTTATTGGCTTAGTAACTTTTTGGTGGATTCTTTGGTATAGTTTATATATCTGTCTGATCCTGTTCTGTACAACTAGAAGTAGTTCTTCCTTTCTACTATGTTGTTGTTCAGTCACTAAATTGTATCTGACTTTCTGCAACCCCATGGACTGCAAAGACGCCAGGCTTCCTTGTCCTTCACTATCTCCTGGAGTTTGGTCAAACACATGTCCATTGTCGGTGATGCCATTCAACCATCTCATCCTCTGTCAACCCCTTCTGCCGTCAATTTTACCCAGCATCAGAGTCTTTTCTAGTGAGTTGGCTCTTTGGATCAGGTGGTCAAAGTATTGGAGATTCAGCATCATGGATGCCCTTTAATTTTTTCTTGTCTAAATCTTGCCTAATTTAACTTGCCTGTACAATGTTAAATAGCATTGGACTTCCTTATCTTGTTTTTGATCTTAGGGGAAAAGCTTCAGTGTTAACTATTGATTTTTCATAAATTTCTTTTATTATATTAGGGAAGCTTCCTTCTATTCCTAGTTTTCTGAGTATTGTTTTTAGTACCAAAGGCTGTTGAACTTTGTCAGATGCTTTTTGTATGTATGTCTATTAATATTATTAAATGGTCTCCCCACCCATGTTCTATTAATATGATTTATTACACTGATGAAATTGTGCGAGCCATTCCAGGATAATTCTCATAGGTCATGGTATATAATACAATTAATATGCTGTTGTATGTAGTTTGCTGATGATCTGTGTGGGTTTTTGCATGTATATTCATAAAAAATATTGTTGTGCAGTGTTTTTTTTTCCCCTTGTACTTTTGTGTAGCTTTGGTGTCAGGGTAATACTGCTCTCATAGAATGTATTAGGAAGTATTTCTTGTTGTAATTTTTGGAGGAGTTTGATAGTATTGGTGTTATCTTTTTTTAAATGTTTGGTAGAATTCACCAGTGAAGCTGCCTTTTCTTTGTCTGGAGGCTTTTGATGATTGATTCTCTTGTTAGAAATATATTGATTTTCTTCTTGAGTTAGTTTTGGTCTGTTTCATTTACATTATCTAATTTGTTGGTGTACAGTTGTTCATAGTGTTCTCTTATAGTCCTTTTATTTTCTGTGTGATTGGTAGTAATACCCTCACTTTCATTTCTGATTTTAATTATTTGTTTTGATTTTTTGTTCTTAATCTAGGTAAAGATTTGCCAAGTTTGTTGATTTTTGTAAGTTGTTTTTCTGTTTTCTATATTTCATTTATCTCTGCTCTAGTCTGTCTGTCTTCCTTTTTGCTGGCTTTGGGTTTTGTTTGCTCTTCTTTTCCCATTTCCTTAAGGTATAAAGTTAGGTTATTGATTTGAAATACTATTTTTTAATGTAGATGTTTATAGGTGCTATAAATTACTTTCTGAGCACTGCCTTTGCTATATACAGGTTTTGGTAACTTGTAATTTCATTTTCATTAGTCTCAGGTTATTTTCTGATTTTCTTTGTGATCTATTCTTTGACTTGTTTTCTTGTTTAAAGGTGGGTTTATATTGCTAATTATCCAGTTTTCCTTCTGATGTTGATTTCTAGTTTCATTCTCTTGTGGTCCAAGAAGATATGTTGTATATTTCAGTCTATTTAAATTTACCAAGGATTGTTTTGAAACCTCAACATGTGGCATATCCCAGAGAATATTCCATGCGTACTTGAGAAGAGTATATGCTCTTCTGGTAGGTGGAATGTTCTATGTATGTCTGTTATATCTAGTTGACTTAGAGTATTGTTTGTGTACTTTATTTTCTTAGTGATCTTCTGTCTAGCTGTTCCAGCTGTTGTTTAAAGCAGAATTTTAGAGTCTTCACAACTATGATCATCTGTTTCTCCATTCAGCTCTCAATATTTGCATGTGTTTTTCTGGGCTTTTTTGCTTGCTTATAATCATATCAATTTGTTTGACCTAAAATCAGTAAATGAACTTGGATTGTTGAAATGAATTATAAGTTTAATTAAGGTGAATTTATAAAGTTACATTTGCTAATTTAATAATTTAAATTAATTTAATGTTGGCCATTATTGCTTGGAAATAGTGATTTTCATTTAAAAAATGTAAAAGAATAGTCAAACTAGGTTTGAATCAATAATTAAAATCTAATTTGTGTAGTAAAACTGGGGGCAAAGAAATAGCTCTTCATATTTTATAATGTTAATTAGCTGACTTCATTTGAAGTTTTCAGTGGGTAGAAAGAATTTATTTGTTAAGTGAGTCCCACAAAAGTAATAGTCACCTTTTATTGAGCGATTGCTATATTCCTAGGACACTGAAAGTTGCAGTATATGATCCATTTTAATCCTCAGAGCATCCTCACAAGATAGGTATTTATCTTTTTGGTTGGAGACAGTTGATGCTCAGAGTGGTTAGGTATATGTACACAGTGGGGTGGCCAATACCAGCTATTAAGTGGCAGAGGTTGGAGACATGTTCAGGTCCTTCTGGCTCTTTTACTGAGCTGCTTTTAATTATGGGATACAGTGACTTCTAGAACTTACCTGAAAAAGTAGAACGAATACGACTTTGGAGAGATTTTCTGTAATGAGGTATGGGGTATTGATGTTTTTATTGAATAAGAGGGTCTTTTTTTTTTTTTAACTTTTTGTTTTGTATGAAGTATAACCAATTAACAATGTTGTGATAGTTTCAGGTGAACAGGCAAGGGACTCAGCCATACATATACTTGTATCCTTTCTCCCCCAAACTCCCCTCCCATCCAGGCTGCCACATAACATTGAGTAGAGTTCCATGTGCTATACAGTAGGTCCTTGTTAATTATGCATTTTAAATATAGCAATGTGTACATGACCATTTCAGACTCCCTCTCTTCCCACATCCTTCTGCCCTGGCAACCATAAATTCATTAAGAGATTTTTTCTTAATAGTTTTATAGCTGTGTACACCTGTAGACATTTGAGGATAGAAAAGTGGTGGTGGTATGTCAGCTAGGGGTTAAAATTTAATCAGGAACCAAACTATTCAGGGATAGAAATCAGGTTTTTATAAAAAAAAAAACCTTTTAATATATTTCAGACAAATTGGATATTTTAAAAATAAATTTAAGGGTTTTTGAAAATGCAGTAACTCAAGATAGGGAATATTACATTTACTTAAAATACTTGAGAAAGCATATTTATGTCCTTTTAAATTGTTTTTGCGAGCCTTGTGTTGATTTCTTGCTAGCAATGCCATTATAAGGAACAGAATCATTAAATCATATCCTGTAACTGGAAGGGAGTTTTGAAGTACTCTACTTCTGTATGACCATTTATCAGATGAGAAAACTGGGTTTGAACGTTACTAAGATGAGAAACCCAGTTTGTATGTATGTGCTTAGTCATGTCCAACTCTTTGTGACCCCATGAACTGTAGCCCACTAGGATCTTCTGTCCATGGAGTTTTCCAGGCAAGAGTACTGGAATGGGTTGCCATTTCCTACTCTAGAGAGAGACTCAGTTTTGTGAACATTTGCTTTACGTTCCCTTGGTGCTTAATTGCTCAAGATTAGGAATGGAAGATAGCATGAGCATCTAGAAACCATTTTCTGTAATTGCCAATTCTAGGCAAAGCTTTCTAGACAGGGAGGAAGAAAAAGTTTGGGAGGTATGCCAATAAGGAGAGAAGGTGGAAGGACATTGTCGCATTTTAATCATGTTGAAGAATATCAAAGAAAGGGAAGAATAAACTGTTCTTTTTCAACAATGAGGCTGTTTTGAATCTTCTAAAGTAAATTCACAGATACTAGCAGACAAGAGGAAGAATTGGAGGCCTGTCACATGGTAACAAGCATAGAATTTTGAAGGTGGTCATATGTAGACAAGATGTGGCAACTTAGTAGGTCCCTCCTTGTTTCTTAGTATTGATCAAACCTACTGATTAATCTATTAATTTAACTATTAACTTCTTGTTCCTATGAAAGTACTTTTCTTTAAGAGAATCACAGATGTGAAGACTTACAGATTATGAATCGCAGCCTTGTGTATTTTAATTCAGTGATTGTCAATGTAGTATTTGGGATTATATAATATTAGAAGTGTCTAGGGAAGCTTTTTGGAAAGTACATATCTATTTATGATTCTCCTTGGTAAATCAGAATGTACAAATGTGGGGTCAGAGTAGAGAGGAAGATACTGTTTATATTCTGGGAAAAGCTACCCACGTGATTATTCTGCATCAGCCTCCTACCTTCTCTCTGAAATGAGGGTTGAAAAAGTTAAATCTTCCATCAAAGACAGGAATTTGGAGAAGTCTGAATTTGGAGTTGATAGAAAAAGCTTTAAAATAAGGATGAGTTTTAAAATATGTTTATTTAACTGAATATGTTAATGTTGAAACGGAATTGATGTTTTGAATAGGAGATATAACACAGAATGATGTGTCACAGAGGAAGACTTCTTCAGTTATCTTTAGAAATACAATTAGAAGAGTTCAGAGACAAATCACAGACAAGTGAAATTGGGGTGACAAGTGAAATTTGGGTACCAAGTGAACTACATATGTTAGCAGAATAAAGAATGGCTTTTTAATTTACATTTTTAAAAAGCTTATTTATTCTTAATGGAAGGATAATTGCTCTACAATATTTTTTTTTATTTCGGCCGTGCATCAACATGAATCAGCCACACACGTATGAATGTCTCCTCCCACCTCCCAGCATTTCCCACCCCTGTAGGTTGTTACTGAGCCCCAGTTCGAATTCCCTGAGTCATATAGCAAATTTTTGATGTCTATCCAGTATACATATGGTAGTGTATATGCTTCCATATTGCTCTTATTTACATTTTTTTAGTTAAAAAAATCAGTTTAGCAAATAAATGTGTTTATCATGTGACAGGCTCTGTTCTAGATAGATCAGTGAACAAAGATGACAAAGATCGCTATCATAAAGAAAGTTAGCGTTTCAATTTGAAGAGGAGGGCACAGTGTAAACAATAGCTGAACATAAGTAAATAGATTAAGTGGTAAGTACTCTTCTAAAAGAAAAAAGTAGAGCAGAGTAAGGAGATTGAGAGTGTTAAGAGGTGGAATGTTGAAATTTGTATTAGGATGGTAAGAGTAAAACTGTTGAGAACCAGAGACCAGAAGACATAAATAATCTGGTGTAGATATTTAATGGTAGGGAAAGTTAACTTTGCAGATAGGTGGTGGTGATGTCGGTGTTCAGTTCAGTTGCTCAGTTGTGCCCGATTCTTTGCCACCCCATGGACTGCAGCAAACAAGGCTCCCTTGTCCATAACCAACTCCCAGAGCTTGCTCAAACTCATGTCCATTGAGTCGGTGATGCTATCCAACCATCTCATCCTCTGTCGTCCCCTTCTCCTGCCTTCAATCTTTGCCAGCATCAGGGTCTTTTCCAGTGAGTCAGTTCTTTGCATCAGGTGGTCAAAGGATTGGAGTTTCAGCCTCAGCATTTCAGTGAATATTCAGGACTGATCTCCTTCAGAATGGACTGGTTGGATCTCCTTGCAGTCCAAAGGACTCTCAAGAGTCTTCTCCAACACCACGGTTCAAAAGCATCAGTTCTTCGGCGCTCAGCTTTCTTTATGGTCCAACTCTCACATCCATACATGACTATTGGAAAAACCATAGCTTTGATTAGATGGACTTTTGTTGGCAAAGTAATGTTTCTGCTTTTTAATGTGCTGTCTAGGTTGGTCATAGCTTTTTTTTCACGGAGCAAGCGTCTTTTAATTTCATGGCTGCAGTCACCATCTGCAGTGAGTTTGGAGCCCAAGAATATAAAGTCTGTCAGTGTTTCCATGGTTCCCCATCTTTTTGCCATGAAGTGATGACTGGATGCCATGGTCTTTGGTTTTTGAATGTTGACTTTTAAGCCAGCTTTTTCACTCTCCTCTTTCACTTTCATCAAAAGTCTCTTTATTTCCTCTTGGCTTTCTGCCATAAGGATGGTATCATCTGCATATCTGAAGTTACTTATATTTCTCCTGGCAATCTTGATTCCAGCTTGTGCTTCATCCAGTCAGACATTTCTCATGATGTACTCTGCATAGAAGTTAAATAAACTGGGTAACAATATACAAGCTTGATATACTCCTTTTCCAATTTGGAACCAGTCCCTTGTTCCATGTCTGGTTCTAACCATTGCTTCTTGACCTGCATACAGATTTCTCTGCAGGTCAGGTGGTGTGGTATTTCCATCTCTTTAAGAATTTTCCACAGTTCATGGTGATCCACACAGTCAAATTCTTTGGCATTAGTCAGTGAAGCTGAAGTAGATGTTTTTCTGGAACTCTCTTGCTTTTTTCTACGATCCCACAAATGTTGGCAATTTGATCTCTGGTTTGTCTGCCTTTTCTAAATCCGGCTTGAATATCTGGGAGTTCTTGGTTCACATACTGTTACAAGCCTCGCTTGGAGAATTTTGATCATTACTTTGCTAGTGTGTGAGATGAATGCAGTTGTGCGGTAGATTGAACTTTCTTTGGGATTGCCTTTCTTTGGGATTAGAATGAAAACTGTCCTTTTCCAGTCTTATGGCCACTGCTGAGTTTTCCAGAGTTGCTGGGATATTGAGTGCAGCACTTTCACAGCATCATCTTTTAGGATTTGAAATAGCTCGACTGGAATTCCATCACTCCCACTAACTTTGTTCATAGTGATGCTTCCTAAGGCCCACTTGACTTCACATTCCAGGATGTCTGGCTATAGGTAGTGGATCACACTATTGTGGTTATCTGGGTCATGAAGATCTTTTTTGTATAGTTCTGTTATTCTTGTCACCTCTTAATATCTTCTGCTTCTGTTAGATCCATACCATTTCTGTCCTTTATTGAGCCCATCTTTGCATGAAATGTTCCCTTGATATCTCTAATTTTCTTGAAGAGACCTCTAGTCTTTCCTATTGTATTGTCTTCCTTTATTTCTTTGCATTGATCCCTGGGGAAGGCTCTCTATCTCTCTGTGCTGTTTGGAACT
This sequence comes from Neotragus pygmaeus, assembly GCA_006410875.1. Lineage (NCBI taxonomy): Eukaryota > Metazoa > Chordata > Mammalia > Artiodactyla > Bovidae > Neotragus > Neotragus pygmaeus. Next base: position 3,315 of record SJYV01046214.1, on the reverse strand, counting down.
CTTCATTCATGAACAGTATGAAAAGGCCAAAAGATATGACACTGAAAGATGAACTCCCCAGATCGGTAGTCAAAGCTAAAAAAACGCCCAGTTTTGGATCGGACCGGTGATGAAAACAAAGTCTGATGCTGTAAAGAACAATATTGCATAGGAACCTGGTCCATGAAACAAGGTAAATTGTAAGTGGTCAAACAGGAGATGGCAAGAGTGAGCATCAACATTTCAGGAATCAGTGAACTAAAATGGACTGGAATGGGCAAATTTAATTCAGATGACCATTATATCTATTACTGTGGGCAAGAAATGAAGTAGCCCTCAGAGTCAGCAAAAGAGTCCAAAATGCAGTACGTTGGTGCAATCTCAAAAATGACAGAATGATCTCTGTTCGTTTCCAAGGCAAACCATTCAGTTTCACAGTAATCTAAGTCTGTGCCCCAACTACTAATGCTGAAGAAGCTGAAGTTGAACAGTTCTTTGATGACCAAGACCTTTTAGAACTAACACCAAAAAAAAAATATGTCCTTTTCCTCATAGGGAACTGGAATGCAAAAGTAGAGAGTCAAGAGATACCTGGAGTAGGCAAGTTTGGCCTTGGAGTACAAAATGAAACAGGGCAAAGGCTAACAGAGTTTTGCCAAGAGAATTCACTGGTCATAGCAAACACCCTCTTCCAACAACACAGGAAATGACTCTACACCTGGACATCACCGGATTGTTGATACCGAAATCAGATTGATTATATTCTTTGCAGCTGAAGATGGAGAATCTCCATACAGTCAGCAAAAACAAAACTGGGAGCTGACTGTGGCTCAGATCATGAACTCCTTATTGTAAAATTCAGACTTAAATTGAAGAAAGTAGGGAAACCACTAGACCATTCGGGTATGACCTAAATCAAATCCCTTATGATTATACAGTGGAAGGGACAAATAGATTCATGGGATTAGATCTGATAGACAGAGTGCCGAAAGAACTATGGATGGAGATTTGTGATATTGTACAGAAGGCAGTGATCAAAACCATCCCCAAGAAAAAAAATGCAAAAAGGTTTCTGAGGAATCCTTACAAATAGCTGAGAAAGGGAAGCTAAAGGCAAAAGAGAAAAGGAAAGATGTCAGGGTAGGAAGTTACATAAAACAAACCAGGAGTTTGGGAAAGATTTCTGTTCTAGAAATATAAAATCGAGATAGTTTAGATCTTTAAATCTGTAAAATTACATCTGCAGAGACTGATCATAGATAGGGAAGAGCCTTAGGGTTGTTTTGCACTGAGATGTGTACTCAAGTGGTTGGGGAGGAGAGATGTGCGTGCCTGCTCAGTAGTGTTTGATTCTTTGTGACTCTGTGGACTAGCCCACCAGGTTTCTCTGCCCATGGAATTTGCCACGCAAAAATTCTGAAGTGGGTTGCCCTTTCCTCCTCAAGGGGAGCTTCCAGACCCAGGGATTGAACTGCGTCCTGTGTCTCCTGCATCATCAGGCATATTCTTTCACAACTGAGTCACTTGGGAAACCAGGGAAGGAGAGGAGGATCCAGTAAAGTTGTTACTGGCAAAGGAGAACAGATAGAAAAGTAAGGTAATCTGGAAGTCAACAAATGTTTTAAATTAAAATTTTGTGCTGCTGATAGGTCAAGTTAAGATGAAGGCTGAATATTGACTGCTAGGTTTAGCAAAAAGGAGTTACTGGTGACTTCGGCTAGCTCTTTTGATGGTGTGAAGGGAAGTGAAGTGAAGTCACTCAGTCGTGTCCGACTCTTTGTGACCCCATGGGCTGTAGCCCACTCAGGCTCCTCTGTCCATGGGATTCTCCAGGCAAGAATACTGGAGTGAGTTGCCATTTTCTTCTCCAGGGGATCTTCCCGACCCAGGGATCGAACCTGGGTCTCCTGCATTGCAGGCAGACGCTTTATCCTCTGAGCTACCAGGGAAGCCTAAGGAGGAAAAGTCTTACAGAAAAGTGAGTTTAAGAAAGAACCGAATGAGCAATGTTGGAAATAGCAAGTACAGGTAATTAAAATGGGCTCCAGATATTTTTATTATTTTAATTAAAAATTTTTTTGATGTGGACTATTTTTAAGTCTTTCTTGAATTTGTTACAATATTGTTTCTGTTTTATTTGATGATATTTTTGACCCTGAGGCATGTAGGATCTTAGTTCCATGACCAGGGAGCCAACGCACATTCCCTGCATTAGAAGGAAAAGTTTTAACCACTGGACCACTGGGGAGACCCCTGGTAAAGGTGTTTAAAAGAAAATGCAAATTCGTTTCTGTGCTGAGGTGAATGAATGATCAGTTAGGATGTGAAAAACTGATGTTGGAAAAAATTTGAGAAATTGTGGGAATATATCCTTGACAAGTTCACTAGAGAGAGGCAAGTCTGTGGGTGTAGGTGCCAGTGAGTGGGTAAATGAAGGGTTTTTGGTTTGTGGAAGTTTTTTGACAATTTCAGTTTTTTTCTGTGAAAGGGGAAGCTGAGCAAAGATGGGAAATGGCATGTTGTGGGATTGAAGAGAGATTTAGTGTGGGTGTGTGTAAAATGTTTGTCTAGGACAGTGGGAAATAAAGTGCTCATTATTTAATTTTTTTCAGAAGTATATAAAGTAGAAAATGAAAATTACCATTCATTTTTTTACCTGCCTCCCTTCCTCAGAGGTAACTTCTGTTAATAGTTTTCTCTGTAACCTTTCATACCTTTTTTCTAGCTATTAAAAAATGTATGTTCTTATATACATATATATAAATGTATATATACACACACACACAATTAACAAAATGTAGCTGAGCTGAGTAATGTTGAATAGTACCAGTTATGTGTCCATGTCCTAACCTCTGGAACCTGTGAATGTGACTTTGAAAGAAAGGGTCTTTGGAGATATAATTAAGGATCCTGAGGCAAGATCATCTTGGATTAGGGTGGAATTAAAATCCCAATAACAAATATCCTTCGAAGAGAAGACACAGAAGCAGACATATTAAGTCAGTAAGTATGGGGAGAAGGTGATGTGAATATGGAAGCAGAGGTTTAATCTACAAGCCAAGGAACACTAGGAGCCAGCAGAAACTAGGAGAGGCAGGGAAGAATTCTCCTCTAGAGCCTTTGTGGTGAGCATAGTAGATTGAGCATATGGAAATATAATGCAACTGTTGAAAAGAACAAAATCTATCCTTGTTCAGTAGCTGTATGTTTCTGTCAAATTTCCAGAAGATCTGCCAAATATGCCCTCCTAAAAGATTGTTTTAATCTGCCTCTTGATGAAAGTGAAAGAGGAGAGTGAAAAAGTTAGCTTAAAGCTCAACATTCAGAAAACGAAGA
>SJYV01046212.1:29150-72517 GCA_006410875.1 Neotragus pygmaeus | reverse complement strand
CCTTTCAGTACTTTAAATATATCCTGCCATTCCCTTCTGGCCTGCAGAGTTTCTGCTGAAAGATTAGCTCTTAAGCATATGGGGTTTCCCTTGTATGCCACTTGTTGCTTTCCTCTTGTTGCTTTTAATATTCTTTCTTTGTGTTTAGTCTTTGTTAGTTTGATTCATTTGTGTCTTGTGTGTTTCTCCTTGGGTTTATCCCGTATGGGACTCTGCACCTCTTGAACTTGATTGACTATTTCCTATTCCATGTTGGGGAAATTTTCAACTATAATCTCTTCAAAAAACTTTTATTTATTTATTTTACTTTACAATACTCTATTGGCTTTGCCATACATCGACATGAATCCACCACAGGTGTACACGAGCTCCCAATCCTGAATCCCTCTCCCACCTCCCACCCCACAACTTCTCTCTGGATCATCTTTTACCCTTTCTTTTCCTCTTCTTCTTCTGGGACCCCTATAACTTGAATGTTGGTGCATTTTATATTGCCCCAGAGGTCTCTGAAACTAACCTCAGTTCTTTTCATTCTTTTTACTTTATTCTGCTCTTCAGAAGTTATTTCCATTATTTTATCTTCCAGCTCACTGATTCATTCTTCTGCTTCAGATACTCTGCAATTGATTCCTTCTGGCACGATTGTGTTGTTTGTCTCTGTGTGTTTATTCTTTAATTCTTCTAGGTCTTTGTTAACTGATTCTTGCATTTTATTCATCTGTTTTCAAGGTTTTTGATCATCTTAACTATCGTTATTCTGAATTCTTTTCCAGGTAGTTTGCCTATTTCCTCATTTATTTGGACTTCTGTGTTTCTAGTTTGTTCTTTCATTTGTGTAGTATTTCTCTGTCTTTTCTTTTTTTTTTTTAAAACATACTGCGTTTGAGGTCTCCTTTTCCCAGGCCTCAAGATTGAATTCTTCCTTCCTTTTGATTTCTGCCCTCTTAAGGCTGGTCCAGCTGTGTTTGTAAGCTTGTATAGCCTGAGATTTGTGTTGGGTTTTGTTCATTTGTTTGTTTTTCCTCTAATGGGCAAGGCTGAGTGAGGTGGTAATCCTGTCTGCTGATGATTGGGTGTGTATTTTTTGTTTGTTTGTTGTCTGGATGAGTCATCCCGCAGGGTGCTACTGGTGGTTGGTTGGCGATATTGTATTTAAGAACTCACTCCTTTGCATGAGTTCTCACTATTTGATACTACCTAGGGTTAGTTCTCTGGTAGTCTAGGGTCTTAGAGTCAGTGCTCCCACTCCAATGGCTCAGGGCTTTATCTCTGAAAAGTTCCACTCTGTGGTTTAAATTCTGTTCTTGGGCCTTCTCAGGAGTCTTTTCATCTCTTAGCTCTAGCTTCTCTTCGTGTTGTTTCCACTTATGGTAGGTCCTCCAGTTAGGTAGACAGAAGGCTGTAACAGCACTAGACCCATGTTCCATCCTCTCAACAAATCCAGCTATTTTATTAGTCTTATCTTAGTTTGAACTTTTTGCATTTAGGAATGTCCAATAATATTAGAAGTCCCACTTCCCCTAGCTTTGCAGAACTCCTTGTATATCCAAGTCCTTAGTGTGTTTCGGCAGTTGCTGATCTTCCTTCATTTTTAACCCTGCAATACCAGTGGGTTAGATCACTGAATTCAGGCTCTCTGAGATGTAAAAGGGATTAATTACAGCATGCTGCTCCAGCCATGGCATGGACTCTTTTTCTACACTGCTGCCTTCCCAAGTTTCTGCCTAAAATTTTTTATTTAATGGACAGCCTGGGAAAAATTTTGAGAAAGTCTTCCAGAACACAACAAGAAAAAAAGATGCAAAATAAAGTAAAATCTTGTGCTAAAGGTATAGTGTATGAGATTCAAAGTCCATCTAATAAAATATCCCCCAAATGAGTATAAAATTTGCAAATGAGGAAATAAATAAGAATTAAAGAAACTTCATCTTGATGCATGCAGGACAAGCACTCAATAAAATCCAACAATTCTTAATGATTTTAAAATTATTAATGAAAACTTTTTTAACATAATAAAGGATATCTATCCAAAAATTAAAAAAGAAACATCTTACTCTTTTTTACTCCTTAGACCAGAAGAAATTTTAAAAATATTTTTCTTTGTTTTGTAAAGTAACCCTGATGGGCCTTTGGTAATGCCAAATAAACCTGATGATAAATTTTTAGAAGAAACAAAGCAGATCAAACATACAAGTATAATTGTATGCATGAGAATTTGAAGAATTTTGGATGAGAGGATCTAAGATTGAACAAAAAAAGAATAAAAATAAGGAGAGAGACTAGGGACAATGCGAGATGGTAAAGTATATTTAAAATGTTGGGTGGTGGAAAGGACATTTATCAATAAAGAAGTCATTTTTAGCTAATAATTCTATCACCAAAAATACTGAAATGACAATTTTATATTGTGTTCCATGGGAGCTGTGTTTCACAGGACATCTTTTCTAATCGTGAACAAGAGAGACATGGTTGAAATTGGCTGTAAAAGTAGTGAGAGTAAATTACTAAAAATATGTTTACATTATTTGAGATCTCAGAAAATGTGTCTATGATATGAACAGGTTAATTTTTTTTCTTAATTTCCAGTTCTGTTTAAAGAAACTGTGTAGCTTTCAAATTCAGTCAGTTGCTAGGGAAACTGGAAAGAGGGCTATTAAACTGTAAATGGAAAGCTATATGATTGCAAAATACAAGCGGAGATGGAAGCAGCTAGACATAACTTTTTAGAATCAATAAAATGCATAATAGTCTAAAGGAATGATGAAAGCTCCTATACAATCAAGATTCACTAGCTTATGATGTGATGTAAATTTCATACACACTATAATTTATTTTGACTTCTGTCTGACTGAGAAGTTTCTCTGTCTCCTCCATCGCTTTTCCATGCTTCTTTGATGTTATTGTCAACATCACTTGCACAGCAGCCTTCACATGTTCCTTGATCCTGTCCTTGTTCTTTAGAATCATGCTGATAGTTGAATGATTCATGTTATAAGAATGAGCTCCATTCTCAATTATTTTCACTTTTGTTTCCATTGTTGTTGTTTGACATTTAGCAGTACCAGCTACATCGCCACAGCTTTTATGCTTGCTTCCAGACATCCTGGGCTGGAAATAAAGATACTGTACTACTGTATATCATAATGTGCCATAAAGGACACAAAAGCACAATTACTTGTAGAGGACGCACACTCGTGACGATGCACACTAGACACATGAACAAACTTACATGACTGGACATGTGAGTGCACGTTCATATCTCTGAAAGTTGGCAACATGACGGTTTGTATGTAGGGGACTCACTGTATATATATACACACACCATATCTTTACTCATTCATCCTTCAATGGGCACTTGGGTTGTTTCCCTATCTTGCTTTTTGTAAATAATGCCATCATGAATGTAGAGTCACCTACATCTTTCTGCATTAGTGTTTTTGTATTCTTCAGATAAAAACCTAGTAATGGAGTAGCTGCATCATCTGGTTGTTCTATTCTTAATTTTTTGAGGAACACCTATACTGTTTTCCATAGTGGCTGTGCCAACTGACATTCCTACCAACAGTGTAAAGGGTTTACCCTTTGCTCCACATCCTTTATAATACTGGATATTTGTTGTCTTTCTGATAATAGCCATCTAACAGGTGTGAAGTAACATCTCTTTGTGTTTTTGACTATTTCCCTAATAGTCAATGGTGTTGAACATTTTTTCATGTGCTTGCTGGCAATCTGCCTTTTCTGGAAAAGCGTCTATCCTGATCGTCTGCCCATTTTTTTGACTAGGTTGTTTGTGGAGTTCTTTATGTGTTTTGGGTATCAATGTCTTATAAGATATATGGTTTGCAGATATCTCCTCACATTGATTACATTGTTTTTTCATAATATTGATGGTTTCCTTTGCTGTGCAAGAGCTTTTTAGTTTGCTGTATGTTAAAATTGATATCCTGATGGAGATTATATGGCACCTTTACCATAAACTATCAGTATTTTTTGTGGGCATCCATCTTCTTATTGGCCTCTTGGGGAAGATGATTAACCTAGAAGAAAAGCCAGGATCTTCTTGGATTAACAGTACTACTGGAGGAAAGATCATTGAATTAGAACCATGCTACAAACCAGGCCCAGATTTGAAATTAGTGAAGTTAGTTATCCTCTCTTGTCTTCAATTACAACATCTGGATAATAATGAATACAGGACAAACAACTGCCAAAGTTCCTTCTAGCTATAAAAATCTATGACTGACAGATGAACGTCAACCTAAAAAGTAAAGAAGGATGGTATCCTTAATAAGAAGGAAATTGTGGGTAGTAAGATAAACTGTCAGAATTTAGAGGCAAAGTTCAATTTATGTAGCACAGTAGCCAAAAAATATCTGTAAATAAAAATTTAAGAATGAGTTATTCAGGAAAAGCTTATTGATCAGTTAAGCTATCTGCCAAATATAATACTTTTCATTTTGTGTCATAAATTGAAACACCAAGTGTACTATATTTAGCCACTTAAAAAGATTTTTTAAATGAACAAGGTAATTTATAAACATTTCTAAAATATTGTCACAATTTCTATCTTTTGGGGTGAGAGAAAACTCTTAAATACCTCCTTCTGTACAAAATCAAAAACAGAAGGGAAATTTTCAGTCTTCAAACCACATACCTGTGGTGTTCCCTAGTTTACAGAATAGCTATTAGACAAAATTAAAAGTTCACCAGATCCAGAGATCTTTATTCCACTTTTCCCTGTAGTAAGTTCTATGCTGGAGTGATGTCGAAGTACTTACTGCTTCCCAAATAAGCAATGCTTTTTTTTTTTTTTTAATTCCTTCATGATTTTGCACATACAATTGCTCTGGCCTACAATTTCTTTCCTTGTATTTCTACGCAAACTGTACATATTCTTCAAAGTTTAGTTGTTATCACATACTAAATAAAGTCTTCCTTGATGTTATTAAAAATCACTCACCAATCAACTGAAATCATTAAACCAATTCATCTCACAATTATTTCTGACCATTTAGTATGTGCCAGGTAACTTCTATGTGTTCTTGCAGACCTGCTATGTGCTTTTTTTTTTTTTTTACCATATTTTATCTTCCCGTCTATATACACATTCAGTTCAGTTCAATCGCTCAGTTATGTCCAACTGTTTGCAGCCCCATGACTGCAGCACACCAGACCTCCCTGTCCATAACCAACTCCCAGAGCCTGCTCAAACTCATGTCCATCGAGTCAGTGATAAAATTCAACCATCTCATCCTCTGTCATCCCCTTCTCCTCCCAACTTCAATCTTTCCCAGCATCAGGGTCTTTTCCAATGAGTCAGTTCTTCGCATCAGGTGGCCAAAGTACTGATGTTTCAGCTTCAGCATCAGTCCTTCCAATGAATATTCAGGACGGATTTCCTTTAGCATTGATTGGTTGAATCTCCTTGCAGTACAAGGGACTCTCAAGAGTCTTCTCCAATACCACAGTTCAAAGGCATCAATTCTTCAGTGCTCAGCTTTCTTTATTATAGTCCAACTCTCACATCCATACATGACTACTGGAAAAAACATAATTTGACTAGACAGACCTTTGTTGGCAAAGTAATGTCTCTGCTTTTTAATGTGCTGTCTAGGTTGGTCATAGCTTTTCTTTCAAGGAGCAAGTGTCTTAATTTCATGGCTGCAGTTACCATCTTCAGTGATTTTGGAACCCAAGAAAATAAAGTCTCTGTTTCCATTGTTTCCCCATCTATTTGCATGAAGTGATAGGACCGGATGCCATGATCGTAGTTTTTTGAATGTTGAGTTTTAAGCCAGCTTTTTTACTCTCCTCTGTCACTTTCATCAAGAGAGTCTTTAGTTTTCTCTTCACCTTCTGCCAAAACGGTGGTATCATCTGCATATCTGAGCCTATTGATATTTCTTCCAGCAGTCTTGATTCCAGCTCATGCTTCACACAGCACCCATATACCCATTAGTTCACTTGCAATATATGATTCATATTATTTGTACGCATGACAAACAGCACACTCTACTGTACTTATCAATTTATGTGACTGCTTTCCCCATCAAACTCTAAATTTGTTGACTTTAGATTCTGTCTTACACATCTTTATTGTATAAGCAAATAAACAATAAACCTATACGTGAAATAATTTTTTTTTAAACCACATCCTGTGGCATGCACAATTTCCCTGACCAGAGATCAAACGTGAGGCCTCTGCAGTGGAAGCTTAGAGTCTTAACCACTGGACCACCAGGGAAGTCCACATGAAATAATTTTCAATATTATTATTCTGTAGCAGCCGCAATGATCAGCAAATGATCCACTAAAAACCTTACCCTATGAGATTTCCAACTTCAGATGAAGCATGAAACTTTCTCTTTTAAAATATTTTAAAAATCAATGGGAGATAAGGTGTAATAAGTCATTTTCAAAACACACGTGTGTGTGTGTTAGTCACTCAGTTGTGTCCGACTCCTTGCAACCCTATGAACTGTAGCCCACCAGGCTCCTGTGGCTATGAGACAAGTCATTTTCAAAACACATATATGGGGTTAAATGTCTATGACATGGAAACAGACTTTTAAGATATAATGAGAAGACAGGATACCTAAGATGGAATAGAGAGTAAAATCATAAAGTAAAAATGAAGACTAAAGATAAAGGGAAAGGTCATTTTAGGTAACAGAGGTAATGATACAGATGTAGGGAATAATCTGATATACTCTGAAAAAGTGAAGTTGGAGTATGTGACAGCAAGAGCCAACATAGCAAACAATGGGTTAGACAGGGTGGCAAGGGCTAGACTGTGCAGACCTCTAAATGCCATGATAGATAATTTGAACTTTGGCAATGGGGGAGCCTCTGGAAATTGAGCAGCAGAATTAAATTTTAGAAAGATCACTCTGGCAGCAATAAAGAAGATGAATTGCAAGGGTGGTGGATGGAATGCAGGAAGACCAAATTCGAAACAACAACAATAGCCAGAGGTGATGAAGGTCTGAAAGCAGCAGGAGTGTAAAAGCAGAAGAATGAACATATAGTAATGAATTAGATATTAGGGTTAAGGTTTTTTAAAAAAGTTTCTACAATGACTCATTTTTCAAGACTGAAACTTCCAAAGGCAGGTGGAGCTTTCGATGTTAATAACTTTGCTTTACTGTAGCTGAATTTGAGGTCCCTGTGGGTAAAGATCTAAAAGAGAATTGTGGGTTGAAAACACAGATGTGGGAAAACATAATAAGATGCTTCATAAGAGCAACTTTGTCTTATTTTCTCTGTATTCTTAATTTAAAATCTAAAGTCTAGAACTTTCAACAAATGCTAAACTGCTTTCATTAATGTTGAGCTAATACCATCACCAACCTCCAAGTTCTCTTGATTAGCTAGGTAATAGATGTAAATCTCCTGTTACAAAGTAGGAGTTCAAGAAATGGCTTTACTCATAGAGAACTTGGACAGCTGAGTTTTTTCCTATTATCTCAATTTATGAAATATCAATATAATAAATGGCCATCATCACAATATACACTGAAGTATATAGGGGAATAATACTAATAAATTAAAAGAGCTAAATTATTTTAAATTTAAATTTAAATCTGGACAAGGAAATGGCAACCCACTTCAGTGTTCTTGCCTGGAAAATCCCATGGATAGAGGAGCCTGATGGGTTACAGTCTGTGGGGTCACAAAAGAGTTGGACATGAATTAGTGAGATTTTCAGGCCTTATATCAATCCTTATATGTAATTTCCCTGGTGGCTCAGACAGTAAAGCGTCTGCCTACAGTGCATGAGACCCAGGTGCAATATCTGGGTTGGGAAGATCTCCTGGAGAAGGAAATGGCAACCCACTCCAGTATTATTGCCTGGAAAATCCCATGGACAGAAAAGCCTGATGGGCTATAGTCCATGGGGTCGCAAAGAGTCGGACACGACTGAGCGACTTCACTTTCTTTTCTTTATATCAATCATTTAAAAGCTTACAATTTAGGGGACTTCACTGGAGGTCCAGTGGCTAAGAATCTACCTGCCAATACAGGAGACACAGGCTTGATCCCTGGTGGAGGAAGATTCCACGTACTAGGGGCCAACTAAGCCCATGTGCCACAATTAGCGAGCCTGCACGCCTTACAGCCTGTCCGTGACAAGAGAAGCCACCACGGTGAGAGGTCCATGCAGCGCAACTGCAGAAAGCCCGTGTGCAGCAATGAAGAGCCAGCACAGCCGAAGATAACATAGTAATAAGAAAAAGTAAACAAACTTTAAAAAGCTNGCCTTACAGCCTGTCCGCGACAAGAGAAGCCACCACGGTGAGAGGTCCATGCAGCGCAATTGCAGAAAGCCCGTGTGCAGCAATGAAGAGCCAGCACAGCCGAAGATAACATAGTAATAAGAAAAAGTAAACAAACTTTAAAAAGCTGACAATTTTGTGGGATGGTCAGAAATGGAACTGACACCAATTCACGTTTAGTCGATGGGTAGAAATTTGTATTCCTTCAATTAATTTGTATTTACTTTGTGATCTCGTAAACTCATTTGTTTTTCTCTGGGCTTTTCTGTCAGTTATTTCCTATTAAATTCCTTGTAAAAACCCATTTTAGCTTGGCTGGAAGGACAGTAAAGTGGATTAGAAGGCATCAATCAGGATACTACCTGATCATTTGCAAACCAGGCAGAAGGACATCTGTGGAAATTAAAGGAAGTTGGGAGAGTAAGTTGGGTAGAATGGAGAATCCCAGGAGCAAGCTGACATTTAAGGCTGCTTCATCTCAAGCACCCAATTTCATTACCAAAAACCTGATATTTTTCTTTTTTTTAATTTTTATTTTTACTTTATTTTATTCTGCAATACTGTATCCACCACAGGTGTACATGAGTTCCCAATCTAAACCCCCTCCCACCTCCCACCCCATATCATCTCTCTGGATCGTCCCCATGTCTTGTGGAGGCATTACAGGGTTGAGTCCTGTGATCAAACCAATAGCACTATTTACTTGCTGCTAATGCGCTTCAGTTGTGTCCAACCCTGTGCGACCCCAGAGACGGCAGCCCACCAGGCTCCCCCGTCCCTGGGATTCTCCAGGCAAGAACACTGGAGTGGGTTGCCATTTCCTTCTCCAGTGCATGAAAGTGAAAAGTGAAGAAGTCACTCAGCCGTGTCCGACTCTTTGCAACCCCATGGACTGCAGCCTACCAGGCTCCTCCATCCATGGGATTTTCCAAGCAAGACTACTTGAGTGGGGTGCCATTGTCTTCTCCACACTATTTACTTAGTGGAAGCCTAATAAATCTCACAGATATTTATGTACTAGAAATAGTCTATCTCATGCTTAGATATGTCTGCATGTATGAATCTTACCTGGGCACAATCACTCATGGGATATTGAAACAATTGTTTCATTATTCTAATTTGAGCTATTTATGGGCCAGAATTACCATAATTGGTGCCACGTCTCAAAGAATAAAAGAAATGAAGAAATGTGGAGGTCAGGGAAACTATTCTTTTCATGACTTGCCATTAACATACTGTATTCAAAAAAAAGAAACCCATGCCCACATCAGAACTTCTATAATTCATGGTACTGAGCAGATGAGAGTGACATTGAATGGGGAATTTTTAGATATCAGACTGATAAAACTCCAACTCACATCTCTGTTGTAAGAAGGAAATTTGAAAGTCAAGAATTTCTATCAACAATTCAATCACTACTTAGCTGGTACCTAATATTTAGCCTGTCCTACCTGATATATTCTGATACTTTAGAAAAGGTAAGAAACTTCTAAGACATGGTTTTGATCATAAACTACTGCCATCTATTAGTATTTTCTTGAAAAAGATTTTTAGTGGGCTCATAGGGAATCATACCACCTTGCATGAGAACTAAAACAATTTCTCATAAACTGAAGAAACTGAGACACATCTGACTCTTTGTGACCCCATGGACAGCATCCCACCAGGCTCTTCTGTCCATGGAATTTTCCAGGCAAGAATACTGGAGTAGGGTGCCACTTCCTACTTCAGGGGATTGTCTCGACCCATGGATTGAACCCCAGTCTCTTGCATCTCCTGCTTTGGCAGGCAGATTCTTTACCACTAGCTCCACCTGGGAAACCTCTAAGAATATATGGATGAATTTTTAAAAATCCTTAAAAACTTCAAAGTGTCAATCATGGTATGGAGATAAAAATTAGCATATATTTCTGAGTAAGGCCTAGAATCTCTATTTTATTATATAGTCATTGTCTAATATTTCAGGACCAGAGTTTAGACAAAACTATGAGGAGGGTCAACCATGTTCACTCACTTTAGAATAGAGATGCATCCAGGCAGTGAGGCCAAAAAGAAGGAACCGAATTCATCAGGAACAGGTGGAGAAAGGACAGAGAAGGAATAATAACTAACCTTGGAATTTTCACTGTGTCTGGAGCATGTCCATTTTTATGTGTTCATATCTGTACTAGCCTCCTTTAGGGAACAAGCATCTCTCTTAGATTGATGTAACAACCTCCCGAATGGCTTTTGTGCCTCTCATATTACTCAATCTTTCTCTTTTCTATATTCAGTCTATTCTTTGCACTGAAATTAAAACCACCTTTCTAATAAAGCTATTTTATCCCTTTCTGTAAAACTTCTGTTGATACTTTTTTTTTTCTTTCTCATTTTAAGTCAAAATTGTTTACCATGGCTTAAAATTCCTGGGCAGATATGGGATAGTGTGGTGAGTCTGGGGCATCAGATTGGGGCCAGATCAAAGACTTTTGGATGAATGATATTTTGAGAGGAATAGTCTGCTAGAACTTTAGAAGATGAATCAAGGTGAAGACCCTCTGAGCTGAAATTAGCAGTGAAAAATGGATTTCGATGAGATGTCAAGAACCTGAAGCAAAGGGAAGCAGTGGGAAGGGATGTGAGAAGTATCACGGAGGTAAACTCAGTCAGACTTGAAAACAAAACATACGGATATTCCGGGAGATTCAAGTCTGAACATTGAAGAGGATGATAGTGCTATGAAGAGAGAATATTAAGGCGAGGAGTCACATCCTGTCACTGTAGGGTCATTGTGCCTTGTCTATTTACACAAATAAATGGGCCAAAAATTACATTCTTATCCTCATGGACCTGCTGTCTGCAGGGGCTACATGAAAAGCCCACATTCTTTCTCTGTAAGTCCCAAGCCCCGTTAGTAAGACAGTTAGGACCACTGTGGATGTAAAGTCCCAGAAAACTCAGATAGGGCCTGATTACCACCTGCATTGTGCACGACCTGAGAAATCACTTCAGTTATGTGGCTCTAGTGATGAAAACAATGACCAAAGGCCAAACTGCCGTGAGTAGAATTTATAAAAATTTCAGATCAGAACAAGGAAAAGCATTTTAATACTCAGAGCTGGAGTATGTAGAAAGAGGGTAGAGTCCCCTCACCCTGTTAGAGGAATATGAGAAGGAAAAGAACGGGGAAACCCAACTGTAGAATGTCACAAGAGAGGTAGCAGCAGGTTGGAGTTGAAGGGGCCTTTACTTCACGAGAGAAAGCAGCATCCCAGAGAAGAAGTGACTTGGCCAGGGTTATAAGGCTGCTGACTATAGCAAATCCAATGAGACGCACACCCCCACGCACTCCATATGACATAACAGCAGGTGCTCAAGTTCAAGGAGCAGTGTTGTGATTCCCACAGAGAACACAGAGGGGAGGCTTGAGTGGGACAGTGCAGCTGGAAAAGAAGGGGAAGTAACTTGACCATGAACATAGATAGTCTATTAAGATGGAATATGTCATGTGTGTGCTTAGTCACTCAGCCATGTCCGACTCTTTGCAACCTCATGGACTGTAGCCCACCCCGCTACTCTGCCCATGGGGTTTCCCAGGCAAGAATACTAGAGTGGGTTGCCATTTTCTACTCCAGGGATCTTCCTAACCCAGGGATTAAACCCATGTCTCTTGCATCTCCTGAATTGGCAGCTGAATTCTTTACTGCTGTGCCACCTGGGACTCCCCGGTAAATAATGTTTTTCATGATATTACTATCAAGAAATCTGTGAAGTCATTAGAAATAACTAATTACTGGTAATAATAACAATGATAATAATGATAGTGTCTATAGTATTATACACTTACTTTGTGCAAGGCACTCTGATATGTTCTTAGCCTGGATATTATTCTATCTTTACAGCAATCTTATCAGTTACATACTATTGTTACTCTTGTTTTACAAATGAGTAAACAAAGGCTTCTTTAGAATATGAAAATGAAAAGAATGAAAGTAAAGCCACTCAGTCATGTCAGCCTCTTTGAGACCCCATAGACTGTAGCCTACCAGGCTCCTCCATCCATGGGGTTTTCCAAGCAAGAATACTGGAGTGGATTGCCATTTCCTTCTCCAGGAGATCTTCCAGACCCAGAGATTAAACCCAGGTCTCCCACATTGTAGACAGACGCTTTACCATCTGAGCCACCAGGGAAGTCCAAAAAAGGGATTATGTGACTTGCTCAAAATAATTTCTCTAGTAAGTGCATGAACTGAGACTCGGAACTCATTGCATGTTTTAGCTACTTTGCGATACTGCCAGTGTGCTTACTGTGGTGGGTCTCAGCCTGAGAAAAAATATTTCGTACTCTTACATGTCCCTACTGCAGAGAAGGGCCCTAGAGAGCCATTTCAAAAGCTTTCTTGGTAAAAAACAAAAACAATTAGCTAGTCTTCAGAATTGTTACTTATTTAAATGAAATGTATTAGTAATTTGAAATGGACTACAATGAATTACTCAGAGAAAATGGGTTCAACTAATTGGTCCAGAAAATCATCTCAAGGATATAATTAAATTGCCTAGTGTACTATTACTGCTAACATAAACACTGTTAACTGATCTTCAGGACTGCTTGCATTTCCAGCATAATTAAAAATAAGTGGTGGGAAAGACAAGATCCATGAGCAAAATGTGGTTCAAGGAATCAGTCCTGTGGTTAGCTAATGAAAGCAAAGCAAGGTCATTATTTGAATTCTTTCCAGCAGTTGGGTTTCCTGCTGTATATTTTAGTTCTTAGGATTCATCCATTTAAAATAATCATCAAACTCTAAGGATTTTTTTCTTATGAGGGTTACCATTTTTTTGAAGACCATACTTCTGAGTCAAAGGATGTTGTTGGAATCAAAGTTGTTTAATAAACATAGTTCAATAAAGAAATTTGATTTATTTAAAGAAATAGTTTCTTCTAAATTTTATGGAATACACAATTTAAAATATGTGTATGACACTTGCCATATTCATTAGTGAATTTAAGCTGCTTCATGCTAATGATAAAGAATTGGATCAGAAAATCATATATGGCTTCAATTCAACATTGTCACTTCTATAGAAATGTATGGTGATAAAAAAAAAAAAGTCAGGTATCTAACAGTAAGGAATGCAATTACTTTTTAAGCACCCAGATGTTTTTCATGACAGATTTCCATTGTGCACAAGAGCTCACTAAAGAGAGATCAATAGTGTCAGCCATGGGTCCTCCATTATACATGCCTGATTCTCTGTGTCTCTGCATATGCTCAGTCATGTCTGACGCTGCACAACCTCATAGACTGTATCTCATCAGGCTCCTCTGTCTACGGGATTCTCCACGCAAGAATACTGGAGTGAGTTGCTACTTCCTACTCCAGGGGCTCTTCCTGACATAGGGATTGAACCCGAGGCTCCTGTGTCTCTTGCATTGGCCAGCAGATTCTTTGCCACTAGTGCCACCTGGGAAGCATCTGCCTGATTCATAGCTCCATAGCCTAAAAAACTGAACTTGGTAGATAGAAAACAATATCCTTGAGCTTTTAGTTACAGTCATACAAGTGTTTCCTTTATCACAGGTTATCTCCTGTGAGGGCCCATGAAACATGGAAAAGATGCAGAATATAACAGGTGCCTGCATTGCTTTTCCTGATGAATTAGGTAGAAAGAGAGTATACTCAAACATTCAGGAAAGGGGCATAATTTTATTATACTCTTAGAATCTTGATTACTTCTTGGTACAGAGTAGGCAACCAAAAAATGTTTTCTATTGAATTAGTGAATCCCAAATTAATTCCAGTGGCATGAACATCATTTCTGCAAAATTTAGGTGTTCAACATGAGAAGAGGGAGGTTTTTATTATCAAGTCAGTTAAAAAAAAATCGAAGACCTAATTTCTGAGAAATGCCAAATATAACAAGTGTGTCTTAAGTGAGCTAAACACTCTGGAGGGTCTAACCATTGAATTCTTTTAAGATTTGTTTGAGACCATATCCAAAACACTGTGATCCACCAAATCTAAAACTTAATAAATCAAGAAACACTAATTTCACAGTGTTGATAAGAGAGTTTCCCTTTTGGTTTTTAAAGTAGGTTTTACATGTTCTTGATTTTCCTGCTTGCTACAGTGCAGGAGCCTAGTATGGTATAAGACGTTTGAGCCACATGTCAAGATACCTATATTCCTATCTTGATTTTAAAGGTATAATTTACAGTATATACTTAAACGAATAGTTTCATGAGTTGCTGTTGTTAACATAAACATACAGGCATGCTCTCTTTCTTGCCTTGACCATGGCCCTACTTATCTTTTAATTTAATTGGTGAGATGACTCAAGTATAGAAAATAATAAACCTAAAATATCACGGTATATGATAAACTACCATGCTGTTCTTTCCTTCTACGCATTTTATAATATGGGGTTGGCCAAAAAGTGTGTTAGCGTTTTTTTCATAACTTTTTATCCTGTGCTTCTGTCACTCACTGAAATTCCACTTCCTTTCTTGCCTGCTCTTTCCTCTCTCACTTAGCCAATCACAAACTCTTATTCAGGCCTTACATCCCAGGTCCATGTCAATTTCTGATGGAAATTTTTTTCTGCCACTTAAATGCTCTCTTTCCACTAAATTAGTGTCAGGTGGCCTTCAACTCTGCTCTCAATCATATCATTGACTATGACAACATCATTTAATTAACTTTTCTTCCTTCAGCTCTCATCAACTGTCTGAAAATTCATTTGAGGTACGTACTATGCCTTACTATCTTCCATCCACTCATTCCAAAGCCTCTTACTGAACATTTATTATGTACAAGGTACTGTATATGAAGCTAGAAATTCTTGACCTTAAAGTTACTATGTTACACAGAATGTAGTTCTACGGAGTGAATGAGTAGGAACCTGTAGCAAATCAAGACCATTTTAAAAAGCAGCTCACCTTAAAGAAAAACGTAAATGGAAAGTTAGTCATTATTGGGTGACTGTCCAGGTGGGACAGAAAACAGCACTCTTCATCTCACATCATTAAATCCATTCTCTGTTCAACAAAAGTGAACTTTTTATCTTTAAATGTCACACCTTTCCTACAGTTTTAGTAACACTGGTACAGAAATAAATGAGAAAGTAAATATGTAAGTTTTTAAAAGCATACTTGTGTACACCTGTGGTGGATTCATGTCGATGTATGGCAAACCCAATAGAGTATTGTAAATTCAAATAAAAAATAAATTAATTAAAAAAAATAAATAAAAGCATACAGTGTTGTAAAGTATTAACCTGGTCCCATCATTTCATGGCAAATAGATGGGGAAAAAGGCAAATGGTGATAGACGTTATTTTCTTGGGCTCCAAAATCACTGCTGATGGTCACTGCAGCCATGAAATTAAAAGACACTTACTCCTTGGAATAGAGGTTATGACCAACCTAGACAGCATACTAAAAAGAAGAAACATCATTTTGCCAACAAAGGTCCACATGGTCAAAGCTATAATTTTTCCAGTAGTGGCTCAGACGTTAAAGCGTCCGCCTACAATGCTGGAGACCTGGGTTCGATCCCTGGGTCGGGAAGATCCCCTGGAGAAAGAAATGGCAACCCACTCCAGTATTCTTGCCTGGAAAATCCCATGGACAGAGGAACCTGGTAGACTACAGTCCACGGGGTCACAAAGAGTCATACACGACTGAGCAACTTCACTTTCAACTTCACTTTCACACGTATGGATGTGAGAGTTGGACTGTAAAGAAAGCTGAGTGCTGAAGAACTAATGCTTTTGAATTGTGGTATTGGAGAAGACACTTAGAGTCCCTTGGACAGCAAGTAGATAAAAACCAGTCAATTCTAAAGGAAATCAGTCCTGAATATTCGTTGGAAGGACTGGTGCTGAAGCTGAAGCTCCAGTACTTTGGCTACCTGATGCGAAGAGATGACTCACTGGAAAAGACCCTGATGCTGGGAAAGACTGAGGGCAGGAGGAGAAGGGGCAACAGAGGGTGAGACAGTTGGATGGCATCATCGATTCAATGGACATGAATCTGGGCAAAATCCAGGAGACAGTGAAGGACAGGGAAACCTGGCGTGCTGCAATCTATGGGGTTTCAAAGAGGTGGACATGACTGAGCAACAGAGCAATTGTTTTATAGACAGGGCTGTTACTGGGATTTAAAATCCTGGCTTTGTCAAAGTTGTGATTCAGTGCTCTTTCTCAATATTATAAATCATGAGAAAATACAATGTGGAACCTATCCTGTATGAAAAACTCAAGAAGACTCAAAAGGAATCAAAGGT
Organism: Neotragus pygmaeus; assembly: GCA_006410875.1. Classification (NCBI taxonomy): domain Eukaryota; kingdom Metazoa; phylum Chordata; class Mammalia; order Artiodactyla; family Bovidae; genus Neotragus; species Neotragus pygmaeus. The sequence continues at coordinate 55,974 of SJYV01046212.1, read as the reverse complement.
GAAATCTTGACACTTGTTCTAAGATAGCTGTGCATGTATAGTAAATGAGAAAAAGATAATGTTAAAAAAGGACGCTTTATTTTTCCATAAAATTTATTTTAATTAATTAATTTACTTATTTATTTAATTTTTAATTTTAAATTTATTTTTCCATAAAATTAGTTGCTGTTCAGTATCCAGTGTAAACAAAGATGTGAAAACAGAGACTTAAATGTCCTTTTTTAGGGCAAATTGGTAATGTGCATATGAGTTTTAAAAAGTAAGTAGTCTTTAATTCAGTGTGCTGTTAGAAGCTGGTCTTGAAACTGTCTGCATTTTTCATATGAGCGTATTCATTACATTTATGTTTATACATTTATGTTTAGAATTTGATGCAACCTAAATTTTCATATTGACTTTCTAAATTCTTTGTGAAGATTTTAAAGTGAACATTTAAAACTAACCATTTACCATGGAAACTCTTCAGCAGTAATTAGGAACTTCGGAGCAGTGTATTTTAGTGCGATCTCATTTTCATAGCAATGGCACCCCACTCCAGTACTCTTGCCTGGAAAATCCCATGGACAGAGGAGGCTGGTGGGCTGCAGTCCATGGGGTCACTAAGAGTCGGACACGACTGAGCGACTTCCCTTTCACTTTTCACTTTCATGCATTGGAGAAGGAAATGGCAACCCACTCCAGTGTTCTTCTCTGGAGAATCCCAGGGATGGGGGAGCCTGGTGGGCTGCCGTCTATGGGATCGCACAGAGTCAGACATGACTGAAGTGACTTAGCAAGAGCATTTTCATAAAAGTTCATGTGAATGTATATTCCAAGAGAATTATGTATATTACATATATGATGAACATTGATATTCATACATATGTACATGGGAAATTCTTAAGTATAAATTTCAAATTATTCATTCTATTTCTTTTTTTGTTTTAGTTTTCTTTTTGGCCACGTAGGATCTTAGCACCCTGACCATGGTTTGAACCCCTGTCTCTGGCAGTTGAAGCACAGAGTCTTAACCACTGGACTGCCAGGGAAGTCCCTAGTCCTTTTTTTTTTTTTTTTTTTTTTGGAGGGAGTGATGTTGTTATGGATATGGATAAACAGAAAGTGAAATAAATAATTAGAAGCGCATATCATAAAGACATTCCAAACATAAAATACGACACTCAGCACCTTTAATGGAAAACAGATATGATTTCAGTCTCAGTTTCCATATGGACATGTATGGCCACCTGCCCTGGGTTTCTCAGGAACCATGTTGGCTCTCGTTTACCTATAATCACAGTAGTTTTAGGATAATAGAAGTCAAAAGATCTCTCAATCCACATTTTCTTACCCTGTACCTACAGAAACGAGAATGGCAAGAAGAGTTTAGAAAGTGCCCAGCTCAAACCAAATCCTGGATAATGCAGAGAAGTCCCTATCAGTAACCCCAACTGAAACTGTCTGGGCATTGGTCCCAGACCTCCTGGCAAACAACACACTCTGTGGGTCGAGAGACGATGGGAATCAGAGCCAACCTCCCAGTGAAAAGAGACACTGACATCATGAATGAGTTTCTACTTGAAAAAAATCCTAAGAAGCTATTTCTGAAAATAGTCCTACAGAGAGTTTATGCACAACTGTGAGAAAAGCAAAATAGATAAAATAAAATAAAACCTTGGGGGCAGGAAAGGCACTTATCTATCATTTAGCTTAATCCTTTCATTTCACAGATGAAGAAATTGAGTCCCCAAAGAGGAAAAAGTTGCCCAAGTCACTCTGTAAATTAGTTCTTTAAAATCAAATCTCCTAATCCCCAAATTAGTACAGTTCTTATCTAAGAGGACTCCTAAACTAAAGCACTACTGGTTCTGTAGGTCATGTAATTATTTGAACAAAAGGAGATTATATCACATCAAATCATTTTCAGATCATCCCAGGCAGAGTTATACAATATTTTGTGGTTATAATGTCCTCTTTTAAAAAACTTTTGTTACATTACTTGCAAAACACAATCACCTATTTATTTAACTGTCATTGAAAAGTAGTTGTTCCTTGAGAATAAGGATCATATTTTATTCACCTTGAATCCCCAGTACCAATAACACTGTCCAGAATATAGCAGGTACTTGGTAAATAGTTCATAAATGACTGAATGCTTTTTCCCTATTATAACTGGTGATGAGAGGACTGCTCAATGGATTAACCAAGGGATATCATGATATGATGGAGTAGACTCTCATAGTTAAGAGCTCTGAATTTAAGTCTCATCTGTACCACTCCCTGAAAGTAAGATTTTAGGCAAGACTCTTAAGTACCCTGAGCAACATATTCCTCACCTATAAACTTGAAGAAATGATACCTGCTAGCCACCTGATGTGAAGAGCCAACTCATTGGAAAAGACCCTAATGCCGGGAAATATTGAGGGCATGAGAAGAAGTGGGTGATAGAGGATGAGATGGTTGGATGGCATCACCAACTCAATGGACATGAATGTGAGCAAACTCTGGGAGATACTGAAGAACAGGGGATCCTGGTGCACTGTGGCCCATAGGGTCACAAAGATTTGGACATGACTTGGCAGCTGAACAACAACTCTACTTCCCAGTTTAGCCATGAGGATCAAATGTGAAGCATCTGAAATTAAAAATGCTGTGCTGTGCTGTGCTTAGTTGCTCAGTCAGGTCCGACTCTTTGCAAGCCCATGGACTGTAGCCTGCCAGGTTCCTCTGTCCATGGGGATTCTCCAGGCAAGAATCCTGAAGTGGGTTGCCATGCCCTCCTCCAGGGNCCCCCCAAAATAAAGTCTGATACAAGTCTGCAAATAATTCTAGTTCCCACTAGCAGCATAACTGACTCATTTAAGGACCTAGTAGTCACACATTGGGGTTTCCCTGGTGGCTTAATGGTAAAGAATCTGCCTGCAATGCAGGAGTTCCATCCCAGGTTTGATCCTTGGGTCCAGAAGGTCCCCTGGAGAAGTGGAGAAGGAAATGGCAACCCACTCCAGTATTCTTGCCTGGCAAATCCCATGGAGAGAGGAGCCAGGCGGACTATAGTCCATGGGGTTGCAAAGAGTCACAACTTAGCGACTAAACAACAACAATCACGTGTTCATTCCATGAATCCTCTGCATCCTCTGATAAATCCCTTCACTTTAATTTATTGTTGCCTGAAGGAAACCAGTATTGCTTTCTGTTATCTGCATCAAAATTTGGAACCAGGAATTAGAAAACAGAAAACTCATGAATGCCTTTATCATGTTATAGGAAGATAACCCAGAAATCTATGGTATACAGTGACCAAAAAGTAATAAACTATCATCTTTGGTCACCTGCATCAAGTATATCCAAGAGGGGTAAAGCTCTGGGGGACAATGCTGCCAGTACCAGTGAATTATTCAACAAATTCAGTGACTGCGAGTGGAAGTTAGGGCTTTTGACAGCATTAGAAATCTTAAAGAAAGAGATGATTAAATACAAATACCTAAAGCTTTGGTCACAGTATGAATTAAAACCTAGGAAATTCCAGTGACTATTCCAAAAGTGACTATTCCAGTCTGACTAACAGAATCTCTCATGTCTGGTGAAACCTAAGCCAAAATCAGACTTTCACCATTCCCAACGCGAATTCTTTGGGGGTTGCTACTTTGCAATGTCCATCTATCTAGTTCTCACATGAAAATAAGAGTTGATTGTTTGCAAGTGGTACCAAAAGAATTTGGATCCTGTTGGGGGACCTCCCCTAAACGCACCTTTGTCCTCAGAAGCAATCCTTATTTCTCTGACTATTCAGGATTGGAAAATAAATAAGAACTGAGGTCACCCTTGAGCTTTTAGAACCACAAAGGACCATAAACAGAAGGAATGATCTGGTCAGAACATAAAAACCACTGCTGCAGAATACCAGTATTGCCGTCTAAGGTCTATAAATTGTTTGAGCATGATTCTCAGCAGACTAGTATGGACTTTGCTTGGGTCCCCTACATAAAAAACCAGTATCTTGTTCTAGGTGCTGAAAGTGTGGCTTTATGGCCAGTGAGAATATTTTCTCTGGTCTCCAGCATTCAGAAGGTCGTTTACCAGTGTGTCTCTGGTGGCCAGTTGAAAAGACTCAAAGTCACAGCAGCATTCTCTTTGTCTGGTGTGCTAGCTCTCAGGGGAGTTAGTCATAAGGGATCCTTGTCCATAAGAGGCCTTTGTCATCTCAACCTTTGTGACTTTGTTAGTATTGTGAAAGTCTCATCCTACTAGCACCTGCCCAGTGTCAAAGACTAGCCAGTGTGTAACTAGAGGTGTTTCCCATCCCATGACAAACTGGAGTCACTGTTTTCACTGCACAAGTCCTACTGTTTATGACAGCAAAGGTCTTTGCTTTCTTAGGCTAACTCTAAGAGTGAATTTTCTGGATGTTATAAGGGTGTTTTGCACCCTCTTTGGGGGCACCTCTTGCATCCTTGGTAAAGCTATAAATGGGCTTATTAGTTTGAGTTGCTATTGAGATTGGGAGTTCCCTCATTCTCAGATGGTAAAGAATCTGCCTGTAATGCAGGAGACCTGGGTTCGATTCCTAGGGTGGGAAGATCCCCTGGAGAAGGGAACGGCTACTTACTCCAGTACTCTGACCTGGAAAATTCCATGGACAGAGGAACCTGTTGGGGGATGGTCCATGGAGTCGCAAAGAGTCCACATAACTGAGCAACTAAGAACAGCATAGCATTAAGATTAACATAAGATCCTATTATCAGTGCCCAAATGATGGATTCTTTTAATTGATTATACTTAAAGGAGAAAAAAAAAAATTAGGGCTCTCTGTCCTAAACAATTGTCTTGAAGATACCTGTAGAAAGACCAAGTTGAAAAGTGAATACAAAGGAATATAACACTAGCCTGAGGGATTCCCCTTACAAGATGAAATAATAGAAATTAAAACAAAATTAAAGTCCACATACAATGTAAATTCCCCCATTTCCTCAATGAATCCCTTAACAGCTCAAATCCTCCAGCTTCCTCAGAAAATTCCTTAAACATCCAGCTGCTTATTTTAACTTTCCTTCTCTTACAGGATTTACAGGGAGCACTCGAGTCACTCTAATGCCTCTAATCTCAAAGCCCAGGGCATACAAGTTACTCAGGTAAATGTTAAAAGCCAGTAAATGAATTTAGCAGAAGCACCCAAGACAGACAGTAAAACTTGCTTTGCTGTCCCTGAAAAACGCCTCCTGCTTGCAAGGGCTCCTCCTGCTTTTAGGCTCTGCCAGCTTCAGGTCTTCTTAAGCAATGTCCTTTGCAGATATGACCTAGACCACGCCCCCACCACCAGCACCAGCACCAAAGCGTTCATGTTGCCTAAACCACAAGTCTTTTGAATTATAAGACCCTTTTACTTCCACTTTCAGAAGATCCTACCAAATTTAAAGAGGAATTAAAAAGATTAATGGCCATTTACAACCCTACTCACAAGAACCTTGTTTGGCTGCTAAGGGGTGTTCTGCCTACCCATGATTATACTGTAGTTATCAGACAAGCCAGATGGCCCCCTGGAAAAAACCCTCCTCTCAGAGGAAACAGATGGCCAAAAATTCTCCCAGGCCCTTCTGCAAATGATCAGGAAATGGCTTAACTGGAAGCTGATATTCAGGGACAAATAGAAACACAAGAAGAGGTTTTCTCCTCGAAGGTGAATTGGTTTGAGGTTAAACTGTGCACTCAAACAGAAGCACATACAAACACCTTTGTTGAATGCTTTGTACAAACTTTTCAAAGCCACACTGCACTAAACCCTAAAGCTCTAGAACATAAAAATCCTTTAATTTCCACCTTGGTAGAAAATTTTCTCCCTGATATAAAATGACAAATTCAAATAGTGTGATTCAGTGGGTTAACCCACCTCTGAGCATTATGATAAAAGTAGTTCCCCAATTCTTTGAAGATAGATTATAGAAAAAAGAAGAGTTAAAGTCAGTAATTCTTGATTTGCAACTTGAATCTTTAGAGAAACAAAAGTACAACTCTGAGAGCAACTCAAAATCCACTCATACCCCTTCCTACTTGCCTTCAGACATTTGCAGGTGTAAAAAATCCAGACAGTGACTGTGCAATTGTCCTGCACAGAAGAAAAATAAGAAAAAATGGAACCCTAATTTGCCCTAGACTTTTGATAATAGATGAATAGACTCCAAAACTCCTAAGAAAAAGCTTACATTATTTCCCTATCCTATGAAGCTATAAATCTTACCAAGTCTTTGAAATAGTAACACCTCAGGAAATAAATACAACACAGCCCCCACTTACCAGGGGCTAAAAACAAAGAGGGAAGGTTTTTTAAAATACAGACTGCTATAGAAACTCCCTTGCCCAAAATCTAGTCCACNATGAAGCTATAAATCTTACCAAGTCTTTGAAATAGTAACACCTCAGGAAATAAATACAACACAGCCCCCACTTACCAGGGGCTAAAAACAAAGAGGGAAGGTTTTTTAAAATACAGACTGCTATAGAAACTCCCTTGCCCAAAATCTAGTCCACAGAGCCTCCATAAGATCACTTGTCAAGGGCAAATATAAATCTTAAAAACCTTCTCCATAAATGTTAATAAAAAGCTTTAGCCATCTCAGCAAGGTAACCTTAACTTATTCTGTCTGGCAGAGATATAACTTGAATTCAACTGTTATTTATAAACTAGCAAGTTTTGTATTGTTATATTTGATTCATGACTAAAATTTTAGAATAAAAGTTTTTTTTAACATTTTCTTTCTTTTTATAAAGTTTATTTATTATTTATTTGCTTCTGTGTTGGGTCTTCATTGCTGTGAGCAGCCTTTCTCTCTAGTTGCAGTGTGTGGGCTTCTCATCCCAGTGACTTTTCTTCTTGCAAAGCATGGGCTCTTGGGCACCAAGGGCTCAGGATTGTGGTAGGAGATCACAGGAGTTGTGGCTGGTGGGCTCAAGAATTGTGGCTGATGGGCTGCAGAGCTCAGGTTCAATAGTTGTGGCGTGCAGGCTTAGCTACCCCACGTTCTGTGGAATCTTCCCAGCCCAGGGATCGAACACTTGTCCCCGGCATTAGCAGATGGATTCTTAACCACTGGACCACCAGGGAACTCCTAAAATGAAAGTTTAGATCTCTGTGCCCATATGTTTATGTAGGTACATTATAGACNATGCTTTTGAACTGTGGTGTTGGAGAAGACTCTTGAGAGTCCATTGGACTGCAAGGAGATCCAACCAGTTTATCCTAAAGGAAATCAGTCCTGAATATTCACTGGGAGGACTGATGCTAAAGCTGAAACTCCAGTAATTTGGCCAGCTGATGGGAAGAACTGACTCATCAGAAAAGACCCTGATGCTGGAAAAGATTGAAGTTGGGAGGAGAAGGGGATGACAGAGGGTGAGATGGTTCGATGGTATCACCAACTCAATGGACATGAGTTTGAATAAGCTCCAGGATTTGGTGATTGACCGAGAAGTCTGGTGTTCTACAGTCTATGGGATTGCAAAGAGTTGGACACAACTGAGCAACTGAACTGAACTGATGCTCTGCTGAGAAATCCAAAGGTACTCATTATACAGTCCTGTGAGAATGGCAGTTCAAGGCGTATCTGTCAACTCTGACATTTGAGAGTGATACATCCACAGATTTTGGGGTTTCCCAGAAACTTGAAAGATTTTAAATTCTATTTTCTTCCTAAAACACATAATATTTGCAAGTGGAGGATAAGAAAGGATGCTGTTATGCAGATAGCTGGCAACTGGCAAAAGGACATTTTCCTCTATAACTTTGGATTGAGGACTCCTACTTGTATATCAACACAGCAGTAAACTACTCCATATTGCAGACTGCTGGGTCTCCTTTTTCATAGAGGACATTGTATATGTTAAATTGAAGAACTTCAACATCACATGGTAAAGACAGAGACCAATGTAGTTCTTTGGAGCAAAGAAATCTGTTGTAAGTAATCATTCATCCAAGTCCTATTGGAAGTAAAATTAGCACTCTCTAAGTATACCAACCAACTTAAATTCTGTGAATTGATATCTAAAGCCTCATTAGTTTTTTCTTAAATTCCAAAGGTGGGTAGCAAACAGATAATGGGGGAAAGAGTAAGGTGTAGGCCAAAAACCCATATATCAAAAATAGGAAAATTAGATTTCTTTCACACAGGGAGTAAGTGTAGTGAAATAAAAGTCACACTGGCTATGGAGACAGAGCTTCCTAGCTCTGGACTTAAATTCGAGTCTTGCCACTTACTAGATATATGTGTATGTGTGCTAAGTCACTTCAGTTGAGTCTGACTCTTTGCAACCCTACAAACTGTAGCTGCTAGGGTCCTCAGTCCATGGGATTCTCTAGGCAAGAATACTGGAGTGGGTTGCTCTTCTCCAGGGGCTCTACCCAACCCAGGGATCAAACTCATATCCTTATGCCTCCTGCATTGGCAGGTGGGTTCTTTACCACTATTACCATCTGAGAAACCCACTAGATATACAGTCCATTCAGGTTATAAAATTCAACTAGTTCAGCTGGATTTTATAACCTGCACGAGGAGAAAAGTTCACATAGGCCATGCCGAAAGGAGCCAGAGATTTTGGTATCCGAGCAGAGGCTAAATCTTGCCCTTGTTGCTTCCATGTGCATGATGCAGCAAGGTCCAGAAATATTTTCAAGCTGCAGAAAACTCCTTCTCTTGGTTGAGACAATTGTGAAGAAAAGAAAAGTGGAGGATAATTCTTCTAAGCTTCAGGGAGACAAATTCTCTCCCTTTTCCTTGGTTTCCTTGAAATTTTTTTTTTCAGCTTTTGCAATGAGAGTGAAGAGATCATTGATCAAGACTTAAGAATACAGAGATAGAAAAAGGACCAAGAATAACATTTCTTCTGCATTTAGTCTAGGCTTTAAGGCTCTATGACATCCAGCTCAGCTCATTAAAAAACAGACATTCCATATTGAAGCTGATGCTGAAAGCTCAATTGCAATAAATTCAGTATTTTTTTTTTTTTTGTCCAGTGTCTTCCCTGTAAATGCATGCAGTGGAGGCCTAATGGGGATCATTGCAACCATTGGTAGGTGGCTTATTAAGAAGCTGGAGCCTGAAGCTCTCTTTTTATTTCACTAGCTTTTGAATATATCAGCTCATAAGCACTGGCATTTCTCTCTATACTGACAGAAAATAGAAAATTCTGCTGCTGTTTAATACACTCAGTGTTAGTTTCCAGAAAAATTGGGCAGGTTAACCACCTGCACAGCTTGATTCATGCAAAAGAGAGACTTCAAGGGAAATCAAATATTATTGATCTATCAATCTTTACACTTCCAGTAAAAAATATTTTTATTAAAACAACAACAACAACTCTAAAACCCCAGAGAGGAAAGCCTAGGTAGGCTTCATCACTGGGCATTTCCTTTCTCTCTGTTCTCAGGAATCAACACATAATAACTGCTCAATAATTTTTATTACAGGCTTCTCTCATGGCTCAGTGGTAGAGAATCTGCCTGCCAATGCAGGAGATGCAAGTTGGATCCCTGTGTCAGGAAGATCCCCTGCAGAAAGAAATGGCAACCCACTCCATATTCTTGCCTGGGAAATCCCACGGACAGAGGTGCCTGATGGCTATAGTCCACAGGTCACAAAAGAATCAGACATGACTTAATGACTAAACAAAAGCAACAACAAAATTGCATGAGGGAATCCATCTCTCTACCTTGATTTGTTCTAGTTAAGGAATCTTTGAAGTGTTGGGAGCAGTCTCTTCTATTTGCTTTCCTGCATTATTGCCACTGCCATTTNGTGCCTGATGGGCTATAGTCCACAGGGTCACAAAAGAATCATACATGACTTAATGACTAAACAAAAGCAACAACAAAATTGCATGAGGGAATCCATCTCTCTACCTTGATTTGTTCTAGTCAAGGAATCTTTGAAGTGTTGGGAGTAGTCTCTTCTATTTGCTTTCCTGCATTATTGCCACTGCCATTTAAAATTTCTGATCAGAGTTTTTATCCTGTCATTAGTTTTGATTTGCTAGTTCTTCCCCATGTCTCTAAGTGCTGGAGTCCTTCAGAGGCAGCTATTAAGTACTGCCAAGAGCACTGGAAAGAAAAATAACAATTTAAATCCCAGGTTTGTCATTTACTAGCTGTATGGTCTTGAACAATGTACTTAATCCCTCTGGACCTCAGTTTCCTCATCTGTGCAATGTAGAGAATGAATTTTGATGGTGGCTCTTAACCAAGAAGGCACAAAGAAATCACCTGTGGGACTCTGTTAACACACACATGTCCAGGTACTTCCACAGGGATTCTGAATCTGTAGGTTTAAGGAGAGGGCATTTCTAAGATGATCCACAAATTTCTTTCAAAAATAAGTTTGAAGCCCTAGAATTTTCACATTTTTCAATTGTGTGTTCAACAAGACTACTATAAATAACTGTATTTCTAAGATGATCCACAAACTTCTTTCAAATGTAACTTTGAAGTCCCAGGATTTCCAGAATTCTCCATAATGTATTCAACAAGAATTTATAAAACAGGAATAGTGTTCTCTGTATTATTCTAAATTTTCTGGAGGGAATGCATTGGCTGTTTCAACATTAATCTAACCATTAATTTTAATTATCCTATTAATCATTAATTTTAATGGTCAGTTTAATTATTAACAGATGAGTTCTAATTTATTTGGTCTCTACCTCTAGCTAATTAAGTTCTGGAGCCAAGGAGGCAATATGCAAAGTACACTCTCATTTCAGTTGGCTTCCACTGTGAACATTAACTAGCTCCTGGGAATCGACTGATGATGGAGAGAATGCAGCTCTGCGGTTAGTACTATTACGGTTACTTTAGATGGAGTTGAATATATGCCTACTTATGATGTGGGTCAAATCCATCCACTCTGGTACCCTCTGTTACCTTCAACACTCTTGTCCTGAGTTTTCCCAAGGAAATAAACTGTCGCAGGTTACCTGTCTGGTGTCCTATGACACTCGGCCCAAATTCTTAGACCTGTATCGATTTAATATTTTATGTATATCAACTATTCTGCAGGGCCATTACTGGCTAGTTCTGTTCCCTGTCCTTTTCCTACCCTAAACTGTATCCTAGGGGGCTTCCCCAATAACTCAGCAGGTAAAGAATCCACCCTCAATGCAGGAGACACAGGAAACACTGGTTCGATCCCTGGGTCAGGAAGATCCCCCCTGGAGAAGGCGATGGCAACCCACACCAGTATTCTTGCCTGAAAAATCCCATGGACACAGGAGCCTGGCTACAGTCCATGAGGTCACAAAGAGTTGGACATGTCTGAGTGACTAAGCATGCATGCACGTATCCTGACTGTAAATCACCTGTGGGGATTCATGTCGATGTATGGCAAAGCCAATAGAGTATTGTAAAGTAAAATAAAGTAAAAAAAAAAAAAAAAGGAACTTCAATACATCAAGACTTTCTTCAAATATTACTTCAATGAAGTCTTCCCTGACTTCGCTTAGCAAACCAAAGTTCTGTTTCCTCTGAGCCACCTCTGCATTTTATATGTTGTACTGATTATCTGCTGACATTGATGTCTCTCTTGACTGTAAGTCTCTCAACGTTAAAGACGTTGCCTTTTTATCTCTGTATCTGTATGGGCTTCCCTGGTGGCTCAGACAGTAAAGAATCTGCCAGCCAATGCAGGAGACACAGGAGGTTTGGGTTCCATCCCTGGGTGGGGAAGATTCCCTGGAGGAGAGCATGGCAACCCACTCCAGTATTCTCGCCCGGAGAATCCCACGGACAGAGGAGCCTGGCGAGCTACAGTCCATGGAGGCACAAAGAGTCGGCTACAACTAAGCAAGTAACACTTTCACTTTCACGTCCCTGCATTGCCAACATAATTTCAGGACAGAGTCAGCATTCAAAAATTGCCAGCTGAACAAATGAATGAATGGATAAAATGAGACTTGCAGACAGCTTTTATGAACTTTCCTAAAACTCCAGGCACCCTCTAAAAGGGAACTTTAAAAATCCCCTCACAATGGGGCATATTGGTAAATCCGTACTCCACATTTTTATGAAAGAAAGAAATTATATCATCAAATGACTGGATTGTTTAGGTAAAGAGACAGCATCCATTCATTCATGCCTTTTTTTGTTCAGGCCAACTGCATCTGCAATCCCATTCAAGACAGGCACTGTTAGATGCAGAGATGAGTCTGAACTAAATTCTCCTTTCAAGTAATTTATGGTCTAGTGGGAAGAGTACAACACATAAATGAATAATGGTAATACAAAGTTGTAATTCAGGTACAGAGGACGTCTTACAATGATTTGGAGAAAGCGATTAACAAAGGAATTAAAGGAAAAGTGAACTTGGATCCTGAAATAATGTCGTATAAGCAGAGAATTGGCAAGGTTATTCCAAGATGAGAGAATACATTTACAAAAGCAAGGAGGGAAGTAAAACATGTATGGGGTTCATACACATTTCCAGTGGTGGAGAAAGGTTTGAAAAGGTGTAGAATAGAGGCAGATCGTGCATAGCTCTGAGGGTGTACAACTGAGTTTGAATTATGTATTCCTGCATCAGTAGGAAACCACTGGACTTCTCATCAAGGGAAATGATATTATCAGAAAGAGAAAAACCTATCACATAAGACAAGCCTAAATTCAAAGATCAGATCTGCCATTTTTCAGAGACATCTGCACAAGTGAGTTACCTAAGCACTCAGAGCCAGCTCGTAACCTGCTTTGTTAGTTACTGTAAGGATTAAAGAAGTGATTCCAGGATAGGGGACACATGTACACCCATGGATGATTCATGTCAATATATCACAAAAAACACTATAATATTGTAAAGTAATTAGCCTCCAATTAAAAGTAATTAATTAATTTAAAAAAAGACCTGATCCCTTTAAAGAACAGAACACTGTGCTTAGCTTCTAATATTCACTCAATAAAATCTTGTCAGTGTATTTTATTTTAGAAAGATTGTCCTGTTTACAGTGAGCATGATATTTTGAAATATGAAGAGACAGGAAAAGGAGACTGTTAGAGGACTTTTGCTCAAACAGGAGCCAATTAAGCCTAGGCTAGGGCTCTAGGGGAACAAGATAAAGACACAGGTACCCCCAGTACTTAGTACCTGGGAAGACAATTATGGCACTGTTCTGCTATTGTTATGTGAAACACTTCCCTGCTCTGCCAAGGGCTAATGTGACATTTACCATCAATCAAACCCATGACCAGAGAATACCACCACTCTGGTGAGCTCTCAGTGCGAGGCTCCTGAGCCAGGACTGATTGATGCCTGACACCTTTTTGAGAAACCTGCAAACTGCAGGTAATTATTGGCCATCAGGCTGTTAAGCAATTGTGTTCCTGAGAGACAGATCTGATATGTAAATTCTATGTAGTGTGTCCCAAAATAGAGAGTAAGCAGAAAGTTTCTTTTAATTTTTAAGAATTCAAAGGTTAGGAAATGCATATATTTGCACTAAGAAGTTAAAAGTCATGTCTCACTTGCCATGCAGAGAAGGCAATGGCACCCCACTCCAGTACTCTTGCCTGGAAAATCCATGGATGGAGGAGTCTGGTAGGCTGCAGTCCATGGGGTCGCTAAGACACGACTGAGGGACTTCACTTTCACTTTTCACTTTCTTGCGTTGGAGAAGGAAATGGCAACCCATTCCAATGTTCTCGCCTGGAGAATCCCAGGGACGGGGGAGCCTGGTGGGCTGCCATCTATGGGGTCGCTCAGAGTCAGACATGACTGAAGCAACTTAGCAGCAGCAGCAGTTGCCATGCAGTTCTTGCAACAGGTTAGAACATTTATTTCTCAGTATTTGTTATCATTTGTTGAGTGCTGATATTAATTCAAAAAAGGCATATTGGACATTTTGTATCATATGTTTTGGTAAAATATACAATTATAAATTTCTAGATTTGGGTTATTTATTCTATAATATGCATATCATCGCCTAATATATATTATTTATTTATGCTGGTTGTTACAATATATACTATTCTATACACTATATAGTGTCATTTATATTGCATAGACATATTTACAGAATATATATAGTGGCTCAGTTGGTAAAGAATCTGCCTGTGATGCAGGAGACCCGGGTTTGATCCCTGGGTAGGGAAGATCCACTGGAAAAGGAAATGGCAACCCACTCCAGTATTCTTGCCTGGAGAATTTTATGGACACAGGAACTGGGCGGGCTACAGTCCATGGGGTTGCAAAGAGCTGGACATGACTGAGTGGCTAATTTTCACATTTTTCATATATAAATATGGAATGCACTTGGACATACATACTAAAGGCCTGTTATCTAATATCTGATATTTGACTTTTCTACTGGAAAATAAATTTGGAATGATATCATTTTCTGATTTCTAATTATAACACTAAAAATTAGCAACATATGAGAAAATCTGTCATTAGACACTGTATATGTTCTCTGAGATATATCTATATATCTCAATACTTTAAGGTCATATAATTTTAAATGTGCTACATAAAGTGAGTATTTACTATGGGCAAACAGCTTTTTAAAAGAACATACAGGTACACAAAGAATTGAATGGAAAACGTAATAAAATTATATGCTGTGTTTGCAGTATTTTAATTTTTCCACTTTAAAAGGGAGAGAAAAACAGAATGGCATGAATTTTTAAAGTCCGATAGCTGAAATTGTGAAAAATAGCTTTTATAAAGTAAAAAGTAAGTTTTCCTACACTTTATTAAGAGGGGATTGACTTCTGAAAACACATTTCAACACAATGACTGTGGAAAATGACACTCCTAGATGTCAGCATGATATGCTGGAATCTAAAATTTGACTTTAGGAATACTACTAATAGTAATGGTATCAAAATTAAGTATTTTAACATTTCCTTTTCTTAATCTCTCAGTCTTCCTGGATGAACCACTGGCTTGGCAGAAATCACTGAATTCTGTTCTAGCCCTGTTCACGAATACTAATCAAGTTCCTTGATATATGATCCTTGAACATGAATTCATTCTCCTAGCCAGGACACAGTTTTATTTTTCACATTTCACGAAGATTTATGAGAAACAGTTCTGTGGAATTTATTGGCATCAGTGTTTTACTAATTAACATTCTTGTGTATCCATGGAGGAGAATAGACACAGACTTACAATGTACTTCCTTTATCTCTGAATAGCCTGTTTGTTCCTGTGTAAAGACTGTTAATTAGTTTAACCCCAAACTCCCTAAAAACACTGTTTTTAAGATTCTCAAGTCACTGAAAAGAAACTCTCAAATTAAGAACATTATTTCATATATTTCTTATAACTGGGGAACTACATGTAAAAAGCCTCATCATGAAGGCAGTGGAAATCCAACAGAAAAAAAGAAGGTGATAAGTATATGTATTTTCTTCACGGTGGACTCTGTCACTGTGGGGCACGTTACAAAAAGTCTTTATAACCAGCTGACTCAAGTTTAAGTCCCCAGTTTCCCCATATGTTGGCTCTGTGATCTTAAGCAAGCTAATTAGGGTGATGGCAGAGGAGTGTAGAGGTTACAAGTTTCATTTCATCATTTGTTTACTTTTATCTGGCAGGGAGTTTGTTTTATGTAGTTTATTCCATTTATCTTTGAAACCACTAGTCAAAGCGCTGGGCTTAGTCTCCCAGTCGTGTCCGACTCTTTGCANGGCAGAGGAGTGTAGAGGTTACAAGTTTCATTTCATCATTTGTTTACTTTTATCTGGCAGGGAGTTTGTTTTATGTAGTTTATTCCATTTATCTTTGAAACCACTAGTCAAAGCGCTGGGCTTAGTCTCCCAGTCGTGTCCGACTCTTTGCAACCCCCATGGACCACCGCCCGCCAGGCAACGATACTGGAGAGGGTTGCCGTGCCCTCCTCCAGGGGCTCTTCCCAACTCAGGGAATGAACCCAGGTCTCCCTCATCATAGGCAAATTCTTTACCATCTGAGCCACCAGGGAAGCACAAGAATACTAGAGTGGGTAGCCTATCTTTTTTCCAGGGGATAATCCTGACCCAGGAATCGAACTGGGGTCTTAAGCACTGCAGACCGATTTTTTACCAGCTGAGCTACCAGGAGAATCCAATGTTTCTCTGACCCCTAAGATTTAGTGCCTCCCACGAATATTTATTGCTCTAAATACTATGGGAAATATCACTCACAAAAAGTAAACAAATGTTATTTTCTGCTTAAAATATTCTTCTCCCAATCATAAAGGTAAACTGAACATACAATTTCTAAAAGGAACTTTCCAAGGAAAAAGAATAGAGTGATTGAGTGGGAATGGGGAAATTAAACAAGCTTATGTCGGCAACTAATTTTATAGCACAAACTCCCTAAAACAGAACTGATCATCATCAAAGTAGGTGTTATTAACATTGTTTAAACTAGAAAATTGAAACCAGGAGATACAGTGGTAAAGATAGTGACCATACACCTGGACAACTCTGAGGAACCAATAAGGTAATATGCGTGCCTTGAAAACAGTGCAACATTGCTGACACGTAAGGTACCGCATCAGATAAGCTCCCTGAGTCAGGACTGATTGAGACCACATATCACGTAGTTAATATGTCAAAAATTTCGGGAGCTATACAATTGCCAGATTTAGCAAATAAGAATATAGGGGCCTCAATCTGAATGTCATTAAAATGACAATTTTTAAAAAGTGTATCTGGCGTTTTGTTTTCCAGTTGCTGAGTCGTGTCTGACTCTTTATGACCCCATGGATGGCAGCACGCCAGGTCTCATAGAGTTTCCCCAAATTCATGTCCATTTAATTGGTGATACTATCCAACCATTTCATTTTCTACCACCCTCTTGTCCTTTTGCCCTCAATCTTTCCCAGCATCAGGGTCTTTCTCAATAAAGAGCTTTCTCAATAAAGCTCTTCACATCAGGTGGCCAAAGTATCGGAGCTTCAGCTTCAGTATCAGTTCTTGTAATGAATATTCAGGACTGATCTCTATTAGGATTGACTGGTTTGATTTATCTCCTTGCAGTCCAAGGGACTGTCAAGAGTTCTCCAACAGCACATAGTTGATACTAAACAAATGTTTCTTTTTTTATTTAATCTGACATTCACATTAAAGTGAGTGTCATATTTTATCCACAAGCCCTACTCAGGGCCCTTCACCTACAAGAAATAAAGGCTAACAAGAATTTTGCTAGTAAGGATAGAAACCACTGGAGGAGCTTATATGATTTCTATGTTTGGGTTAGACCTCTGATATGATGAATATCAATCATAGAAAAGAGGCTCTAAGTATGAAGAAGATTCCAGAGCAAAACAGTTGGATAAAACCACGCGGATAAAACTGCAGTTTAGATCAGCGTGTTTGAATTAATGGATGAGTACTGTGTGTGGTGGTCCCAATGGGACCCAGAAAAGTCGGTAATTATGAGGTGAGGGTAGTTGAGAAAGGCTTTGGGCAGAATCCTGAATGATGAGTAGGATTTAGGAATCTGAAGAGATATAAAGCAGGATCAGGCTTTCCCTGAAGTATTAGTAAAAATCAAAATATGAGATGGAGTATTAAACATCAATGCCATACTAATACCTCAGTAGCGCTGTAGGAAGAAACAGCTGAGAGGAAATGCCCATAAATAATATACAAGCTAGAACGGGGCTTTTGGAAAACAGGGATTGAATCAGGAAAGAAGATTCCAAAGGGGGCTGTTAGAGTAAGCATGCTGCAGAAGGCATCACTGACAGAGTGAATCTTCCTCGTTTCTCCAACAGAGACTGAACAGGAAGAAAAGAAAGAGCTTTTACCGACGGCTGATATGTGTGTCAATACTTTCACGTGATGTCATAATGAAGTTCCTAAAGCATAATTGGTGTGACCAGGATTGCTGTATATGAGTTTTTCCTAATCCATTTGTCCCCAAGCAGCCAACCATGTTCAAGAAGGAAGTCTATACTGACAGATGCTCTCCTTGTCCTTGAAGAGTTTATAAAGTAATCTCAGTATTTAAGAGAATCAGAACTAGAGTCTGAAAACCTGACTCTGCAACTAACATATTAACAGGTTTTTTTCCCTATAAAATGGGAATAAAATTACTTCAAGAAAGATCATGGAGATTAAATTAGATATGGTTTGAGTAAAAATTACCTGAGCTCTAATATTCTGGGTTTTCCCCTTTGAAAAAGCCATTGATGTAGAAATGACTTTACTGTTCTTTCCAAACTATGATTTTCTGAGCAATTAGGGCAATTTAAAAGTTAGAACACCTAGAAGGACAACAATTCAATTATCCAAACGTGTCTCCAGCAGGACAAAGACTAAGCTGNGACTGAGTGGCTAATTTTCACATTTTTCATATATAAATATGGAATGCACTTGGACATACATATTAAAGGCCTGTTATCTAATATCTGATATTTGACTTTTCTACTGGAAAATAAATTTGGAATGATATCATTTTCTGATTTCTAATTATAACACTAAAAATTAGCAACATATGAGAAAATCTGTCATTAGACACTGTATATGTTCTCTGAGATATATCTATATATCTCAATACTTTAAGGTCATATAATTTTAAATGTGCTACATAAAGTGAGTATTTACTATGGGCAAACAGCTTTTTGAAAGAACATTCAGGTACACAAAGAATTGAATGGAAAACGTAATAAAATCATATGCTGTGTTTGCAGTATTTTAATTTTTCCACTTTAAAAGGGAGAGAAAAACAGAATGGCATGAATTTTTAAAGTCCGATAGCTGAAATTGTGAAAAATAGCTTTTATAAAGTAAAAAGTAAGTTTTCCTACACTTTATTAAGAGGGGATTGACTTCTGAAAACACATTTCAACACAATGACTGTGGAAAATGACACTCCTAGATGTCAGCATGATATGCTGGAATCTAAAATTTGACTTCAGGAATACTACTAATAGTAATGGTATCAAAATTAAGTATTTTAACATTTCCTTTTCTTAATCTCTCAGTCTTCCTGGATGAACCACTGGCTTGGCAGAAATCACTGAATTCTGTTCTAGCCCTGTTCACGAATACTAATCAAGTTCCTTGATATATGATCCTTGAACATGAATTCATTCTCCTAGCCAGGACACAGTTTTATTTTTCACATTTCACGAAGATTTATGAGAAACAGTTCTGTGGAATTTATTGGCATCAGTGTTTTACTAATTAACATTCTTGTGTATCCATGGAGGAGAATAGACACAGACTTACAATGTACTTCCTTTATCTCTGAATAGCCTGTTTGTTCCTGTGTAAAGACTGTTAATTAGTTTAACCCCAAACTCCCTAAAAACACTGTTTTTAAGATTCTCAAGTCACTGAAAAGAAACTCTCAAATTAAGAACATTATTTCATATATTTCTTATAACTGGGGAACTACATGTAAAAAGCCTCATCATGAAGGCAGTGGAAATCCAACAGAAAAAAAGAAGGTGATAAGTATATGTATTTTCTTCACGGCGGACTCTGTCACTGTGGGGCACGTTACAAAAAGTCTTTATAACCAGCTGACTCAAGTTTAAGTCCCCAGTTTCCCCATATGTTGGCTCTGTGATCTTAAGCAAGCTAATTAGGGTGATGGCAGAGGAGTGTAGAGGTTACAAGTTTCATTTCATCATTTGTTTACTTTTATCTGTCAGGGAGTTTGTTTTATGTAGTTTATTCCATTTATCTTTGAAACCACTCATCAAAGCGCTGGACTTAGTCTCCCAGTCGTGTCCGACTCTTTGCAACCCCCATGGACCACCACCCGCCAGGCAACGATACTGGAGAGGGTTGCCATGCCCTCCTCCAGGGGCTCTTCCCAACCCAGGGAATGAACCCAGGTCTCCCTCGTCATAGGCAAATTCTTTACCATCTGAGCCACCAGGGAAGCGCAAGAATACTAGAGTGGGTAGCCTATCTTTTTTCCAGGGGATAATCCTGACCCAGGAATCGAACTGGGGTCTTAAGCACTGCAGACCGATTTTTTACCAGCTGAGCTACCAGGAGAATCCAATGTTTCTCTGACCCCTAAGATTTAGTGCCTCCCACGAATATTTATTGCTCTAAATACTATGGGAAATATCACTCACAAAAAGTAAACAAATGTTATTTTCTGCTTAAAATATTCTTCTCCCAATCATAAAGGTAAACTGAACATACAATTTCTAAAAGGAACTTTCCAAGGAAAAAGAATAGAGTGATTGAGTGGGAATGGGGAAATTAAACAAGCTTATGTCGGCAACTAATTTTATAGCACAAACTCCCTAAAACAGAACTGATCATCATCAAAGTAGGTGTTATTAACATTGTTTAAACTAGAAAATTGAAACCAGGAGATACAGTGGTAAAGATAGTGACCATACACCTGGACAACTCTGAGGAACCAATAAGGTAATATGCGTGCCTTGAAAACAGTGCAACATTGCTGACACGTAAGGTACCGCATCAGATAAGCTCCCTGAGTCAGGACTGATTGAGACCACATATCACGTAGTTAATATGTCAAAAATTTCGGGAGCTATACAATTGCCAGATTTAGCAAATAAGAATATAGGGGCCTCAATCTGAATGTCATTAAAATGACAATTTTTAAAAAGTGTATCTGGCGTTTTGTTTTCCAGTTGCTGAGTCGTGTCTGACTCTTTATGACCCCATGGATGGCAGCACGCCAGGTCTCATAGAGTTTCCCCAAATTCATGTCCATTTAATTGGTGATACTATCCAACCATTTCATTTTCTACCACCCTCTTGTCCTTTTGCCCTCAATCTTTCCCAGCATCAGGGTCTTTCTCAATAAAGAGCTTTCTCAATAAAGCTCTTCACATCAGGTGGCCAAAGTATCGGAGCTTCAGCTTCAGTATCAGTTCTTGTAATGAATATTCAGGACTGATCTCTATTAGGATTGACTGGTTTGATTTATCTCCTTGCAGTCCAAGGGACTGTCAAGAGTTCTCCAACAGCACATAGTTGATACTAAACAAATGTTTCTTTTTTTATTTAATCTGACATTCACATTAAAGTGAGTGTCATATTTTATCCACAAGCCCTACTCAGGGCCCTTCACCTACAAGAAATAAAGGCTAACAAGAATTTTGCTAGTAAGGATAGAAACCACTGGAGGAGCTTATATGATTTCTATGTTTGGGTTAGACCTCTGATATGATGAATATCAATCATAGAAAAGAGGCTCTAAGTATGAAGAAGATTCCAGAGCAAAACAGTTGGATAAAACCACGCGGATAAAACTGCAGTTTAGATCAGCGTGTTTGAATTAATGGATGAGTACTGTGTGTGGTGGTCCCAATGGGACCCAGGAAAGTCGGTAATTATGAGGTGAGGGTAGTTGAGAAAGGCTTTGGGCAGAATCCTGAATGATGAGTAGGATTTAGGAATCTGAAGAGATATAAAGCAGGATCAGGCTTTCCCTGAAGTATTAGTAAAAATCAAAATATGAGATGGAGTATTAAACATCAATGCCATACTAATACCTCAGTAGCGCTGTAGGAAGAAACAGCTGAGAGGAAATGCCCATAAATAATATACAAGCTAGAACGGGGCTTTTGGAAAACAGGGATTGAATCAGGAAAGAAGATTCCAAAGGGGGCTGTTAGAGTAAGCATGCTGCAGAAGGCATCACTGACAGAGTGAATCTTCCTCGTTTCTCCAACAGAGACTGAACAGGAAGAAAAGAAAGAGCTTTTACCGACGGCTGATATGTGTGTCAATACTTTCACGTGATGTCATAATGAAGTTCCTAAAGCATAATTGGTGTGACCAGGATTGCTGTATATGAGTTTTTCCTAATCCATTTGTCCCCAAGCAGCCAACCATGTTCAAGAAGGAAGTCTATACTGACAGATGCTCTCCTTGTCCTTGAAGAGTTTATAAAGTAATCTCAGTATTTAAGAGAATCAGAACTAGAGTCTGAAAACCTGACTCTGCAACTAACATATTAACAGGTTTTTTTCCCTATAAAATGGGAATAAAATTACTTCAAGAAAGATCATGGAGATTAAATTAGATATGGTTTGAGTAAAAATTACCTGAGCTCTAATATTCTGGGTTTTCCCCTTTGAAAAAGCCATTGATGTAGAAATGACTTTACTGTTCTTTCCAAACTATGATTTTCTGAGCAATTAGGGCAATTTAAAAGTTAGAACACCTAGAAGGACAACAATTCAATTATCCAAACGTGTCTCCAGCAGGACAAAGACTAAGCTGGTGTCTTAAGGACAAATAATGAAAGATCTTCTCTAAATATTCCAAAAAAGTTTTAGTTGATTTTATGACAGACCGAAAAAAGAGATTAAATAGAATAAAAGGCTTAAAATGAAATCTAGAATATAAAGAAACAAGGATGTTGATAAACTGAATAAGGAATCATAAATTCATGTTGACGTATGGGAAAACCAATATAATATTGTGAAGCAATTAACCTCCAATTAAAATAAATAAATTTATATTAAAAAGTAATAAAATAAAGGCTAAAAAAAAGAAAAGATCTTTTATGAAAACTGCAGTATTTTCTAGGATTCAGTTGTTGTTCAGTCACTAGTCGTGTCCAACTCTTTGTGACCCCATGAACTGCAGCACACCAGGCTTCCCTGACCTTCACTATCTCCCAGAGTTTGCTCAAACTCCTGTCCACCAAGTCAGTAATGCCATCCAACCATCTCATCCTCTGTTGCCCCTTCTCCTCCTGCCCTCAATCTTTCCCAGCATCAGGGNGAACTGCAGCACACCAGGCTTCCCTGACCTTCACTATCTCCCAGAGTTTGCTCAAACTCCTGTCCACCAAGTCAGTAATGCCATCCAACCATCTCATCCTCTGTTGCCCCTTCTCCTCCTGCCCTCAATCTTTCCCAGCATCAGGGTTTTTTCACCTCTTTGCATCAGATGGCCAGAGTAGGAGCTTCAGCTTCAGCATTATTCCTTTCAATGAATATTCAGGATTAGTTTCCTTCAGGATTGTCTGGTTCGAACTCCTTGTGGTCCAAGGACTCTCAAGAGTCTTCTCTAGCACCACAGTCCAAAAGCACAAATTTTTTGGCACTCAGCCTTCTTTATGGTCCAACTATCACATTCATACATGACTACTGGAAAAACCATAACTTTGACTATACAGACCTTTGTTGGCAAAGCGATGTTTCTGCTTTTTAATACACTGACTAGGTTTGTCATAGCTTTTCTTCCAAGAAGCAACTGCCTTTTAATTTTGTGGCTGAAGTCACCATTCACAGTGATTTTTAAACTCAAGAAAATGAAATTTGACAATGTTTCCACTTTTTCTCCATCTATTTACCATGAAGTAATGGGACTGGATGCCAAGATTTTCATTTTCTGAATGTTGAGTTTTAAGCCAGTTTTTCTCCCTCTCCTCTCTCACCTTCATTAACAGGCTCTTTTGTTGCTCTTCATTACATGTAGAAAATTCTGACTTCTGGTCCTTCAAAACATAGAGGGAAGACAGGATTCCTGGAGGGCTCTCTGAGAGATGCAGAAGAAAATAGTTTTGTCTGATGTCAGCTATGATGCAGTTCTGAAGATCAAATGGGCCTACTCTGCCTTGAAAAGTGAAAGTAGAATGTATTTTTCAGAACTGAGAGATTTACATCTCTAACGAAATATAGGCTTGAGAAGTTGGGGAGTAACAATACAAAATATATGTGTGTATGTATATTTGTGTTAGCAGACCAGTTGTGTTTGATGCTATGCACCTCCATGGACTNAGAATGTATTTTTCAGAACTGAGAGATTTACATCTCTAACGAAATATAGGCTTGAGAAGTTGGGGAGTAACAATACAAAATACATGTGTGTATGTATGTTTGTGTTAGCAGACCAGTTGTGTTTGATGCTATGCACCTCCATGGACTGTAGCCCACCAGGCTCCTCTGTCCATGGACTTCTCCAGGCAAGAATACTGGAGTGAGTAGCCATTCACTTCTGCACTGATCGTCCCGACCCAGGTATCGAACTTGGGTCTCCTGCATTGCAGGCCTACTCTTTACTATCTAAGCCACCAGGAAAGTCCACAAAATATATTTACTTTCATATTATTGAGTGAGTTATCTTAAATAAAACATACCACAGGCACACAATAAATGGCGATTTCCTTCCTCCTCCAATCAAATCTGTCCTTCAAGGCCCAATGTCTGTGCCCTTCCAGGGATACAACATGCAAACGAACAAAAACAACAACAACAACAAAAAGCCAGTACCCAGTAATACAAATTTACAGCATTTTCAGAGATACTGGTTAGGAAGGACATGATCCGTTTCTGAAGAAAGTCTTTTTTCCAGAGTTTAGAGGGAGAATTAGGTTAGTTATATAAGACTCAACATTAAATGTGCACACTCTAAGCCACTTTTAGGAAATATCTAGGTGATACAGCTATGTGGTAATAAGAGGAATGTTAAATTAATTTCCTTTGCTTCAGAAGTTACATATTTTGTAAGCCTGAAGAGTGCAATATCATAATGTTAACCTACATACAATCTTAACGATTTTTGGCCAAAAGAAACACTGTATTTCAATAGTATTTCCATAAATATCCAAGAGAAATTGTCCCAATATTCATACATACTGCAGTTGGCTCAGCAGGAAGAGCCATTTCAGTGATGAGGCTTTGAAGTGTCCCCACAAACTTGAGATAATTACATGTGATACATCAACTACCAAAGGCACGTTGGTGAGAGCTGCTCAATTATGTATGAATAAGAATCTTAGAACTTTTGAATGCTCTAGTTGAAGAGGATCATTCCTAATGCATTCCTTGGAGAGATAAGACAACGGCTACCTGGAGACTGTTTGTTTAGGATTGTCCTGTAAGTGGAAGAAATGGTCCTGAACCGTCTCTCGACTTACATTCTTGAGCCACTAGGGAAGCTCCTTTTTTCCAGCAATAAACTATTATTGATAATATAAATACATATGATGCTTTGTCTCTACTTTGAAGTTACTTATAAGAAGATGAAACAAAAAACCCCACTAAACCCTTTCAATAATAAAAGCCAAAATTACATTCTCCTTCAAACCTAGGCTTTAACCCAGAAAGCTTTGAATTCTAGGAAGTAAAATATTCCTTTTGAAGTTAGAATAGAAAAATATACACCCAGTTTTTCATAGGGAGAAATGGAAACACTAATATTCTAAATGTTTTGGACATATTTTCACATGTAGAGATGACTTGAATCCATGGTTTCTGAATTCAGTCTCTGCATTTTATAGTCATCATTTATATCCTTACTTACCTAAATGCTGGAAAAGTCCTACTTTCCTGTCCTACCTCTTTATTATCCTTATCCCTAATTTAATATATTTATATTCAACATTTTGTTTTAACCACACTGTAAGATTTTATGCTTATTTCACTTTAATATGTCATTTTTTTTTTCTGATTCAGTACACTGCACTAGCATTCTCAGTTCAGTTGACTTCAGCAGCTCAGTTGTCTGACTCTTTGCAACCCCATGGACTGCAGGACGCCAGGGCTCCCTGTCCATCACTAACTCCCAGAACTTACACAAACTCATATCTATTGAGTCAGTGATACCACCCAACCATCTCATCCTCTGTCGTCCCCTTCTCCTCCTGCCTTCAATCTTCCCTAGCATTAGGGTCTTTCGCAATGAGTCAGTTCTTTGCATCAGGTGGGCAGAGTAGTGGATTTTCAGCTTCAGCATCAGTCCTTCCAATGAATATTCAGGACTGATTTCCTTTAGGATGGACTGGTTGGATCTCCTTGCAGTCCAAGGGACTCTCAAGAGTCCTCTTCAACACCACAGTTCAAANGAGTACTGGAGTTTCAGCTTCAGCATCAGTCCTTCCAATGAATATTCAGGACTGATTTCCTTTAGGATGGACTGGTTGGATCTCCTTGCAGTCCAAGGGACTCTCAAGAGTCCTCTTCAACACCACAGTTCAAAAGCATCAGTTCTTCAGCACTCAGCTTTATTTACAGTACAACTCTCACATCCATACATGACCACTGGAAAAACCATAGCTTTGACGAGACGAACCTTTGTCAGCACTTTGCTTTTTAATATGCTGTCTAGGTTGGTCATGGCTTTTCTTCCAAGGAGTAAGCATCTTTTAATTTCATGGCTGCAATCACCATCTGCAGTGATGTGGAGCCCCCCAAAAAATAAAGTCAGCCACTGTTTCCACTTTTCCCATCTATTTGCCATGAAGTGACGGGACCAGATGCCATGATCCTAGTTTTCTGAATGTTGAGTTTTAAGCCAACTTATTCTCTCTCCTCTTTCACTTTCATCAAGAGGCTCTTTAGTTCTTTGCTTTCTGCCATAAGGTTGGTGTCATCTGCATATCTGAGGTTATTGATATTTCTCCCTGCAATCTTGATTCAAGCTTGTCCTTCATTCAGCCCAGAATTTTGCATGATGTACTCTGCATACAAGGTAAATTAGCAAGGTGACAATATACAGCCTTGATGTACTCCTTTCCCTATTTGGAACCAGTTTGTTGTTCCATGTCTAGTTCTAACTGATCCTTCTTTACTTGCATACAGATTTCTCAGGAGATAGGTCAGGTGGCACTGTATTCCCATCTCTTGAAGAATTTTCCACAGTTTGTTGTGATCCACACAGTCAAAGCCTTTGGCAGAGTCAATAATGCAAAAGTAGATGTTTTTCTCAAACTCTCTTGCCTTTTTGGTGATCCAGTGGATGTTGGTAATTTGATCTCTGGTTCCTCTGCTTTTTCTAAATCCAGCTTGAACAATTGGGAGTTCACAGTTCATGTACTATTGAATCCTATCTTGGAGAATTTTGAGCATTACTTTGATAGCATGTGAGATGAGTGCAGTTGTGCAGTAGTTTGAACATTCTTTGGCATTGCCTTTGTTTGGGATTGGAATGAAA
>SJYV01046212.1:0-28781 GCA_006410875.1 Neotragus pygmaeus | reverse complement strand
TATTCTCTCTCCTCTTTCACTTTCATCAAGAGGCTCTTTAGTTCTTTGCTTTCTGCCATAAGGTTGGTGTCATCTGCATATCTGAGGTTATTGATATTTCTCCCTGCAATCTTGATTCAAGCTTGTCCTTCATTCAGCCCAGAATTTTGCATGATGTACTCTGCATACAAGGTAAATTAGCAAGGTGACAATATACAGCCTTGATGTACTCCTTTCCCTATTTGGAACCAGTTTGTTGTTCCATGTCTAGTTCTAACTGATCCTTCTTTACTTGCATACAGATTTCTCAGGAGATAGGTCAGGTGGCACTGTATTCCCATCTCTTGAAGAATTTTCCACAGTTTGTTGTGATCCACACAGTCAAAGCCTTTGGCAGAGTCAATAATGCAAAAGTAGATGTTTTTCTCAAACTCTCTTGCCTTTTTGGTGATCCAGTGGATGTTGGTAATTTGATCTCTGGTTCCTCTGCTTTTTCTAAATCCAGCTTGAACAATTGGGAGTTCACAGTTCATGTACTATTGAATCCTATCTTGGAGAATTTTGAGCATTACTTTGATAGCATGTGAGATGAGTGCAGTTGTGCAGTAGTTTGAACATTCTTTGGCATTGCCTTTGTTTGGGATTGGAATGAAAGCTGACCTTTTCCAGTCCTGTGACCACTGCTGAGTTTTCCAAATTTGCTGGCATACTGAGTGTAGCACTTTCACAGCATCATCTTTTAGGATTTGAAATAGCTCAACTGAAATTCCATCACCTCCACTAGCTTTGTTCATGTGATGCTTCTTCCTAAGTCCTACTTGACTTCTCATTCCAGATTGTCTGGCTCTAGATGAGTGATCACACCATCATGGTTATCTGTGTCATAAAGATCTTTTTTGTACAGTTCTTCTGTGAAATCTTGCCACCTCTTCTTAATATCTTCTGCTTCTGTTAGGTCCATAACATTTCTCTTCTTTATTGAGCCCATCTTGGCATGAAGTGTTCCCTTGGTATCTCCAATTTTCTTGAAGAGATCTCTAATCTTTTCCATTCTAGTGTTTTCCTCTATTTTTTTTTTGCACTGATGGCTGAAGAAGCCTTTCTTATCTCTCCTTGCTATTCTTTGGAACTCTGCATTCAACTGGGTATATCTTTCCTTTTCTCCTTTGCCTTTAGCTTCTCTTCTTTTCTCAGCTATTTGCAAGGCCTCCTCAGACAGCCATTTTGCCTTTTCACATTTCTTCTTGGGGTTGGTCATGATCACTGTGTGTACAATGTCACAAACTTCCGCCCATAGTTCTTCAAGCACTCTGTCTATGAAATCTAATCCCTTGAATCTACTTTTCACTTCTGGTGTATAGTCCTGCCTAATAAATTTATAAACCAAGACCAGTAAGGATCAAGCTTCTTTCAACTAAGTGAACTTTATCTACAAATATTAATGAATACCATAAAGAAAAAAAAATACCTATGGAGGACAGTTAGAAAAACAGGCAGCCAGCACAAAGATAAAATTTACCTTACCTATATTCCAATAAAAAGAGTTACTAGGCACGCATGATAGTAGGAAAATGCAATCTATATGGAAATAAAAAGATTAATCAATAAAATCAGACCCAGAATTGGAAAAGTATTATACTATACCAAAGTGTCAACTGGACAAGTAGACATAATAATCCTAAACATCTAAACACCAAATAATAGGACTTCAAAATACATGAAGTGAAAACTGATGGAACTGAAGAAAAGACACAGAAGAATTTATAACTACAGTCAAGTCAAAACTTCAAAACCCTTTTCTCAATAACTGAAAGAATAAGTTGGTTGGAAAATACTAAAGGTAGAGAAGACTTGAACTGAGTTAACCAACATGAACTAGTTGAAACTTACAGAACATTCTACCAAAAAATAGAATTAACAGAATTAGCTTTATTTTAAAGTACGGATGGAACATTTACAAAAACAGACCATACACTTGGCCATAAAACCTGGAGGGGGGAGGGCAACATAGGGATGGGCAAGTGGGAGGTATAAACTGTGAGGTGTGAGATGGACTGCAAGGATTACACAGCATGGGGAATCTAGCCAAGATTCTCTAATAACTATAAATGGAGTGCAGCCTTTAAAATTGTATAAAAATTTTAAAATTCAACAAATTAATTTTAAATAATTTAAGTCACTCAAAGTATAAGTGAAGTCATTCAGTCATGTCTGACTCTTTGCAACCCCATGGACTACCAGGCTACTCCACGGAATTTTCCAGCCAAGAGTACTGGAGTGGGTTGCCATTTCCTTCTCTAGGGGATCTTCCCAACCCAGAGATCGAAACTGGGTGTCCCTCATTGCAGGCAGACCTTTTACTGTCTGAGCCACCAGGGAAGTGCACTTTTGACCAAACCTGAATTAATTTAGAAATCAATATAGAAAGATATTGGGAAAATCCTTCTTTATTTGAAAACCAAGTAACACACTTAAAATAATGCATCAAAGAAGAAATAATAGAAATTAGAAAATATTTTGAAATAAATAAAAATAAGCATACAGCATGAGAAATTTGTGGATATCAATAGAGAACTATTACATAAGGGGAAATTTAGGGCATTACATGCCTGTATTAGAAAAGAGGTCACAATCTTAAGACCTTATCTTCCATCTTAAGAAATTAGAAAAACAAATGGAACTAAAACTAAACAGGAAAAAGTAATAAGAAAGCAGAAATCAATAACAGGGAAAGCAGAAAAATGCCTGAGAAAATCAGTGAAACAAAACCTTTTTATGAGATCAATAAAACTGATAAATCTTTGGCCAGACTGATCAAGGAAAAACAAGAGCAAGAAAAGACACAAAATACCAATTTGAATTATAAGAAATTACATCATTATGGATTCTACAGACATTAAAAGGTAATAAAGAAGCATTATTAATAACTCTATTCTAATGATGTTGACAAAATAGATGAGATGGAAAAATTCCTTCATATCTCATTCAAGAAGAAAGAGATTAACTCAAGCAGATGTAGTGATTTTTAAAATGCATTTGTAATTTAAGACTTTTTCAGTAAACAAACAAAAAACAGCTCATTGCTTCACTGCTGGAGCTTATTACAGTAACTTGAGATTAGTTTAACATACAAAAATCAACTCATTTAATAGTATATATTAACACATTGAAAAAATTTGATTATTTAAATAGATACAATAAAGGTATTTGACAGAATCTAGCATCCATTTCTGATAAATTATCTCATTAAACTAGGAATGGAGGGGATCTTATTCAACCTGATAAAGGTCATTTGCAAGATAATTAAAGCCAATATCATATTTATTAGTGAAAGACTGAATGCTTTCCTCCTGAGATGAGGAAGAAGAAAAGGATGCCTTCTGTCTACATACCTACTCAGCATTATAGTAGAGGTTCTAGCCAATAAAATAAGAAGAGAAATTAAAGGCATGTNGCATTTGCAAGATAATTAAAGCCAATATCATATTTATTAGTGAAAGACTGAATGCTTTCCTCCTGAGATGAGGAAGAAGAAAAGGATGCCTTCTGTCTACATACCTACTCAGCATTATAGTAGAGGTTCTAGCCAATAAAATAAGAAGAGAAATTAAGGGCATGTAGATTGGATTAAAGATATGCCCATTTGTATATTTTTAAATGTCCAGTTAATTGTATGTCAATTATACTTCAATAAAGCCATTAACAAATATTACCAGAAAACATTTATATGTGTGTATACAAAATAAAATAATGCTTATGAAATAAAAGAACAAACTAAACAACCAAGTTATCAAGACAAAATTTGCCTCTATAATGCTCTGTAGCTGTGGTTCACATAGATTGGTCCTAAGGATTGGAAGTGTATGGTAGGAAAATAGATAGGAATTTTCCACAAATAATTTTGAATATATTTGCTTAATTCTGCCACTGAAGTGTAGTCAGTGTACAAAATGTCCTCTTGATTTAAGAAAGTTTAATATTATTAAGGATATTAAGTAATTTTTCTCCCTTTTTTACCCATGTTTTTTCCTTGCTAGATGGTCTTAAACTTGTGACCTACCCAGCTTTCAGCTGTACTTAAAAACAATTCCCAAACCCTGAAGAATTAATTGGTGTCATTATATCAACTAAAAAGTGTGAATATTTTACCATATTAAAATTTTTACATTGGATTCTAGTTACATTAATGATGTTATCACAATGAGCATCCATGAGCACAATGGAACAAGTGGTTCACTGACATTT
This sequence comes from Neotragus pygmaeus, assembly GCA_006410875.1. Lineage (NCBI taxonomy): Eukaryota > Metazoa > Chordata > Mammalia > Artiodactyla > Bovidae > Neotragus > Neotragus pygmaeus. The sequence continues at coordinate 24,557 of SJYV01046212.1, read as the reverse complement.
CCACTATTTAAACAGATAAAAACCTCAATTCCTCTTCATTTTGCAAAGGGAGATCTCTTCGGAAACATAACCATACAGCCTATAACAGGGGTCCCCAACCTCCGGGCCACAGACCACTATCTCATGTCAGATCAGCAGCAGCATCTGAGTAGAAATGAGTTCAGCTCAGTTCAGTTCAGTCGCTCAGTCGTGTCCAACTATATGCGACCCCATGAATCGCAGCATGCCAGGCCTCCCTGTCCATCACCAACTCCCAGAGTTCACTCAGTCTCACGTCCATCGAGTCCATGATGTCATCCAGCCATCTCATCCTCGGTTGTCCCCTTCTNCCATACAGATTTCTCAAGAGGCAGGTTAGGTGGTCTGGTATTCCCATCTCTTTCAGAATTTTCCAGTTTATTGTGATCTATGCAGTCAAAGGCTTTGGCATAGTCAGTAAAGCAGGAATAGATGTTTTTCTGTAACTCTCTTGCTTTTTCCATGATCCTGCGGATGTTGGCAATTTGACCTCTGGTTCCTCTGCCTTTTCTAAAATCAGCTTGAACATCTGGAAGTTCACGGTTCATGTATTGCTGAAGCCTGGCTTGGAGAATTTTGAGCATTACTTTACTAGCATGTGAGATGAGTGCAATTATGTGGTAGTTTGAGCATTCTTTTGCATTGCCCTTCTTTGGGATTGGAATGAAAACTGATCTTTTCCAGTACTGTGGCCACTGCTGAGTTTTCCAAATTTTCTGGCATAAGACTAATTAATAGGTTAAATTTGTTAGGATCTTAATAATCTAGGAATAGAGGAGAACTTTCTTAACTTGTTAAAGATTATCTGTAAAAAATCGATAGTCATACTTAATGGAGAGAAACTAAGTTTTTGCACTAAGATTAAAAAAAAGGCAAGGATGTCCCCCTTTATTATCACTTCAGTATTGTGCTTTAAGCCCTTGATAATGCAATAAGGCAAGGCAAGGAAATAAGAGGTGTACAGATCATGAAGGAAGATATAAAATTGTCTTTATTCACAGATGACATAATCATCGATGTGGAAAATAAAGAGCTGACCAAAAAACTCCTAGAACTAATAAGTGATGTTGGTAAGGTGGTGGGATAAAGGTTAATATATGAAANAGATGCCATGATCTTCATTTTCTGAATGTTGAGCTTTAAGCCAACTTTTTCACTCTCCTCTTTCACTTTCATCAAGAGGCTTTTTAGTTCCTCTTCACTTTCTGCCAGAAGGGTGGTGTCATCTGCATATCTGAGGTTATTGATATTTCTCCCGGCAATCTTGATTCCAGCTTGTGTTTCTTCCAGTCCAGCATTTCTCATGATGTACTCTGCATAGAAGTTAAATAAGCAGGGTGACAATATACAGCCTTGATGTACTCCTTTTCCTATTTGGAACCAGTCTTTTGTTCCATGTCCAGTTCTAATGGCTGCTTCCTGACCTGCATGCAGCTTTAGTTATATAATTCTGCAAAATAAATAACCCCCAAACTTAGCAGCTTAAAACAATACACCTTTGTTACTCACAGTTTTTGTGGATCTGGAAGTGAAAGTGAAAGTCACTCTGTCATGTCCGACTCTTTGCAACCCCATAGACTATATAGTCCTTGGAATTCTCCAGGCCAGAATACTGGAGTGGGTAGCTGTTCCCTTCTCCAGGGGATCTTTCCAACCCAGGGATCAAACCCAGGTCTCCTGCATTGCAGGGGGATTCTTTACCAGCTGAACCATAAGGGAAGCCCAAGCATACCGGAATGTGCAGCTTATCCCTTGTCCANGAGTGGGTAGCTGTTCCCTTCTCCAGGGGATCTTTCCAACCCAGGGATCAAACCCAGGTCTCCTGCATTGCAGGGGGATTCTTTACCAGCTGAACCATAAGGGAAGCCCAAGCATACCGGAATGTGCAGCTTATCCCTTGTCCAGTGGATCTTCCTGAGCCAGGAATCAAACCATGCTCTCCTGCATTGCAGGGGGATTCTTTACCAGCTGAACCATAAGGGAAGCTCAAGCATACCGGAATGTGCAGCTTATCCCTTGTCCAATGGATCTTTCTGAGCCAGGAATCAAACCATGCTCTCCTGCATTGCAGGTGGATTCTTTACCAACTTAGCTATCAGAGAAACCCATGGGTCAGGAATGCAGGCACAAATGAACTGTGTCCTTGGCTTTAGGGCCCCTCACAAGATTGCAGTCAAGATGTTAGCCAGGCTGCAGTCTCATTTGAAGGCCTGAATGGGGAAGAATCTGCTGCCAACCTTATATTACCATTTGCAGCATTTATTTCCTTGAGGAATATTGGAATAAGAGCCTCAGCTTCTCACGGGTTTGTGGCTGGAGGCCACCTAGGTTCCATGCCAGGTGGCCCTCTCCATCAGAGAAAGCACACGAGAAGAGCCGCAGAAAGTGTGAGCAAAACGGAAGTCACGGTCTCTGTGACCTAAAACGGAAGTCGTGGTCTCTGTGACCTAATCACGGAAGTGGTATCCTGTCACTTTTGCTATATACTAATCTTTAGAAGTGAATCACTAGACAGAGCCCACGCTCAGAGGAGGGGGTTACATAAGAGCATGAATACTAGCATGCAAAGTCATTCAGATTCTTTCTGGAAGGCTGCCTTCTACAGTAATACACAAATTGCTTTTACATACTAGTTAGAAAAAGACAATGGAATTTAAATGTGAGCAAATGATAGAAATAGGCAATTCACTAAAGAGGAAGTCCATAGTAGTTGTGAAAATATAAATTAAAATGGCAGTGAAAGAACCACATTAATTCTCAGATAAGACTCAGATAAACATACAAAGATGCATTGCTAATGAAAATATGAATTCTACAGCCTTTTGGAAAGCAACTTGTTAATATCAGTTAAAGGCAGAAATATGTATTTCCTTTGACTTGGAAATCTAATACAGTAAATTAAAATCAAGAATTCACACAAACACACACTACACACAAACCATACACATACATGCTCACTGTAGTATTATCTTGGTACAAAAAACTGGGAACAAAATGGATAGCCTTCAACAGGTGGCTAGTAAAATAGAGATAGATATGTATATATGTAGTATTATGCAGACATCAAAAAGGATGAATTAGAGGAAGAGGATGAGTGCCCACCCCTCAAAAAAAGGAAGATAAAGAAAAAAAGAAAGGAACAAAAAGCAAATAAAGATGGTAAAAAAGGGAAACTATGAGAATAAGCATGCATTTATATAAAATTATATTTATTTGTGGCTATGTGAACAAAGAAAATAGATATACGTTTTAATGTATTAGTTCTGTGTTAAGTGGAAGAATTTCCATTATACATTTATAAGACTAAACATCGACTGATAACATATAGTATGCATATGATGATATAAACCTAATAACATATGGGAAAATATACAACAAGTTTTTAACATCAGTTACCTGAGCTGAGTTTGTTAGAGGAAATGGTGGAAAAAGAGGATAAGCAGGAAGCTGTGCAAAAAAACAAAAACAAATCTTTATTTACATCTAAAAGTGAATATGATAAGCAGGTATAATCTTATCTCATCATATACTGAGCTAAATACATATTAGGCTTCCCTTGTGGCTCAGAGAGTAAAGAGTCTGCCTGCAATGTGGGAGACCTGGGTTCAATCCCTGGGTCAGGAAGATCTCCTGGAGAAGAAAATGGCCACCCACTCCAGTATTCCTGCCTGGAGAATCCCAATGGACAAAGGAGCCTGGCAGACTACAGTCCATGGGGTTGGGAAGAGTCAGACACGACTGAGCGACTTCACTATCTTTTCAAATATATACGTATATTTGTACATATAGAAGTACAGGAAAGTCACTGGAATGTTCATAGTGGTTGTCTTAAGGTTGAGTCCAATAAATTTTTATTTTCTTCCTCATAGCTGTATATATTAATTTTTTTAAAAGAGACTGTATTGTTCATGTAGTTGGAATGAAGTGAAATTTATAGATATGTACTTGCACACATATGAATACACACATGGGTTATATATAAATACAAGCTCTGTGAATGAGGTGAATTGACTGGCAAGATTTTAAAGGAGAAAGGGCAATTTATGTCAAAGACACAGTGTAAAGAGAGATGTTGACTCAAAAAGGCAAAAAATCATGTGAAGGGGAAACAAAATGTCTGATAGGCTCACACCGACCAGGAAAGAAAGTAGTAAGAGTCTATGTGTAGGCTGGAACCAAATTAGGAAGGACTTTGAAGACAGTCAGCCTTTATCTATTAATAGTAAGCAGTGGGGAGCAGAATTTGAGTTTAAGGTGATACAATAAAAATCTGTTGGACGATGAACCTGGCCCTGGTGCTCTGGACAGAATGGTAGAGAGTGGCCCCGAGACAGAGCACCACTGAGGTTAGTTATACAGACCCAGCATGAAGCAGTCAGAGCCGGAAGTGGGCTGTGTCTGGGGAAGAAAGTGACACACTCGGCGCTACAAAAAGTGGCTTAATGATGGGTTCCTGGCAAGGAGATTTTGAGGAAAAAAGCATCTACAAGCATCAATTACACCAACACGCGGCCCTTCTTCTCATGCTTGTGTAACAGAAGATGCGCTGGCGTTTCTGAAAGAAATCAGAATAGGACATTCTGTATACATAAACATTTACTTAAAGACTTACACATTTATAGTCTAGCACTTACCTTTAATTTATAAGAACTTATACACTTATTGTCTAGCACCAGGGCTTCCCTGGTGGCTCAGAGAGTAAAGAATCTGCCTGCAATGCAAGTGATCAGGGTTCCATCCCGGGTTGGGAAGATCCTGTGGAGAAGGAAATGGCAGCCCACTCCAATATTCTTGCCTGGAGAATTCCATTGACAGAGGAGCCTGGTGGGCTACAGTCCATGGGGTCACAAAGAGTTGGACACAGCTGAGTGACTAAACTTACTTACTTATCTTTACAACAGGAGAGAAGTGATGTCCCATTTTCTCAGATGAAGAAGAGAAAGCTTCAAAAGATAAGAAACCTGCCCAGCCTTATATAGCTTAATTTCAATCTAAAGATTGGACCAAAATTTTCTCTTTGAGTTGGTCTTCAACCTTAGTCTTTGGAAGACTTTCAAGGTTTTTAACATTTCTGAAAATATTTCTGATAAACAATAATATGAACCATCAATGTATAATAATATCGAATCTGTGTTAATATCTAATCTGTGTAATGACAGTTAAACACAAGACACACTCGTTGAGTTTACTACCAATAACTGAATATTCACTTTCAAAATATAGAAAAGCATCCTAGACACAAAGAGAAAATCTACTTATTTGTTTACATGTTGAAATTTGAGCAATCTGTAAAATTGTGCAATAGCTCATTATGGCTGTGAAAATCACCAATTTTATGTAGAATAATTTAAAGTTGTTTTTTAAAAATAGAAAGCACTTTCTTAAAGCAGTGCACAAAGCTTCAGTTTGTGGCATTGTTTCATCAAAATTATATCTTCTGGTATATGATATCTTTCAGTTCAGTTCAGTTCAGTCGCTCGGTTGTGTCTGACTCTTTGTGACCCCATGAATCGCAGCACGCCAGGCCTCCCTGTTCATCACCANCCTTTTAGAACTAACACCCCAAAAAGATGTCCTTTTCATTATAGGGGACTGGAATGCTGAAGTAGGAAGTTAAGAAACACCTGGAGTAGAAATAAAGTGCTTAATAAATGTAATGCACTTAAACCATCCCCAAACCACCACCTCCCAACCTGGTTCATGGGAAAAACTGGTCCCTGGTACCAGAAAGACTGAGGACTGCTGGTCTAAAGGTTCTGTGATAGTCCTATCTTGACAGTGCCTTGGNAGAAATAAAGTGCTTAATAAATGTAATGCACTTAAACCATCCCCAAACCACCACCTCCCAACCTGGTTCATGGGAAAAACTGGTCCCTGGTACCAGAAAGATTGAGGACTGCTGGTCTAAAGGTTCTGTGATAGTCCTATCTTGACAGTGCCTTGGAAGACAGAGAGAATCCTGCACATCTAAGTTGGAAGAGCATATTTAGTTTACCTGCCATCATTACCTCTAGCTTATTCAGCAATAGGTTGTATTTAAGATATTGACAGGGGGGAAAAATGGCCTTTGACATTCTATAAATGCCTCTACTTTGTGCAGAAATATGTTGTGCCTATATTTTGAAAGTATGTTCATGAATGATGAATGTATCTTTCAAATGTGATTAAGTCATGCTCTTTGTGGTAACAGGATTAGACATAAATGTATGGCTACTTCGATATTCATAGTTTTCTCATTGCTGCTAAACATTCATTATGTAGGAATTATTGTTTCACAAATCGTAACAGAATGAAATATTCAATCTATATGTAGGCAGTAGGCGTTATTCAACCCTAAGTTGTTCTACATCAAGTTCTCAAATTTCTCTTCTCAAAGCAGCTACAATCAATCAATTCATTTGAAGAACAAAGCTAATAATCATATCTCTCTAGATCATGGTTTCCTATACAAATATTCAATAAAAGCAGCAAAGTATATATCAAAAGTATTAAACAAAGATTTCAACTCTATAAAGTAGGAAAGGAAATAAAGACAAAGCATTAATTATATTGACAAAAAATTCTTACAGCTGTGCATAGAACTTCAAGGTCACTGAATCCATTAATTGAACCTAATTGCTAGAGTCTATATTTACCTCTACTAAATTTCACCTGTCTAAGTTCAACTTGTCAGTCAGGAAGGTTTTCTCCTTCAGATGTGGATTCTGTCATTAGCCACATTAGTTGAAACTTGCAACTCTGTGTGAAGGATAAATTTGATAAGCAACACTTCCATGACTTCATACAAATCACTAATACAAATGTTTCCAAAGAAAGAAAGGCAGTCTATGTAGACAGAAAAGAACATAGATCTTGGAATCAAAATAACTAGGTTTGAGGCTTGATGCTGTAGTTTCTGAGCTTGTGGCCTTGGATAAAATGTATAACGTTGTGAGTCATAGCCTTTTTCTCTGAAATAGGGATGTGAAAAAAATATGAAAATACCTCATCAACTGCAAATGACTATATAAATGTACAGATGGTGTTCATATCATATAGTAGGGATATCACTGAAAACATCTCTTATATTGATAATAATCTATAAACTTTATTTAAAAACTGAATTCATCTAAATTCATATTTATCAACTCATCCAAATCCATATTTTTATATCATTATTAATATTTGTACAGATATTTACCAGATATCTTGCTAAATTCAGTATGTCAATTGCCCTTTTTTGAAAGAAGGATTGAAATAGTGTATGTTGTTATAGCAAAATCATTAAAAATGTAAGAAAAAAATGATTACTTTTGTTCAAGTTATTCTTAGTGATTATATGTGAATCCTTTACATTATGTAATTCCTTTACATAGGCCCAAAGCCAAAGTTTTGAAAATTAGCCAAAATAAAAAACAGCAGAATTAAAGTTCCTATAATTTCCATTCTTCCCAACCATCTTCCTTTCAAAAATGAGGCATTCACTTGTCCTTTGACTCATTTGCAGTTAGTAGGGAAAGAAGTTTGGAGTCTGAAAAACTATGATTTAAACCTGACTCTGACATTTTATTATCCATGCAAGTAGCCTGGTTTTTCTGAGAATTGGCTTCTTCATCCATAGAAATGCATAGCACTTTAAATTTCATTGTTCTGTATGAAAATTAAATAAATGTGCATTCAGTTGTATTTAATATCTGAGCCCCACCAAATGCTACCCACCTTACATTCTCTCCTTCTCCCCCTCTCTCCTCTGAAAGAAATGAGATATTTCTGGGTATCTCATTTGGAGGCATGGTTTCCTAAATATATATTCTAACTAGGAAATACAGTGAACACTAAGGGAATGACTTTTCTAAAATTTGCATAAGCCAACAAAAGCACCAAAATTGGTATTGTCAACAGCCTTTTTCCTTGGGGCCCCAGACAATTTAGTCTCATACAGGAAAGGCAAAATTCTCTTTGTGCAGACATGTAGGATCTCATTTGAGAAATATATACAAACAGAGGGTACTGCCTGCAGACACGCATCACTGAAGTCAGGAAGTTTGTCAGCAAAGGTAATGATCCAACGGCCTCAGCTGAGTTCCCAAAAGGTCTCTACATCAGTGCTAAAATGGCCATAAATAACAAGATAATTAAGCATCTGTCCTGAAAATCCATTTGAAAAGGGCTGTTCTAAGCTTCTGAGAGTAAGTCATCAAAAGGAGAGAAGTGAAAGCACAGAGTTTGGGCTCCTTAAATTTCCTGGCTTCCTGTTTCCTATTTTAAAAGATGCTCTTAAGTCTTTTCAATTGATTGCATCATTGGGAATTTTCCTGAGGAGACAGAAAGAAAGGAAAGAATAAAGCAAGGGGCGATCGGGCACAGGGCTGAACTGGTAACCTCCTGAGCAGCGTTCCAGGATCAGCCCCAGGCCGTAAGAAGCTCAGTGTTCACTGCTACCTCCCTTTATGCTGCACAGCTATGATCCATAGTTTCTCTGCTCTCCCCTTATTACCACTATACCTCAGGCCCTTAGCAGATCCTGAATTATTACAATGGCATTCCCGCTGATTATCCCCCTCTGTGGAGACTGGCTCCCCTTCTGATTCCCTTCCATTTCACTGATGGAATGATCCTTAACATACCAAAACTGCTCCTGTATTTCCCCTACTTAAAATGTCCCACAAGTACACTGCCTTCAGGATGAAGTTTAACCTGCGGGGAAAAAAAGAACTCTAATTTTCAACTTAGTATTTGTTTCCGGAATCTTCTGCAGCCACAGGGAAATTTGGAATTGAAAAGGCAGGCCCTTAAAAACTGGTAGTATTATGGAGAGGGAGCTTCCCAGGTGGGTCAGTAGTAAAGAATCCACCTACCTGTGCAGGAGATGTGGGTCTGATCATCAGTCTGGCAAGATTCCCTGGAGAAGGAAATGGGAGCCCACTCCAGTATTCTTGCCTGGAAAACCCCATGGCTAGAGAAGCCTGGCAGACTATAGTCTATGGGATTGCAAAGAGTTGGATATGATTTAGCAACTGAACAACAGCAACAAAACAATGTCTTCAGTAAAAAAAAACAAACAAAAAAAAAACAGTAAGGGAAGCAAAAATGAGCAACAGAAACCCCTGTCTCAAGAGAAACAGTGGGCTTGATATGATTTAAGACTCTTAGGGTGATTTTAAAGGATAGAGAAACTACATTAACTAAGACGAATGGTGAGAAAGTTCCAGGACATGAAGGACATTCAGATATGATTCTGAAGGAAGGAGACAGAGAGGGAGAGTCTGCATGAAATGACCATGGATTGACCCACATACTTCACTTCTTTCCCACCAGGAAATCACTTGTCCTTCGTGGATATGATGTATGATAAGTCTATAAGAAATACTTGTCCATCAAAAGATGAATGGATAAAGATGTGTTATATTTACATACACACAATGGAGCTTGACTCAGCCATAAAAAAAATGAAATAATGTCATCTGCAGTAACATGGATGGACCTAGAGATTATCATACTAAGGGAAGTGAACCAGATGGAGGAAAACAAATATCACATGATATTGTTTATATGGAGAATCTTTTTAAAAAGATACAAATGAACTTATTTACCAATCAGAAGTAGAATCACAGATATAGAGAACAAACTTATGGTTTCCAAATGGGAAGGAGGAGGGGAGAGACATAAATTAGGAGGATGGGATTAACATATACATACTATATAAAATAGATAACCAATAAATACTTACTGTATAGCACAGGGAAATATACTCAACATTTTGTAATACCCTAAAAGGGAAAAGATTCTGAAAAGAGAATATTTATATGTATTCACTGTGCTGTACACCTAAACTAACATGGCATTGAAAATCAACTTTACTTCAGTTTAAATAAGAAATACTTGGTGAAGAATGAGTTACTGAATAATAGATTTCCCCTTATTTGATATACAAATTTTATTATGAAGCAGTTTATACCTAATGCTTACCTTCTTGATGCCTCTTCTCATGGGAAACAATCAGTAGAAGTGTGTTACTCAAGTTTCTTTTGATAATGCCTCTCAGACTGTTTTTGGATCAAGTATTTAAGTGACTTCATATCATATAACATATATTCTTTGACTAACTACTAAATGCCAGCCACTGAAAATGCATGGTAAACCACACAGACCTAATACATGCCCCATGAAATTTATGTCTTGCTTAGAAGGAGGATTACGAAAATAGGTAATTTCAGCAAGGATGATTCCTGATTTGATAGGAAGCATAATTTGATAGGTGACCCTAGCCATGATACTAGGTTTAGTGGAGATAATCTTGTGAATAAACCTGAAGATAAAAATGCCAATTAATATATAATTACAAATTATACAAATGCAATGATTAAAAATGACAGGATCTTATAGTAATAAGATCATGCAAGAAGGATGGAGTTATTTTAGGTAATAAGGTAAAAATTCATTGATGAAGTGACATCTGTACTGACATGTGATGGATGCGTGGGAGCTAGCTGAGATGAAAACTATGAGAACATTCAGATTTAAAGAACAGCATATGCCAGCATTCTGAGGCTTGTGATATTTTAAGAACTCAAGCAATTATAGCTCAGCTAGTACATGGTTAACAAGCGAGGCAGCAGATTGAAGTGACTTGGTGGCAGCAGCAGCAGCAGCAGCAGCAGCAGCAGCAGACAGACAGACAGACAGAGTTGGAGTAGAATTACCCTGTTAACAATATCGACCCTTCCAACTCCTGAATGTGGTATATCCTCTCATTTCTTTATTTTTAAATGTTTCTCAGTGATTCCTAATTCCTAATTCTTCAGATTTTCCTTTACTCCCCCACTTTCCTCCACTCTTTCATCTCCCTTTGGAAACGATATATCTTCTCATTTTCTTTCCCTATTTACCAGAAATTTGACAAAAACATACCTCAATATCAGAAGAGACGGGAAGGATCTCCACCCACTGTGCTATTCAGAGGGCATTTCAATCTTGAAATTCATGTTCTTTAGTTCTGGGAAGTTTTCTTGAAATATAGATTTAATGATAGAAAGTGAAGTCGCTCAGTTGTATCCAACTCTTTGCGACCCCATGGACTCCTCCAGGGGGAGGAGAACCCACCAGGCTCCTGCAGCCATGGAATTTTCTAAGCAAGAGTACTGGAGTGGGTTGCCATTTCCTTCTCCAGGGGATCTTCCTGACCCAGGGATCGAACCCCGGGCCTGCCGCATAGCAGGTCGATGTTTTACTGGTAATCCCTTTCTAAACTTCTCTTATTTAAATACTGGGGCATCCAGGATCAGTCATATAGTTTTCTTGTATCTTCTTGCCTATATCATCATTCATTTTGCCTTTTTCTTTTATATTTTCATATATTTCCTCAATTTGTTTATTCATTTTTATTTCTATTATTGCATATGCTTTTTTGCTTCTGAGTCTCTTATTCTATTGCTTTGTGCAGTATTTTATTTTCAAGGATACAATATTTTACCATGTCTTTGAAGATACTATGATTCTTTAGCTGAACTTGTCATCTCCCTGAAGAGTCCCTATTTCCTCTAAATGACCTTTTATGTTGACTGGGTCTGTGCTCTGTCTTCCTTGTTAGAGGCTTTTCTCAGATGTTCAGAAATGTACAATGGTCTTTTCACATTTAACAGTGGGACATAAAAAAAAAAAGGTTGGAGACTCTGTGTCTGAGGCTGTCTAGAAAGACTGCAGATAATAGTTATGTTTTTTAAAAAACTGAATTCTAATTGACACACAAAACTATTTTAGTTTCAGATGTACAACATAGTGATATAATACTTATCAAAAACATCAGGAACTAAAGGGCTAGATTATATGAGGGGTCTTTTCATCTCTTTGAACCTCTATATGCCTTGCCCTTCCCTGCGCCAATCCATCTGTTGTTTAGTCACTAAGTCATGTCTAACTCTTTGCAACCCCATGAACGGCAGCATCCCAGGTTTCCATGTCCTTCACTATCTCCCAGAATTTGTGAAGGTCAAACTCATGTCCTTTTAGTCAGAGATGGCTTATTTTGTTGTTGTCATCATTAGTCACATCCAACTCTTTTGTGACCCCATGGACTGTAGCCTGCCGGGCTCCTCTGTCCATGGGATTTCCTAAGCAAGGATACTGGCGGGGATTGCCATTTCCTTCTCCTGGGGATCTTCCTGACCCAGGGATCAGACTCACCTCTCCTGTATTGCAGGCGGATTCTTTACCACTAAGTCATCTGAGAAGTCCAATGGTTTATTTAGAAAGCTCTAAATCATTAACCAGCTTCAGCATGTATGTTTGGTTGGGTATACATGTGCATATGTTAAACTGAATATCCTTAATTACCCTATCCTTCAGGAGTCATATATTTTTATTGTGTCTCACTTTCAGTTATAGATCTTACATGCATAACCATTTGTGTAAAAATTATATGTTTTAATTTTTGATATATAAATACTTGGATTAATAAGTTCATGTGAAAACTACCATTTCTGACTATGAATGCAGTCAGAAATTTTGTACCGTACACAATTCTTACTGCTTTAGTCTGAAGTGTTTGTTTTTCCTTACATTTTTATCTGCAACTTTTTTATTTTTATAACCTTTCTGCTAGTTATTCAATTCACCTTCAGGATACTTGCATACTTTCAACTAACAGGATAAAGATCAATGAAGCTGGATTTTTAATCCTTTGTTTGAGTTTAAGGTATATTCTTTTCTTAATTATTGCTGAGTTTCTTCTTTCTTGACTTACTTTGTTTGTACCAATGATAACAAGGTAAATATCACCCAAATGAGGTAGAGAGGTTTTTGTTACGTATATTATCACTTGTCTTTAGTTTTTTCCATCCAGAGCTATTAGCACTAGCCCAACCAGTTCAAGAATACTAGAAACAGTCTTATTTGCTTTATTTACTACTCTGTCATAATTACATTAATTCAGAAATGAATTATGCCTTAAATCAGAAAATTAACCTTTCCAGTGACTACTTTCAAGATGAAGGACTGGATATCATTTGACACAGAGCCATGGGTATCTCTCACAATACCTCAATGATCCTTATAAAATGAGATTGACAACATAAATCATAAGCAGGGTGCAATAAATGTGAGACATCTGAAAAAGCTGCTTTGTGTTTTAAATAAGAATAAATCACTCAAAATGTGAATGTAGAAACACAAGCTGGACTGGAATGAAGACAGCTTTTGGAATTAAGATTAATTAGGGCAAGTGTAACCAACAGAAAGATTATTATGATTTTTATATATCTGAGTGCTGTCGAATTTGATGCTTTTGAACTGTGGTGCTGGAGAAGACTCTTGAGAGTCCCTTGGACAGCAAGGTGATCAAACCAGTCAATCCTAAAGGAAATCAACCCTGAATATTCATTGGAAGGACTGATGCTGAAGCTTCAATACTTTGGCCTCCTGATGAAAACAGCTGACTCACTGGAAAAGACCCTGACGCTGGGAAAAATTGAAGGCAAAAGAAGAGGGTGACAGAGGATGAGATGATTGGATGTCATCACCAACTCAATGGACATGAACTTGGGCAAACTCCAGGAGATGGTGAGGGAAGGGAGGGCTGGCATGCTGCAGTCCATGGGGTCACAAAGAGTTGGATACTTGGTGACTGAACAACAACAACAATCATATATCCGAAGGAACACGGAAAGAAACTAAGCCAGCTTGGGTTTTAGTGTGAATGACACTACATGCTTTCTTTGGTATTTTCATTCATCCTAACGTTATTTCACCTTTAACACTGTATGACTGAAACACCGTTGTAAATGCTAACCATACTCTGCATTTAAATTTAGAACACAAATATGTTGTATTTTGTAGATAGTTACTGGATTATATTTAAGAAGTAGCAATTACATTCATGTAAAATAAAAGAACAAGTCACACAGAAGTTGCCAAGCTGGATCTCAACTCATAACTACTCCCTCTGGAATAATATCTTTAGCAGTATAGGCACATCAGTGTCAGCCTTGAATGGTGGTTCACAAACACCATTGTGGTTACAAATTATTTTAGAGCCAACAGAACACTGGCAATTCAATTTTCTATTTGGAAAGCTTTCAACAAATTACCATTAATTATCATCGTCACTTAATATTAAAATGAATATTTTATTTCTAAAAAATTAAAAAAAATTTACTCACTGTACTTATTACACTTTGTTTCTGCACAGCAAAATAAATCAACATATTGAAAAGGCATCACATGGAATGGGAGAAAATATCTGGATGTCATCTCTCTGGTAAGGGGTTAATGTCAAACAGATATTTCTTCAAAGGAACATACAAATGGACAACAGAAAAGGTGCCCAGCATCACTAATCATTAAGAAAATGCACATCAAAATCAGATATTACCTCATACCTGTTAGAATGGCTATTATCAAAAAACAAAGGATAATAAATATTGGCAAGAATGAGGAGGAATTGGAACCCTATATATCGTTGATAGGAATGTAAATTGATGCAACCACAAGGGAAAACAGTATGGAGGTTTCTCTAAGAGATAAAAACAGAAGCACCATATGACTCAGCAACCCCAGTTCTGAGTGTATATCCAAGCTCATTGAAATCAGGATCTTGAATAAGTGTTTGTGCCCTCATGTTCACTGAAGCATTATTCATAATAATTAGGATATGAATGAATGAATGAAAGTTGCTCAGTCATGTCTGACTCTTTGCAACTCCATGGACTGTAGCTGCAAGGCTCCTCCGACCATGGAATACTCCAGGCCAGAATACTGGAGTGGGTAGCTGTTCCCTTTCTCCAGGTACTCTCCCCAACCCAGAGATCGAACCTGGGTCTCCTGCATTGGAGGTGGACTCTTTACCATCTGAGCCACCAGGGAAGCCCAATCAAGATATGGAAAACCTCAAATTTAATTTAATGCAATATTATTCACTCTTATAAAAGGAAATTCTGCCATTTATGACAATATAGATGAACCTAGAGACCTTTATGTTAAGTGAAATAGCCAATCACTGAAGGACAAATGTTGCATAATTCCATTCAAAGTCATAAAAAGAGAGAATAAAATGCTGGTTGCCATGGCCTAGGAGATGGAGAAATGCTTGGTTTTATTTTTTTTTTAATGGATATAAAATTTTAGGTATGCAAGAGGAACAGGTCTAGAGATTTGCTGTAGAGCATAGTATATACTGTTAACAGTATAATATTGTGTACTTTAAAATATGTTAAAAGGGTAGTTTTCTTACCAAATCACACACTCACATAAGAACACAAGGAAATTTTTGCAGATGACAGATGTTTAGTATTTTGGTTGTGGTGATGGTATCACAGGTTAGGTATATGTCCAAACTCATTAAGAAGGACTAATGTTGAGGCTGAAACTCTAATACTTTGGCCACCTGATGTGAAGAGCTGACTCATTTGAAAAGACCCTGATGCTGGGAAGGATTGAAGGCAGGAGGAGAAGGGGATGACAGAGGATGAGATGTTTGGATGGCATCACTGACTCAATGGACATGAGTTTGAGTAAGCTCTGGGAAGTGGTGACAGGGAGGCCTGGCATGCTGCAATCCTTGGGGTCGCAAAGAGTGGGACATGACTGAGTGACTGAACTGAACTAATTAAGATATACATATTGAATGTGTGCAATTTTTCCTATATCCCTCGATAAAGCTAAAATTCATAGAATTAAATAATTAGTTCTTATTTTTTGCTTACTTAAACCTTAAGCTGCAGAAGGACAGGATTATATTGGCCATTTATGTTATGTTATGTTTAGTGTATAGTGGTGGGGAAGATCCCCTGCAGGAGGAAATGGCAACCTGCTCCAGTATTCTTGCCTGGAAAACTCCAAGAACAGGGGAACCTGGAAGCCTATGGCCCATAGAGTTGCAAAGAGTTGGACAAAATTAAGATATGCACCCACACCTGTAATGTATTACCAAATAAATACTTGAAGAAATAAATGAAAATATCTTAAAAAAAATAATGGCAGCCAGTAACTAGACACATTTGTATGTGTACGTACAGATAATTGTGTTTATGTATTTATCCATTTATTTCTTTAATTTCATTGTGGACCTTTGAAATTTTCATTAAAGCTTTCTAAGGGCCTCTAAGCCTGTATTTGGTAGCCACTGGCCTAGTGTTTATTTGGATGGCTGATGTCCAATTTGTCCATCTGGACATATTTTTACTGATGACTAGCATGCATTTACTGAATAAGGAGGATTAAATGGAATAATGCATATAAAAGCATTTGTAATCTGTAGAGCACCACAGAAATATAAGGTATTAGCATTGCTGTGGTTATGATATTGCCTCAAAATGCACAGCAGTAAAGCCCAAGCTAAAAAAAAAAAAAAAAAAAAATCCTCCTGTGTACTTAGAAATCAAGATTATGTAGCATTTTTAGAAATGAAATTTTCCCACAGGAGTTTCCACCACTGTCTTTTTTCAATTGTTTTGCCACATAATCTAGCCTACTATAGAAACTGTAAAAATATAAAAATGGAATTGTCAAGCTATAACCATCTCTTGAGATTATCACAGTAAATGTAGATACATCCTTAAAAGTTTTGGGGCATATCATGTAAACTAAGATTCTGTTACAGGGAACAAAACGCTTTTCTGTAATGAATTAAATAAATATAATGCTCTTCTTCTCAGGCTAAATGATTTATAGAATCGTCAAATGTCTTTTTTTTTTAATTCTTTGTTTGGAATATAAAAATTCTTAATACTAAAAACACAGTGTCAGTTGCTCAGTTGCATCTGACTCCTTAGTGACCTGATGGACTGTAGCCTGCTAGTCTCCTATGTCCATGGGATTTTCCAGGCAAGAATACAGGAATGGGTAGTCATTCCCTTCTCCTGGGGATCTTCCCGACCCAGGGATTGAACCCGGTCTGCTGCATTACAGGCAGATTCTTTACCATCAGAGCCTCCAGCGAAGACCAAAAACACAGAAACAGCAAATTCAACATTTTATGCAGATAGCTTAATCAATGTCCTATTAGCAACATTATTCATCCTACATTAATTCAGTCACTGTTTCCTAGGGCCATCTCTTGGGCCATGACCTGAACACTGCTTCATACCAGCACTGTTACATTTTCGTACCCTAATCTGCATGGACTCACACAATTCATCTCCACACACATCCTCATATTTCATGGAGATCTCTAGAACTCTTAATTCTTAACTTTCTCTTAAATATATTAGCCCCCTCTTCCTAGCTAAGGCTTGTTTAGCGACAAAGGAAGAATCAGATGGTCAAAGAGAGTTTGACTGAGATGAGGATGGTGGAAACAAGAGAAGTAGCTGAACTTTTCTGAGATCATAAAACTACACACTTGTCTGGGGATGTGAAACTTGCATTCTTCTCCAAGCTTTACTATCTCTGATCTCAGCTTATTCAGGATTTTAGCTTGGAATTTTTTTTTTTTAATCTTGCTTGCCAACATAGGGGTTAAAGGATTTCCAGCTACTTAATATAATTTTATTAAGTGCTTGTTATATACCAAGTATTTTTCCAGGGACAGAGGAGAGAGCAATAAACACATAAAAATTCCTGGAGTTTATCTTCTAGCATAGACTACAGTGACAATAAATTGAGTGAATAAGAGAATTACATAGTGCGTGAGAAGGTAATGTGTATTGCTGACAAATATAAAGTGGGTAGGGAGTGAGAAGTGTGCATGGGAGTGCGTGCTTCACATTTAAAGGTAGTGTTTCGGGAAGTCTCACTGAGAAGGTGATGTGTGGGTGAAGACTTCATGATAAAGAATCCAGTGAGGAGGTATCTGCAGAAGATTGCTTCAGGCTATGGAAATAGTAAATGCAGTGGCCCTTAGGTGGAAATGGGACTATGATTTTTTGAGAGGCCGTTGTGGCTGGACTGTAGTGAGACAGGTGAGGGGCAAGAGGACACAGGTGGGAGGGGGAAGTAATATATTTGAGAGTCCAGCAAAATATTGTAAAAATTCGCTTTTACTTTAAATGAAATGGCAGGTCAGGTTAACGGATTTCTGAAGCAGGAGCAGGAATAAACATGTGCATTTAGGTTGTCACCTTAAGCCAGAATCAAATTAATTTTTAAAAGAATTCCTGGTGATAGAGCAAATTATAAACACACCACTGAAGCTTTTAACTTCATATCCAATTTTATTTATTCTTGAGTTGTGTGTGTGTGTGTGTGTGTGTGTGTGTATTTGGATCTGAAGATATGAACACCCAGCATGACTAAAATAACAATGTAAGAAGAAAAAAAGATAAGCAAATATGCTAAGGACAAAAATAGAATATTTCACTGTAAATAGTAAAATAATGACCTAATCTCATTAATATCAAGTACAGAAAGGGATACTTATTATCCCTATAATTATAAAACAATGTCTTAGAGATTTTAGTCAATGTCATAAATTCAGGAAATGGCATAATTTGTATAAGTAAAGGAGAAGAAGTGACTCAGCTAATTTGCCTTGATAAAATTATTGCATATCTACAAAATCCAAAACTTCTAGAAAAGGCTATAAATAATTTAAAAGGAACTTGAATGATAAAAACATTAAGTTGCTGTTCTCTATACTAGCAATAACTAGCTGGAAATTTAAAAATATGCTAAGAAAAACTACAAAGCACAATAATAATTGAAAAAATACACAATCCTTATAAAGCAATCTATCTTTATGGAAAGATGCAAATATGTGACTACAACTTATTTCCAATTTTTGGATTGAACATTTAATATCATTAAATTTCAATTTTCTAAAATTAGTTCTCAGAAAACTAATTTTACAATTAGAAAATAATATTGTCTTTATAGACAAAAATATTTTAATAAAATACTAAAATTATGGATATAAGAATAATTAGGGTGATATACCTTACCAGTTATTGAACTATTTTAGAGAGATAGTATAATTAAAACACTATGTTTCTAGCATTAGAGAAAAGAAATAAAACAATGACATCAAAAAAAGACTCTAAAATTATATACTGGCATAAAATTACATAAAAATATGTAATTTTAAAAAATTTAAAATTTGATATATGAAATATTGTTATTTCAATATTAAAGGACTATTTATTTAATAAATCATCCACTCCAGTATTCTTGTAGGAAAAAATCTATGGACAGAGGATCCCAGTGAGCGACAGCCCAGAGGGTCATGAAGAGTTGAACGTGACCAAGTATGCATGCATGCACGATGCTTGATGCAGGCACATCTATCCTACAGAAAATAATGTTGGCTTTCCCCTCTATGAATTTAATTTTAAAAACTTCTGGTTGGATTAGATGAATAAAGGTAAAAAACAAACAATACTCTCTTGGTTTCAGAGATCAAGGAAAGAATTCCAGAAGCTATAAAAGAATCATATTTAATTATGGATACAAAAACAAATTACAAAATTTAACATAATCAGAGTCAAAATCCCCCTAAATTGGAGGGAGATATGTATGTCAATGATTATAAGACCAAGAAGAAATGTGAGAAGAAAACAGCCAAGTTATTCATGTTGGTTATAGGGTGGGGCGGGGGTGGAGGAACAGAAGGGAGTGAGGTGGGGTGAGAAGGACGATGTAAGGGAAAAAAAAGAAATACTGGAAAAACAGGGAGATAAGTATTAGTGTAATGTCTACTTACATGTCTACTTACATGTCTACTTACTACTACACATAAAGATCAATGGGCACATTTCAAACCTAAAATTTGAAAAAGTAAATGAAATAAAAACAGATACTGGATTTTGAGACTGGATTTCAGAAAATGTTCAGAAAGGGTGAATTTTTAATCCATGTCATCAGTCCATGACAGCAAATGAAAGGAGTAAACATAACTATACTAGAAAGACTATCATTTATACCCAAACAGTCCATTCCTTGTTAAATTTATTTTCGATAAAGTTAAATAATTCAAAACTGAATGGGTACTCAAAGGAGGTATTTCCAATGCACTGTATGTTCCAACTGCTTTGGACGTTAAGTTTCAAGATAGTCAGGAAAGCTCCTCTGTTCTTGGTCTCCTCTCCATTGTTTTTTTATTGTTGTTGTTGTTTTTTAAATTGGAGCTATGATTGCTTTACAACATTGTGTTAGTTTCTGCTGGACAGTGAGGTGAATAAGCAATATCCTGACTCAACCAACAATTCTAGAATTTTCTGATCCCATGACCTAGCAGCCGCCATTAAACCTCAAGGAGAACTGAAAAGTGGAATGTACGTAGAAATCATGAGTGCTGCTGAATAAATATCCAAAGCCTAAGTCCTAATAAGCTGTGTAAGTAAGGAAAGCCAGATTCAAAAAAAAAAAAAAAGAAAGAAAGAAAGAAAAGAAACCCTTTAGATCAGGGGTCAATGAATTTTTTTGCAAAGGGCCAGACAGTAAATATTTTAAGCTTTATGACACATACAGTCTCTGTTGCAATTACTCAACTGTATCATTGTAGCTCCAAAACAGTCATAGACATTGTATAAATGAGTGTGGGAGTTTTTCAATAAAATCTTATTTACAAAAATAGGAGGAGAGCTGGATTTAGCCTATAGCCCTTAGTTTGCCAGCCACGGGTTTAGAATGATTTATCACTGTGTCCTCCAATTAATAGAAACATGTACACAAGATGGTCACTCTACCAAAACATTTTAGTCTTCTGGAAAACATTGGAAGAACAAATGAATTTTTACCTGGTTTCACCACAGAATAACATTTTATGTTTGTCTTTATTTCTGCACAGATGTTTGATCATTCTTATAAACAACTTTAAACTTTTCTCTTTCCTGAAAGCTAAACTCTACTAGAGTGTTTTCCTAATAAGTTGTGCATGGAAAAATAGTCATGCAGATTGAACAGCCCATCTCAGTTCAGTTCAGTCTCTCGGTTGTGTCCGACTCTTTGCAACCTCATAAGCCTCAGCATGCCAGGCCTCCTTGTCCATCACCAACTCCCGGGGTCTACCAAAACTCATGTCCATTGAGTCAGTGATGCCATCCAACCATCTCATCCTCTGGCATCCCCTTCTCCTCCCGCCCTCAATCTTTCCCAGCATCAGGGTCTTTTCAAATGAGTCAGCTCTTTGCATCAGGTGGCCAAAGTATTGGAGTTTTAGCTTCAACATCAGTCCTTCCAATGAAAACCAAGGACTGATCTCATTTAGGATGGACTGGTTGGATCTCCTTGCAGTCCAAGGGAACAGCCCATCTAATCATTGACTTTTTCTCATTTACAGAAGATTGGATTGCTCCAGGCTTTATTTAACTTACTTTAAAAAAGAAAGCTTTCTTTTAGAATCCTCTTTAATTGCTATTATTTTTTATCAAAGATGGAGAAAAATATTTTATACCATATGGATCAAATATATACCAACATTAAGGATTATGAAAGATCTAGATAGTTTAGCACAGTGGTTAAGCAGACAGTGCCCTTCCCGCCACTTCCTGCCTTGTGATTTTGAGAAAATTCATTGTCTCTCTGTGTGGCAGTTTCTTCAGCAATAAGTTGATGTTAATAACAATAACTTTTAAATTGGAATGTTATGAAAAATCAATAAACACATGAAAACCAACCACTTAGAACAGTGTCTGCTACACAAAGAACACCCCATAAAGAGCTACTATGAACATCCAATTATTTTAAAAATTCATCTAAAGAAAATTTTGGAAGAGCAATCAGCCTTAAAGCTACCAGACCCCTTTGGGATGTAGATGCCTCCAAAGCACAAGCCCCAGTACTGGAAGAGCCTTTGAAGACACTGGTTAGTTTCATCTGTCACAGAAGAATTTTTCTCTGTGCAATAACACAAAGACCTTCTGTTCTCCTTCTGGGCATTTCCACTTGTCAGATCGATAGCACCTTACAAAACAATTGGTTTGACATTGATGAGACAAAAGATGTCTCTGAGCATCATAGTCTTCATCTGAAAGCATCTATCTGCTTCAGAAGGAGAATAAATCTCATTCTTTACACTTCAAAAAGGAGTATTTCAGAGGACTTTCCCACTGGGCAGGGGTTAAAACACACACACACACACACACACACACACACACACACATGAAATGAAGACACACAGATTTTCTCCTCTGTTACCCTCTCTTCTGCTTGAGAGAATGACTGACATCTGTTTGGTGAGACTTGGCCAAGTGTTGACCACTCAATCTCTTCTTTTTCAAAGCAAACTATCCCTCTGAATGTGAATGTTTCCCTATTGTCACCCTTAAGGCCGTTTGGACTGTGACGAAGGCTGAGCACCGAAGAATTGATGCTTTTGAACTATGCTGTTGGAGAAGATTCCTGAGAGTCCCTTGGACTGCAAGGAGATACAACCAGTTCATTCTAAAGGAGATCAGCCCTGGGTGTTCTTTGGAAGGAGTGAAGCTGAAGCTGAAACTCCAGTACTTTGGCCACCTCATGAGAAGAGTTGACTCATTGGAAAAGACTCTGATGCTGGGAGGGATTGGGGGCAGGAGGAAAAGGGGACAACAGAGGATGAGATGGCTGGATGGCATCACCGACTTGATGGACATGAGTTTGAGTGAACTCGGGGAGCTGGTGATGGACAAGGAGGCCTGGCGTGCTGCAATTCATGGGGTCACAAAGAGTCAGACACAACTGAGCGACTGAACTGAAATGAACTGAAGGCCGTTTCTAAAGGAGGGAAGTTCTGCATTGTCCACCCATGCCAGGCCTCAGGGCGGTGTTTTGTTGTTGTTCAGTCGTTCAGTCTTGTCCGACTCTGAGACCCCATGGACGGCAGCTCACTAAGCTTCCCTGTCCCTCACTACTTAGGAGGGAGGTTATTCATGGTCACAGACCTAAGACTTGGTCTCTAGTTGGCTAAGATACACTCATCTCCATGACTTGCTCCTCTTGGTTTTTAATTTGAGATCAAAGCTGTTGTTCAACCAAACTTTAAAACCCTAACAGAGAGAATCATTACAATACTTGATGTGACCACACATGTATAAATGTTAAATTTGTGTTTTTTTTAAGAACATGTCTTTATGAAAGTATAACCAATCTTCTTCTATTATTTATAACAAATGGAGTAAGAAAATAAAATGATAATATATAAAACCACCTATCAAAAGTACTGTTTTCCTTTTTCTCTAATCTTCAGTGACAACTCCTCAGATCACTGATATAAAACCCTCCTAACACACACACACAGTCTCTCTCTCTCCCGCTTCTTGCCTCTGAATTTACAAAGGAAAGAGGGGTTACTAAATGAGTTTCCTATTTTCAAACTTTTAAACATTACCTACCTTTGCCCCTGACATAAATTCTTTCTCTTCCAGATCTGGAGCTGACCCTCTCAACTTCCTCCCTCCACCTACACTGTAAATGTTACTCACTTCCACATTTCTAGGGACTTGATACTATAAACTGTCCCCCCATTTATTACATCCCCCTATTCTACTTGGATCCTAAACAGCCCACTAAGAAAATCTCTGTGACAGGCCTCTGTGTGCAATATACAAATTGCAAGAGTCATAGAAGAAACATGTGAAAAAATAGCTAAAGTATCAAGTTTGGTATTGTTCCAAATGCTGTAAGTAAAGTCAAATTAAATTACAAGAGGGAAAATATCTGCTACACATGTCAATAATAGGCTTTCCTTAATTTATAAAGAACTTTTATATAAACCAATAAGAAAAAAACAAACAAAAGAATGGACTCAGTGCATGATTAGGTACCTTGCAAAAAAATATAAATATAACCTATTGACTAAAATATGAAAGATGTACAATCTCATTCATAATTAAGGCATCAGGAATTAAAACATGATGATGCTGAATTTCACCTATAACATTAGTAAACACCAAAACATTTAATAAAATCCTGTGTTGCTACAGATGTGAAAATAAGTGCTTTTAATTATATAGCTTGTTTACTGCTCAAAATACTTTACATGATCATAAGCTACAATTTTGGAGAAAAAGTAAAATATTATGTTAAAAACTTCTCTCTTGAGCTCATTTTCTCTCAATATATAGTTCTATCACTCTTCATTCCTTAGTTTCACTTTCGAAAGCAGTGGCTTGTATGCTCTAGGTTCATTTTCTCACCTCTTACTCACTTCTTAGCTACTTCATTCTGACTGTTTTTATTTCTCCATTCACTCAACACTTACTAAACCCTCAATTACCTTCATTAAAAAAAAAGTCCTTTCAAAATTATTTGCACTTGTCTCCTAGAATCATTTGACACTGGTGGCCTCTGCTTTAAACCTGCTTTTCCGTGGGTCACAGCACCATCTGGGTTTTCCTCCCCAAACTGAATTTGCTTTTTCTCTATCTCCTTTGTTGAGTTCATCTTTCTTCCAATCATTCAATGTTGAGGTCCCTCCAAGACAATTTCTTAGACTTTCTGTCTTAATTCTACATATCCACATCTTCCATTAATAAAGCTAAATTATTCAGATGCATTGCTTATTTTTATTTATAGCCTATATATCTCTTTTGGGGTTTCCCAGGTGGTGCTAGTGGTAAAGAAACTGCTTGCCAATGTAGGAGATGCAAGATACATGTGGTTTAAAGCCCTGGATCGGGAAGATCCCCTGGAGTATGAAATGGCACACCATT
>SJYV01046207.1:0-10849 GCA_006410875.1 Neotragus pygmaeus | reverse complement strand
TTATTGGGGAGGGTCCGCAGCACGCGCGACGTGAAGGGGTTACCGAGGAGGCTGATGGGGGTCGCAGCAGCTACTTCAGTGACGCTCCAGGGCGCCTGCCCTGGGGACCTCTGCATCAGAATCACTTGGGATGCTTGTTTAAAATGCCCATTTCTGGGCCCCACCCTTCACCCTTCACTGGATCTGCGGCTTCAGAGACAGGACTCTGCATTTTAAGGGGCACCGCCCCACTTCCGTGATTCCACAGTCCGCTAAAGTTTGAGATGCCCTGATATACCGTAGCGAACTGCTTTCGTTTATGGCCATCCTCCTCCCAGCGGGGAGGAGGACCTGCCTTCATCCCTGCGTGTGAGTATCCCCAGGTTCTGGGTCCTCTCTGGAGATTTCTTGGAAATGAGTTTCAGGGCTGCTGCCGAGGTGGAGAGGGGTGTCAGGAGAAGAGATGGGAGGTGCCTTCTGAGGGGCAGATTGGCATGAAGGGAGAGGGATGAGGGTCAGAAAGAGGCCACTGAGGCCCTTTCCCTGGTTGTTTGGGACTGACCCTGGACTTGGAGGCCACAGGGCTGGTCTTTGTCCCGTTTGCTGCTCTGTGTGATCGGTCAAGTCCCCACTCTTTAGAGCCACATGGACTGTAGCCCACGAGGCTCCTCTGTCCGTGGGATTTTCCAGGCTAGAATGCTGGAATGGGTTGCCATTTCCTCCTTCAGAGTATCTTCTCGACCCAGGGATCGAACCGGATCTCCAGTGTCTCCTGCACTGGCAGGCAG
Organism: Neotragus pygmaeus; assembly: GCA_006410875.1. Classification (NCBI taxonomy): domain Eukaryota; kingdom Metazoa; phylum Chordata; class Mammalia; order Artiodactyla; family Bovidae; genus Neotragus; species Neotragus pygmaeus. Next base: position 10,082 of record SJYV01046207.1, on the reverse strand, counting down.
ATTCTTACCGCTGGGCCACCTGGGAAGCCCTTGTCTTGTTTCCTAGGCCACAAAGGTCCCTGGGGCTTTTGTGGAAAGCAAGTTTGGCCTTGTTTTTGGTCTGAGAGCATGAGGTTCAGGGAGCAGCAGGAATACCACCTATAGTGGAGTTTCAGGTGCACTGAGGTATGCTTTCGATCTTCTGAGATTTGAATTTTGAGAACCATTGGTGTCGTTCAGGGATTTGGGAAGGAATGGGCCTTCTGTGAATTACCGGTCTTGGGGAATTCATTTTCTTTTTAAAAATGCCATTTCTCTTCCTTTCTTGGGTGTGTTCTGAGACTCCCATCCCCATGGCTATCACGGTTGGGTTATAAATAGCTTCAGCACATTAGGTGAGGCCAGGCTCTCTCCTTCCACTTCAGGACCTCATATGCACAGACCCTTTTGTTTATTTTTAAGGCAATGCTTTGTTCCAAATCTGGGGCTGAGGCAAGCTGCCCCGGGACAGGTGTGCAAATCTGTCAGGTTCTGTCAGATTACCAAATAATAACCATCCATAATAATAATTACTATTTGCAGAATTCTTCCAGAGCCCCTTGACATAATCTTATTTAGTCTTCTGCAGCCGTCCTATATGGTATTACCCCACTTCTCAGATGAAGAAAGCAGAGGCTCAGAGTGGTGAGGATGTTTCCTTAAGGTCACATCACCAGTCCTTACGTTGTATCACTGGTAACCACTGATGAACATCTCCTACAATTAAAATTCCATCTTATAGAAACACTGATTAACAGTGTGCTTAATTGCTTAGGCCAGACAAACCCTGGAACTTGGTACCAGTTCTCCAGTATGGCTGTCTTTCTGTCTCCTCCCTTCTGCCTCTTTTAATCTCCACGACCCCCACCCAACAGGAATCTCAGTCATTTCTGAACAGAATGTCGAGTCAGTGTCTCAGGGAAGGAGAACAGGGAGGCCATCTGGCCCACCCAGCCCACCAAAGCTTGGCTTTCTTACTTCCCGTTTGGTTTTAAACCGAAGCCTGGTACAGAAAGCAGTTGCAAGAATTCAAGTTACTTTGTATTAGTAGCCACGACCAAATTCTGTTTGTCAAAACCTCCACCTTTTCACTGGGTGTGTCCATTTTTATTGAACCAACAAGCTGCTTTTTGGCTGTCTGAGGTCTAGGAGTCCATGCATGACTGGTTTACTTCCAACATAATCATATTTGATTTCTGTTTCATTTCAGAAACCAGAGTTCAAAGTTGTCGCCCTCAATTTGAAAANCTGGGTGTGTCCATTTTTATTGAACCAACAAGCTGCTTTTTGGCTGTCTGAGGTCTAGGAGTCCATGCATGACTGGTTTACTTCCAACATAATCATATTTGATTTCTGTTTCATTTCAGAAACCAGAGTTCAAAGTTGTCGCCCTCAATTTGAAAACCAATTATGAGCTTGTCATGATCTTATCTCCCACTTCCCTCATTTGCCTCCCTGTCACTCTGATTTTCTTCCAACATTGTCACATTTTTCTCTTTTTTTCTCAATTCGCCCTTTCTTGGATATCCATCCACGTGTATAACTTTCGGGCTGAGACAGTTAGGTGGGTTCATGTCCCCACTGATTGATTAGTTTTGCTTTGAATGGGAGCATGCTTTCTTCTACAGCTCCATGCGTCTCTTTCTTCACAAAAAACCTGCCTTAAGTCTTCTCTGCTCATTCAGGAATAAGCAAATTGTCTCTGGAAATGGTTGCTCTGAAAAAGGTCCTGAAAAGACAGCTCCAGGCCCTCTCTATTTACAAACCCAGCCTTCTTCATTCAGTATACTCATCTTCCTGGGGTCTGCTGTCTTGCCTGCTCCTGTATTGGTCTCCACAATCTAGAAATGAATCAAACACAATCCCTCCCCTGAGCAAGCTCACCGTAATAATGAATGCCTGAGGTGTGCCAGGAGCTCTACAAGACACTTTCAAATGTTACCTCTAGTCTTCACCGAAGAGGGAGCTTTATCCTTACTTACAGTGGAGGACACTGAAGCTGAGAGAGGTTAAATAACATGGCTAAGGTCACACATCACTGCAGTGGGTGGCAGGCAGGGTGGGGACAGGACAGAAGGACAAGCAAGTTCTTGGCCTGAGGAGTCATCCCTTTCCTAAGATAGCAGGAAGGGTCAGAAACCCTGTTCCCGACCCCTGCCGGTAGCCTCTCTCCAGCAGATGCTAATCCCACAGCCCATTCTGAATTAACACTGGGACTACATCAGGCCTCAAAGCTGATGGCGAGCATCCTAGGAAGCCCAGGCATGGATGTGCAACACATGAGGGTATGCTGCCATCTCTAAAGGAGACCAGTGGTCCTGGTTCAAGGACCAGGTTATAACTGGAGAATAGTGTGGGCTCTTGAAATGCATGCATGGATGGATCCGGACTCTGAGAGAGGCAGCTCTGCCCTGTAAGGCTCACCACGTGCCTCCTGGGGTTGAGCTACTCTCTCAAGAGATGTCTCATCACAGATTTTGTGTCTGCAGATAAGGAAAAGGGGAAGGAAAAGCTGGAGGAAGACGAGGCTGCAGCAGCCAGCACCATGGCCGTCTCAGCCTCCCTCATGCCACCCATCTGGGACAAAACCATCCCGTACGATGGCGAATCTTTCCACCTGGAGTACATGGACCTGGATGAGTTCCTGCTGGAAAATGGCATCCCCGCCAGCCCCACCCACCTGGTGCAGAACCTGCTGCTGCCAGTGGCTGAGCTAGAAGGGAAGGAGTCAGCCAGCTCCTCCACGGCGTCCCCACCATCCTCCTCCACTGCCGTCTTTCAGTCCTCGGAAACCGTGTCCAGCACAGGTTGGTGATGAGCCTTCGGGCAGGGCCACCTGCCTCATCCAAGGAGATCCACTTCCCAGGGGGCTGCGTGGTCCCATTGGGCCTACCGTGAGCAGAAGCCCTCTGCTCTCCCACCCTTCAGCACAGTCCCCCACGGCCGGAGATAAAAATAGCCATCCCCTCAGCGGCAGCCGGAGCCTTCCTGTCTTTGGTTGCTGCAGATGGTCAGCCCAGTGGAGTGAGCAGTCCCAGTTGGAGGCTTCTCAGGATAGCAGTGCCATCCTGCCTCTCCACAGTATTGCTCTCTGCTGCCGTGTGCACTTTGCCTCAGATTCGGAGGAAGCTCAGGCAATAATAACAGCAAACATTTATTTAACATTTATTCTGTGCCAGGCACTAACACACAATCCTCACAAAACCTCCTTATGAGACTGATACTTTTATCCCCATCTTATTTATTTAGCTGCACTGGGTCTTGGTTGTGGCACGTGAACTCTTAATTGCAGCATGTGGGATCTAGTTCCTTAACCAGGGATCAAACCCAGGCATTGGCAGTGTAGAGTCTTAGCCACTAGACCACCAGGGAAGTCCCCTGTTATCCCCATTTTATAGGTGAGGAAACTCAGACATTAGGTCACTTGGCCAGGGTAACACAGCTGATGGGAAGTGGAGGCAGCACTTGAACCCAGGATGTCTGACTTTTTAAGAAGGCATTTCCACTGCCAGGACCAATACCATCTTTGGGATTCCTGCTTCATCCTCTTGTCCTTTTTCTGTTTACCTCCAGTTGGTTGGTTTTCATTGCCCCTGCATCATCAGCCCATCAGAGCGGGCATGGTCCCTGTTTGAGGGGCTTTGCGAAGCTTTCCACAGGCTCAGCTCAAGGCATATAGGCTGATGTCTCCTGGGAAAGACCCCAGGAGCTGGAGTGGAACCCAGGAAACCTGCACCCAAGGAATTCTCATGCTCTATTTTTTTTCTTTTCATAGTGGAAAAATGTTCAAATATGAAAATGAAGGGCTGCTATAATGAACCTCCAGTAACCATCACTCACTTTCTGTAGTAATTAGCTCATAACCAGTCTTGTTTTCTGTAACCTCCTTCATTCCTCTAACTCTGATTATTTTCAATCAAATGTATATGTAAAGTATAAGGATTTTTTTAAGAATAGAAATACCAGTTTTACATCTGAAATTGACAGTAAATCCACCAGCATTCAAATTTCCAAAAAGTTGTCTCATAAATGTTACTGTTGTACAGTTTGCTTGAATCAGGAGCCAAACGAGACCCACACATTTCAGTTAGTTACGTGTCTTAAATCTCTTGTAGTCTGTGGGGTCTCCTTTCCTTTTTATTTCTCTGCAGTTTGTTTGTTGAGGAAGCTGAATTGTTTGTCCTGTAGAGTTTCACACATGCTGGATTTTCTGGTTATATCCCTCTGCTGCCTTTTAACATGCTCCTCTGTCTCTTGTTTCTTTGCTGTAAACCATTCAGCTTCAGAGGCTTCAGCTGATTCCAGCCGAATTCTTGTTTGAAGGCAGCTCATTTTTGTGCTGGTCAGGTTGTCCTGAAAGGCTGGTTCTGTGTGTGGGTAGGAGACAGAGCTGGAAATGAGCCCTCTTATACCTGAGGCCACCTAGTTGGAATTTCCCTCTGATTTTGTGTTTAAGTAAACCTTAATGAAGTATGGCATCCAGAGGTGCCCATATCATAAGTGTACCACTCCATGAATCTTCAGAGTGAGCCCACCCATGTAACTACCCTCCAATCAGAGCAGAGAACACTGTTGGTATTCTGGAAGTTCCTCCTGACCCCACTCAGTCCTCACTCCCCAGAGGTAATCACCATCCTCATTTCCATCACCAGAGATTCATTTTGTTTATAGATGAACGTTCTGTAAATGGAACTGTATATTACGTTCTCTTCTTTTTTAAGTAATTATAAGTTAATTACATTTACACTTTCACATTTATAGCTTCCTATAGCTAGCTTTATAGTAATATATAAATCATGTGGGCATCAGTGACTAAAAATAGATTTATAGAACATATTTATGGACTACTCCTGTGACAGAAAAACTATGATACAAATAAAGTAAGGTTTATACTGAAGAGTTATACATGTGGTAGAAATGAAACAGTTCATTTTTCAGTTCCTCTGTAGAAATGACATAAGTAGTATGCTTTTGCGACTAGCTTCTTTCCTCAACTCCGTTTATGAAAATCATCCATGTTATTGCCTGTAGCAGAGTTGTATTCATTTTTTGCTGCTGAATGGTATTCCATGTTTTATTTTGCCTCACCATGCGGCATTGGGGATCTTAGTTCCCACACCAGGGATCGAACCTGTGCCCCCTGCAGTGGAAGCACAGAGTCTTAACCGCTGGACAGCCAAGGAAGCCCCCCCAAGTTGTATTGCATGACCACACCAGCTTTTACCCACTCTTTAGTGGAGGGACACAAGAGATGTTTCCAGGTCAGGGTTATGCCTAGTAGCACTGCCATGAACATTGGTGTGTGAGTTTTTTTTTTTTAATTCTTATTTTGTGAGTCTTTGTATGCATTTTCCGTTGGGCATTTTCTGAGGAGTAGAGCAGCTGAGTCATCGGATACCCAGTGTTCGATGGGAAGGATTCTGACTTGCACCTAGACTCACTCTAGATTGTTTCAGGACCACCTGCCTCTCTGTCTTTCAGAATACTCCCTGGAAGGGAAGCTGAGTTGCATCGCGTCAGCTTTTTGTAGATGTTGGCAAATAGGATGCAAAGTGGCTGTTGCCGTTTATTCTCCCACCAGCAGTACAGGGGAGGTCCAGTTGCCAGGCTTTGGTACCTCTGCTGTTGGTTGTTTGTTCCTCTAGTTACCATGTTGGTCCCTGGCCATTCACTCCTCTGACACTCAGCCCTGTTTGTAATTAACCTGTCTGATAGGATACAAGTAGTTTATATGCACGATCATGTCACACCTCTGCTCAGAACCCTCCAGTGACTTCTTTCACCTCAGGAGAGAGTCAGAATCAGTGGCATTGTTGATGTCCGGACCAGATAGTTTTTGCTGGCGTTGGGGAAGGGCTGTCCTTGCACTGCAGCGTGTTTAGCAGCATCCATGGCCTCTACCCACCAGATGCCAGTGGAACACACCCCTCCACCCTAACAGGGTCACATGTCCCCTGCAGGACAAGCTTGTTCCCGACTGAGAACCACTGCTTTACTGGGATTAAAGGTCCTACGCTGTCCTGTTACTCCTCCCTCCTAGTCAACCCAGCCACAATGGCCTCCGCTCTTCTCAAGTCTCCCAGTACTTGCCTGTGCACAGACTGTGCACTTGCTGTTCACTCTTTCTGAAATGTTCTCCCAAACATCCACATGGCATCCAACACTTCGGTATGGATGTTTGTAATTTATCTTATGTAACATCATCCTTCCCCATAGGATAACATTTCATGAAGGCAAGGATTTTTGTTTTGTTCACTGCTTTGTCTTTGCCAGGACAGTCCTTGGCATATAGTAGATGTTTAATAACGTATCTATTGACTGAATAATTATTTTGTGTCCTCTTATAAATAGCATTGAGCAAGTAGGCCAAAAGTATAGATTTTTAAAAAATAACTTATTCCTAATAACACATAAGATTTGAACAGGGTTTTGCTTNAACGTATCTATTGACTGAATAATTATTTTGTGTCCTCTTATAAATAGCATTGAGCAAGTAGGCCAAAAGTATAGATTTTTAAAAAATAACTTATTCCTAATAACACATAAGATTTGAACAGGGTTTTGCTTTTTGTTTTTTTGGCCAGACTTAAATTTTTGTTTATTTACCATGCATGTGACCCTAGGAAAACCTTGTCATTTCTCCAAGCCTTGGTTTCCTCATCTGTAAAATAAGGTTAACAGCCATCTCCCTTTCAGAGTTGTCATGAGACTGAAAGAGCACAGCCACTGATTCGTCTCAAGGGATTCAGAAATGGAAGCCATTTCATTATTCAGTCTGTGTCCCTAAGTCATTATAGTTCCTGGTGAGATTCAGCTGTTTCTCATTACTTGAGAACTTGAAACCACAGGAAGTTAAGGGGGTATAATGATTTAATGTTTTGCTTAACATTTCTGGAGGGGGGAACAATTGGAAAATCTTGTCTTTTTCGAAGGCCCCTGTTTCCTTTTGAGCATTTTGTTCCTAAAGGGAAGAATTCTTTCCGTGTTTGCGTTGTTGAAGTGAATCACATATGCCAGTCTTGCTTGTGGGGGGCCGGTGCTCTTAGAGTATTTCTTCCTTCCAAGCAGCAGTAGCTTCTGTGACCTTGAGATTGAAGTAGGTGTCTGGGTATGTGACGTGAGCCTTGGCTGTTCAGTGAGTCTAGGCTTTTTCAGGACCACCTGCCTCTCTGTCTTTCAGAATCCTCCCTGGAAAAGGAGAGGGAGACCCCCAGTCCCATCGACCCCAACTGTGTCGAGGTAGATGTGAACTTCAATCCTGACCCTGCCGACCTGGTCCTGTCCAGCGTGCCCGGTGGGGAGCTCTTCAACCCTCGGAAGCACAAGTTTGCCGAGGAGGACCTGAAGCCCCAGCCCATGATCAAAAAGGCCAAGAAGGTCTTTGTCCCTGATGAGCAGAAGGTAACTTGGTACACCTGCAGTAGTAAAGGTGCAGCGTGGGCTTGGGTCAAGGGGCTTTCCCCAATTTCCGTTCAGTTTCCCCGGGAGGACCCGCCCTCCTTGGGACACATCGAGAATGGCATGCGTTCAGAGCTTTGGGCCACATCCCGCAGCCGTTGAGAGAAAGGCACTTGGGGGATGTTTGGCCCCAGCTTGACTCCCTGCAACGCCTCTTTCCATTCTGATCGCCGGCTTTGCCCGTGCTCCCACTTCCTGGCTTCAGCCCAGCCCTTGGGCAAGAGCTCAGAAACCGGGATTGAACAAGCCCTCACTTTGAAGGACAAAAGATGGCTATACGTTGCCATTCCAGGGATGAGCCAGCAGCCTTCAAGCTGATGGTTTCATAGGAGCTGGGATGGGAGTTGTTGTTCAGTGACTAAGTCATGTCCGACTCTTTGTGACCCCATGGACTGCAGCACACCAGGCTTCCCTGTCCTTCACCAACTCCCAGAGCTTGCNCCAGCAGCCTTCAAGCTGATGGTTTCATAGGAGCTGGGATGGGAGTTGTTGTTCAGTGACTAAGTCATGTCCGACTCTTTGTGACCCCATGGACTGCAGCACACCAGGCTTCCCTGTCCTTCACCAACTCCCAGAGCTTGCTCAAACTCAGGTCCGTTGAGTCGATGATGCCATCCAACCATCTCATCCTCTGTTGTCCCCTTCTCCTCTTGCCCTCGACCTTTCCCATCGTCAGGGTCTTTTCCATTGAGTCGGCTCTTTGCAACGGGACTGGGAGGAGAGGAGGATTTTGTAGTGTTTCCCTTCCCCACTGTGAAAAACTCAGTAAAGGGACTTTTCACCTAAGCTCTAGAGTCAGGCAGACCTCAGGTTCCTCATCTGTAAAATGGGAATAATCATACCTGCCTCTTGAGAGGTTTCTGACGCTTTTACAATAATAACGATGAAAATGGTAAACCTTTATCGGGTACTTACTGTAAGCCAGGCATTGGTATAAGCACCTTGTACATATTAACTCTTCTAATTCTCAGGCAACTCTGTGAGGTAGTTACTGTAATTACCCCCCATTGTAAAGACGAGGTGGGGAGACATCATGAGGTTAAGGAACTTGCTCGATTCCACTGCTAGAAAGTGGCAGAACCAAGATGTGAACTCCGGGAACTGGAGCCAGGGTGCCGACCCTCAGCCACAGCCTGAGTGAGGCAGGAGTACAGACAGTGCTGTATGTCGGAGCAGCAGAGAGAGACCACTGGTAAGAGGAAGGCCTGTCCTTCCACCAGTGGTCCCACTTGGATTCTGTGGGGTCTCTGGGTAACACTCCCTGGGTGTAAGGGCTGGACCCCTGGGAGTCCCCAGGTCCCAGCTGCACCATGTGGGTTAAAAGAGGAATCAGTGTGGGTGGGGTGGAGTGCTGGCCAGAGGAGAGGGGTGGGTTCTCTCTTGGGAAAGAGGAGAGACCCACCGAAGACCCTTCCCCACAGGACGAGAAGTACTGGACGAGACGCAAGAAGAACAATGTGGCGGCTAAGCGGTCCCGCGACGCCCGGCGCCTGAAGGAGAATCAGATCACCATCCGGGCGGCCTTCCTAGAGAAGGAGAACACGGCCCTGCGGACGGAGGTGGCGGAGCTGCGCAAGGAGGTGGGCAAGTGCAAGACCATCGTGTCCAAGTATGAGACCAAGTACGGGCCCTTGTAACACGTGCCCCCGCCAGGGCGCTGCCTCACTTCAGACCTCTGCCTGGGGCCCCCGAAACCCACCCCCACGTGGAGACTTACAACTCGTCGTGGGCGCATGGCGGCGCACCTGCCCTGGAGCCTTCACGTTCAAGCTTCATCATCACACACGACCAGTGCGGCGACTTCCCTGGGGGCCGGCCTCCTCCCTGGCGGGACTCGAGAGAGTCTATGAGGCGGTGAGTCAGCCTTCGTCTCTGTCCTTGGCTGTCGCAGCTGGCCCAGAAGGGGACCTCTGGAGCACGGGCTCTCCTCTCCCAGGGGGCCCAGGCTTCCGTGACTCTCCCTCTTCTCCATCCTGGGCCAGGCCAGGCCCGTATCTGCAGAATGAGTGGTGATGGCTGTCGCCCTTATATCTTCTCAGGTAGCTGGGCGCATTTCCAGGAAGGGCGGGTCGGTCATCCTCCCCAGAAAGTCTTAGAGAGAGAAGCCTCTATTCCGATCTTCCTCAGAGTAGAAAGACATGCCAGCTCCTCTGTAGCATCCGTGTGGGCACCAGGCCGTGGGGGCGTGGTCTCTACGCAGCCAGGATGACCTTTGCATCTGGGCCTACAGCAGAAGGTCACCCAGCCGTTCCTGGTTCCCTCACCCCTTTTCTCTGTGGCTCAAGGCCTGGGAGGAGGAGGCCCTGGTGAGGGGCTCCCTGTGCATTCCATCCGCTGCTGGGAGAGACTCCCGGGGCGGTGGTCTCTGCGCCCTGGTCACCGTGCTCATCTACTCTTCTCCGGGGCATTCGTGGAGGCTGCCTGAGTCTCCTTTGTCCCACCAGACTGGGCCTCTGGGCCTGCTGTTTTTCTTCACCCAGTGTCCAAGCTGAGATCTTGGATTTTAACGGAAAAGTCCCCTCATCTGGGAAGCTTAACTTCCTGGAGCAGGGACACACCTTCTGCATGGTGTTCAGATAACTGGCCTCCACGGCCCCCTCCCACCC
>SJYV01046206.1:0-19926 GCA_006410875.1 Neotragus pygmaeus | reverse complement strand
GTCCTGTGCCCTCCTCCAAGGGATCTTCCTGACCCAAGGATCAAACCTGTGACTCTTGTTTCCTGCATTGGCAGGCGGGTTCTTTACCACGAGCACCACCAGTTATTACAGACACTGTGGCATGTCAGCTCCTTCTATTTCTTTTCTTAGAAACCCCTTCCTCACTCTACCTCTTCACTCATACAACCTGCTCTTGAGTAATTCCTACTTGATTTTCAGAACTAAGTTCTTGTGTCACCATCCCATGGCACTCAAATTATATTTGCTTGGCTGGTTCCAGAGCACTCCAAATAAACCTTTTTCATAATAATTTATAGTATAGGTATTTCTCTTTTTCTAACACTCAACAGATTAGGAGCTCCTTTGGGGAGCAACTCTCCTGTCCGTCTTTTCATTCTTTTCAGCCATAATGCCTGGCATGTGTTATACTCTTAGTAGAAGTTAAATAGATTCATGAATGACCCAAGAAGAGAGAAAAGAAAGGAAGGAAGAGAGGGAGAGGGCAAGAGGGAGGGAAGGTGTGTTCAAGATAAAGCAATCTGTTACTGGGAAAAGAATTTTAACCTACTCTTTCATGGTTTCCTGGTGGTTAGTTGGTAAATATTCAAGTAATTTTCTATTAAGTGAGAAATTCTTATTTATTATATGTTTTCAAATGTAAATATGCTGTATAAATGTTCTTGTTTTTCTCCAGGTCTGAANTACTGGGAAAAGAATTTTAACCTACTCTTTCATGGTTTCCTGGTGGTTAGTTGGTAAATATTCAAGTAATTTTCTATTAAGTGAGAAATTCTTATTTATTATATGTTTTCAAATGTAAATATGCTGTATAAATGTTCTTGTTTTTCTCCAGGTCTGAAATAGTCACCTGGTAACTTTTTTCTGTAGCAAGCTTCATTTTTATTCTTGAGAGGGGCGGGGAGTCCTCTTTTATATAATGCCATAGGACTAGTGCAGGTATGTAAAATATTGAAGCGTTTAAAGTTACTTTTGAAATGAGTGTGGAGATAGAGAGAATCATAGGAAGCAGGTTATGGATAAGGATAATGTATTTTGATGATATTCAAATTCATTCAGCGAAGCCCAAATTAGTCAGAGCAGATTTGCTGGTTCATCAGCTGTGCTGCTTCTGCATCCTTATTAGTAAATGGTAACACATTTTACAGAGACCCATCATTCCCACAGGGCGCAGCTTTAGGTTAAGCCTAAAAAGCAACTTTCATTACAGAGAGTTCATTGAAGGCAGAGTGAAGCAATTACAGTATCTCTTTGAAGAGGTATACTGGCCAAAGACTGTTTTGGATAGTGAATTATACTGGGATAGTCACTTAATACTTTGACTATTATTGAAACTTGGAAATTTGTATGGATGCCCTCTTGGGCTTATTGCTATTATTAGAAAAGCAACAGATATATCCTGGAAAAAGAAAGTATGTGATCCTGATCAGCCTCCTCGAAAGCTAAGATGTAGTGATATCTCAGTTGCTGTTTGTTTTATGTAGTTTACAGTACCAAGGAAAGTTGTTTTGAGAAATCACTTTCCTGTGATATATTGATAAAAACAAATTTCTATTCTGTTGACAATTTGAGCAAATTTAGATGTAAAAATATAGAGATTCTTTTATATTTAATCTGTGTGAATTTTCTCCTTTGAAAAATTGGAACAAAATGTGTAAGATCTTTTTCATAATGGACCAGTCATAAAAAACCCTGGCTCAATTCTGAGAAATTAAATCTTCTAAAGAGTCAAATAGTCTCCTTGGGAATGGTTGACTCTTTTCTCCTGAAAGTAATGGATTTTTGTCACCTTTCTCTGATATCGGGGACATGGTTCGTGTGTGTGTGTTTCATGAAATTTAAAAGTTCTGAGTTCTTTTAATATATCAAATGTAAGTTATTTAAATTAAACCAAATCTTGTGGGTTTTTTCTTGAAGGTTTTGAATATAATTTAAATTTGGAAAAATGTATTTTTTTGCAGCTAGTGAATGCTTTCTCAAGTCAAAAGTTCAAATTTCTCTGTTTCAATGGCATATCTTCTTGTATAAAGTAATAGCTGGCAAGAAATTGTCATTAGCTCTCAATCTAAGGTGTGTTTCTTTCACTGGTATTTGCAGAGTTGTTATTCATTTACGTAGATCATTCCATGGGACTTTTTCTTTTTAAAATTTATTTATTTTTAATTGATGGATAGTTGCTTTACAATATTATATTGGTTTTTACCATCACATCAACATGGATCAGACATAGGTACACATATGTCCTCTCCCTCTTGAACCTCCCTCCTACCTCCCACCACAACCCATCCCTCAAGGTTGTCACAGAGCCCCGGTTTGAGTTCCCTGAGTCATGCAGCGAATTCCCCCTGGCTGTCTGTTTTACATATGTTTCCATGTTGTCTCTCCATTCTTCTTCCCCTCGCCTTTCTNTCCCTCTTGAACCTCCCTCCTACCTCCCACCACAACCCATCCCTCAAGGTTGTCACAGAGCCCCGGTTTGAGTTCCCTGAGTCATGCAGCGAATTCCCCCTGGCTGTCTGTTTTACATATGTTTCCATGTTGTCTCTCCATTCTTCTTCCCCTCGCCTTTCTCCAACCCGCCTGTCTCCGTAAGTCTGTTCTCTATGTCTGTGTCTCCACTGCTGCTCTATGAATAGGATAATCGGTATCATCTCTCTAGATTCCATGTATATGCATTAAAATATAATATTTATTTTTCTCTTTCTGAATTACTTCACTTGGTATAATAGACTATAGGTTCATCCACCTCATTAACACTGACTGAAATGCACTCCTTTCCATGGCTGAATAATATTCCATTATTATATTCCATAGCTCCTTTATCCATTCATCTTTAAATGGACATCTACATTGCTTCCACATCTGAGCTATTGTAAATAGTGCTGAAGTGGACACTGGAGTACAGGTGTCTTTTTCAGTTATGGTTTTCTCAGGGTATATGCCCAGTAGTGGGATTGTTGGGCCCTATGGTAGTGTTATTCCCAGGATTTTAAGGAATCTCTGTACTGTTCTCCATAGTGGCTGTATCAGTTTACATTTCTAGCAACAGTGCAAGAGGGTTCCCTTTTCTTCACACCCTCTCCAGCATTTATTGTTTATAGATTTTTTTGTTGACAGTCATTCTCACTGGTGTGAGGTGATATCTCGTCGTAGTTTTGATTTGATTTGTCATTTCTCTAATAATGAGTGATGTTGAGCATCTTTTCATGTGTTTGTTCAGTCAGTTCAGTTCAGTCGCTAAGTCGTGTCCGACTCTTTGTGACCCCGTGAATCTCAGCACGCCAGGCCTCCCTGTCCATCACCATCTCCCGGAGTTCACTCAGACTCACGTCCATCNTTTTAATACAACGTCTCAGTTCAGTTCAGTTCAGTCGCTCAGTCGTGTCCGACTCTTTGTGACCCCATGAATCGCAGCACACCAGGCCTTCCTGTCCATCACCAAATCCCGGAGTTCACTCAGACTCGTGTCCATCGAGTCCATGATGCCATCCAGCCATCTCATCCTTGGTCGTCCCCTTCTCCTCCTGCCCCCAATCCCTCCCAGCATCAGGGTCTTTTCCAATGATACAACGTCTAGGTTTGTAATAAGTTTTCTTCCAAGGAGCAAGTATCTGTTAATTTTGTGGCTGCAATCACCATCCACAGTGGTTCTGGAGCGTAAGGGAATAAAAGCTGTCACTGTCTCCACTCTTCCCCCATCTATCTGCCATGAAGTGATGGGACTGGATGTCATGATCCTAGTTTTTTGAATGCTGAGTTTTAAGCCAACTCTTTCACATTCCTCTTTCACCCTCATCAAGAGGCTCTGATGGTTCCTCTTCAGTTCAGCTCAGTTCAGTCCAGTCGCTCAGTTGTGCCTGACTCTAGCGACCCCATGGACTGCAGCACGCCAGGCCTCCCTGTCCATCATCAACTCCCAGAGTTCACCCAAATTCATGTCCATTGAGTCGGTGATGCCATCCAACCATCTCATCCTCTGTGGGCCCCTTCTCCTCCCACCTTCAATCTTTCCCAGCTACCAATAGAGTGTTATCATCTGCATATCTGAGGTTATTGATATTTCTCCCAGCAATCTTGATTCCAGCTTTTGCTTCATCTGGTCTGGGATTTCGCATGATGTACTCTGCATATAAGTTAAACAGGCAGCGTGACAATATACAGCCTTGATGTACTTCTCACAGTTTGGAACCAGTCTGTTGTTTCATGTCCAGTTCTAACTGTTGCTTCTTGCATTGTTACAGGTTTCTCAGGAGGCAGGGCGGGTGTTCTGGTATTCCCATCTCTTTAAGAATTTTTCACCGTTTGTTGTGATCTACGCAGTCACAGGCTTTAGCACAGTCAGTGAAACGGACGTAGATGTTCTTTTTGAATTTCCTTTTTCTATGATCCAATGGATGTTGGCACTTTGATGTCTGGTCCCTCTGTGTTTTCTAAACCCAGCTTGTACCTCTGGATGTTCTCAGTTCATGTACTGTTGGAGCCTCACTTGAAGGAGGTTCAGCTACCTTGAACGAAGCCAGTTCCTAGAAGATGGTTGTGATCCTTTGGTCGTGTCATTTTCCTTTGGTTTTTCATGTTCCTTGAAATCTCGAGTGGTTTTCTTCACACTTGCAGTGGCAGTCACCCCTCCAGATTGTTTACCAGTCGACTTTGGGAGAGAAATCCCTTTGGTCAGTGCTGCTAGGATCTGAGGCTTTCCCAGACCTCTATGGATACACCGCCACCATACTTGTTGCTCCCCCTCGTGGCAGAGTTCTTAAGCTTGCTTGCCTTCCCTCGGTCCCGAGATACACCAGGCCCGGAGCTGACAGCCTCCGCTTTGTTTGCCCAAGTTCTGAGTTACAGCTCGTCTGTGGTCTCTTCCTGGCCTACAGACTTCAGGCTGGCTTTCTACATGCACTCAAAAGCCATATGCCAAAGGCCACACTCACCACCAGCAGGGGTGTGCACAGAGAGCTGGCCGCAGGGTAGCGGTGTGAGCGGGTGAGGTGCACAGAGCTCGGGGTGCTGGTGGGGGTGGGAGCGCGTTGGGGGGTGAGCGACCTATGAGTCGGTGGGGGGCCTGCAGGCAAGGAGTCCCCAGCAGCTCACAGCGCCAGCAGCACAGGTAGTGGGATCTGCATCCTTTAATGCCCTCCGCGAGTCCTATCAGCCCCTCTCCCAGCCTTTTCCCACCCCCGCATCAGGTAGCCATGACCCTGGCCTCTGGGTGGAGTGAGAGAAGGGTGCCTCTGGCACAGCCAGGAAGTCAGGTGCGCGCCCGCACGCTTCCCCTGTGGGAGAAATCAAGGGCCAAGAACGCCTCCCTGGGCAGAGTTGTGCTGCCTTGGGGGAGGGGTGACGTGGTAAGTCTTCTCTTTTCCTCTCCAGTGTGTCCAAACCACTATTTCCTCTCTGCAGCAGTGCGATGGAACTTCTCCACTGGAAACGTAGACTTCCACAAAGGCTCTCCTGTCTGTGGGTGATTGTCTAAGACAGCATTCATTCTCCAGGGTCTCCCAGACTGTGGCTGAGAGGGACTGGGGCCAGTTCAGAGGCCACTTTCTGCAGTCAGGACTGGAGTCTATGCCTATGACCTGATGCATGGGTGGGTAAGGCTTCTGGGTCCCTTGACATATGGTTTTACATTCCTACCAGCAGCATATGAAGGTTCCAGTTTCTCTATATCCTTGCCAACACTTATTATTATCTGACTCTTTCTAGTCNCTATGACCTGATGCATGGGTGGGTAAGGCTTCTGGGTCCCTTGACATATGGTTTTACATTCCTACCAGCAGCATATGAAGGTTCCAGTTTCTCTATATCCTTGCCAACACTTATTATTATCTGACTCTTTCTAGTCATCCTTTTGGGGTGAAGTGGTATCTCACTGCTGTTTTCATTTACATTTAGTGAGTATTGGCTGTTTGCATATCTTCCTTGGAAAAATGTCTATTCAGATCCTGTGCCCAGTTTGAAATTAGGTTGCCTTTTTATTGAGTTACAATGTCTTAATATATTTTAAATACAAGTCCCTTATCAGATATATGAATTGCAGGTATTTTCTCCCATTGTGTAGGTTGTCTTTTCACTGATTTTAACATGGGCAAATTATGGCTATTACTCTGGTATTACTGGTTATTACTTTGACTGGTTATTACTTTGCTCTGGTTATTACTTTGACTCCATACGCTTTAGTATGTTCTGTTTTAGTATTTTTGGTGTTTCATATTCATTCTCATTTATCTCAAAGTATATTCCCTCATATGTGATGAGTCACTTCTGATTTTCAAATTTTTCCCTTTATCTTCTGGTTATGACATATGATATGGTCTGTCACTCAGTCATGTCTGACTCTTTGTGACCCTTTGGACTGTAGCCCTCCAGGCTTCTTTGTCCATGGGATTTTTTTCCATGGGATAAATCCCATGGGATTTATTTCCCAAGAATACTGGAGTGGGTTGCCATTCGCTCCTCCAAGGGATCTTCCCCACCCAGGGATTGAACCTGGGTCTCCTGCATTGCAGGTAAATTCTTTACTGCTGAGCCACCAGGGAAGACTTTGTCTTCTGAGAGTTTGATTATGATGTGTTGACATATGGATCTCTGACTTTATCCTCCTGGTTGTTCGTTGAGCTCCTTGATGTGTAGATTAGTATTTGTCATCAAATATGCCAAGTTTTCATCCATTGTTTCTATATCCTTTCACCCTTTCTCTCCTCATGTCTGTGCTGCTTGGTATCTCACAAGTCTCTTGAGCCTATTGATTTTTCATCTTCCTTTCTATCCCTTGGATAGGTTAGCTTCTATGGACCTATCTTCAAGTTTATTGACTTTTTTTCTGTGTGGTTATGTCTGCTGAGCCCCTCTAGTGAAATTTTTATCTGTTATTAAACATTTCAACTCTAGAATTTCTATTTGGTTCCCTTCTGTAAGTTCTCTTTCCTGGTATTCTCTATTTGGTGAGATGCCATTCTTTCCTCTAGCTCTTTGGACATGGTTTTCTTTAGTTCTTTGAACATGTTTTAAACAGCTGACTTAAAATTGGGCATTGTTGTTGTTCAGTTGCTTGCCACCCCATGGACTGCAGCACGCCAGGCTTCCCTGTCTGTCACTATATCCCAGAGTTTATCAAACTTATGTCCACTGAGTCGATGATGCCATCCAACCATCTCATCCTCTACCACTCTCTTCTCCTCCTGCTCTGTCTTTCCCAGCATCAAGGTCTTTTCCAATGAGTCAGTTCTTTGCATAAGGTGGCCAAAGTATTGGAACTTCAGCTTCACCATCAATCCTTACAATGAATATTCAGGGTTGATTTCCTTTCAGATTGACTGGTTTAATCTTGCAGTCCCAAGAGTCTTCTCTAGCACCCCAGTTAGAAAGCATCATTTCTTCAGGGTTCAACTTTATGGTCCAACTTTCACATCCACCCATGACTACTGGAAAAACCATAGCTTTGACTATATGTACCTTTGTCATCAGTGATATCTCTGCTTTTTAATATGCTGTCTAGCCCCAAGACAATATCTGGTACTAGGGTAAATTAAAAACTACAGAGCTTACTGTTCTTACCAATACTCTACTGTCTTTCTTGACTGAGCACTCTCTGGGTTATTGGAAGCCTTTGATTAATTTCTAGAGTTTAAAGCTAATTCTGATTATATACGGCAGATTTTTCATTGCTTTTATAGAATGAGAAACTTTCAGTGGTTCTTATGGGACCACTTTTTTGACCCTTTGCTTGGATTCTGATCCAAATAAACTATAGAAAAATATTTTGGAGACAACCGATGGGAGTTCCCTAGGGGCCTAGTGGTTAGGATTCTGGGCTACAACTGCCATAGCCTGGGTTCAATCTCTGGTCAGAGAACTGTGATCCTGCAAGCTGCACAGTGTGGCCAAAAACAAAAAAGCAAAAAACCGCTAAAAAACCACATTCGGCAAAAACTGAATATAGACTAGATAACATATTGAAAAGCAGAGATGTTACTTTGCCAACAAAGGTCCATCTAGTCAAGGCTATGGTTTTTCCAGTGGTCATATATGGATGTGAGAGTTGGACTGTGAAGAAAGCTGAGCGCCGAAGGATTGATGCTTTTGAACTATGGTGTTGGAGAAGATTCTTGAGAGTCCCTTGGACTGCAAGGAGATCCAACCAGTCCATCCTGAAGGAGATCAGCCCTGGGTATTCTTCGGAAGGAATGATGCTAAAGCTGAAACTCCAATACTTTGGCCACCTCATGTGAAGAGTTGATTCATTGGAAGACTCTGATGCTGGGAGGGACTGAGGGCAAGAGGAGAAGGGGACGACAGAGGATGAGATGGCTGGATGGCATCACTGACTCAATGGACATGAGTATGGGTAAACTCTGGGAGTTGGTGATGGACAGGGAGGCCTGGCATGCTGCGATTCATGGGGTCACAAAGAGTCAGACACGACAGAGCAACTGAACATAGACTGGTCATCAGATTAAAATTTTTATTAAGGACATATATTCTTTTCAAGGCCCTATGATCAGTTAGAGCTATACAGTGGTGTTTAGAGTTTTCTTTGATTTGCTCTCAAATACTCCGGCTCACATGCAAAAAAAGTATGTGTGGGATGGGAGAGATAAAACAATGGCACAGGTTGATGGTTGTTGGATCTGGGTGATGGGTACATGAAAGCTTAATTACTAGTTTATTTTTATTTTAAAAAATTTCCATAATAAAAAATTTAAAAAAAAAAACAGAAGGGGTATTCTTGGGTCCAAACAAGGCTGAACGTGGGAAAAATAACTGAGTTCCAACTGGCTTTTGGTGAAAGACAGTAAAACAATGTCATAGAAGACAGGCACACCGCGTGTTAAGAGAATAAAGGCTAAAGCTACAGTATTGATCAGGTACCTCAGGATAAAGCTATACAGCAAGTAAAAACTATCTGTGGGTCTGGAAGGGACAGTAATCCGCTGGTCAAATCCAGGCTGACCCCTGGCCCCAAGTCCCAAGTCTGTTGTTCTCAATTGCTAATACCACATCCCAGGGTGGTGGGAAAGATTTCTTTCCTGGGACTGGCAAAAGAAGTGTTCCTGCCCAGACCATTCCATTTGGCTCAAACAGCACTATGACCAAGACCTGGAGCTGGAGCTGACAGACCTCAGAGGGCAGAGGCCTGGGCTAAGTAGGCGTCGGTCCTCCTGAGTGACCCACAGCCTCAAAACATCAACTGGGAAAAGGGAGCTTCCTCTGATGACCCTGGACTCCAGAGATCTTAAATTACCCTATAAAACGCACATTTGAGAGTTCTTTCCACCATGCTCTAAACATAAGGACCTCAGACCCCCGAGGAAGGGAACATGGGAGAGCCCCCAGAAGAGCTCCTACAGGGAGGACACGCAAAGCCTAGGGCTTGGGTGCCCCAGTGAGTGCTCCAAAGCACAAGGAGAACCTACCTAGCCTGCTCTGCTGCCCCTTTCCAAAGGGGAACGAGAGCCACCATGGAAGACAGACGCCCTGAGGCCTTAGCT
This sequence comes from Neotragus pygmaeus, assembly GCA_006410875.1. Taxonomy (NCBI): domain Eukaryota; kingdom Metazoa; phylum Chordata; class Mammalia; order Artiodactyla; family Bovidae; genus Neotragus; species Neotragus pygmaeus. The sequence continues at coordinate 10,420 of SJYV01046206.1, read as the reverse complement.
AGAGAGGGCTTGGGAACAAGGAACAGAAGTCAAGAACCAGCCGTTCTCTGGATACCCGTTTCCCTAGGAGGAGGAGCAGGAAATATACTTCAGGTCACAAAGAGAGCCCCTGGACCTTCCGTTGGACACAGCTGAGATCTGAAAGTCCTCTCACCCAGGTTAGGAGAGAAGCTCAGGGGGGCGCTGATGGGCAGAGGACAAGCTGTGTGGGCCCTGTGGGGGACAGGCAGAGCTCAGTGCCCTCAGCGGCTCCAGCCAGGGGCGCCACTGACTGAGGGCCTGTCAGAAAGGGGAGAGCACCTGAAGGACGGCCCAGACAATGACGCAGCACCCCCAGCAGACCAGGGCCTCTCCCTGTGCGGCCGAGGGGCCACTGAGTGTGGTCATGGCAGGCAAAGCCTGTAACACGTGGATGGGGTCAGGGAGAGGGCCCGGGACATCAGTAGCCGGCCGCTCTGTGCTGTCACCTCCACGATGCTGGGCAGAGCAGGGATGGCCTGGGGTGGGAGGCGAGCCTGGCATGGTCAGAAGTGCGATCTGCCGGTCTGTGGTGTGAGGGGCAGGACGATGCCATACGTCTTCCCTGTGAGGTGCAATCTGAAACCGGCACTTTGTGCCGTGCTCCCCAGAGTCCCTACCGCCCACGGCCCAGGTCCACGTTGCAACTGCTTGACAGAAAAACAGCTTTATTGGTGACCCAAAGGAGCCAAGGTCACTCCCAGGCCGCGTCAGCCTGCAAGACCTTCTCCGGGCAGGGAAGTCAGTCACATAATTCATGGGGATTCCTGACAAGAGATCAGAGCTCTACTCCTCGTTATAAGAAAAATTCCCAAATTCCCGATTCCACAATCAACAAACAGAAGGTCCAAGGCTCGTGTCCTGACAGATATGCGTGTCCCTGCCTGTCCCTACAGGGGAGGCTGACCGAGCTGTTCAGCAGTATCTGTTGGGCTGTGCAGACACGGTAGAGGCCCACAAAGCCACAGGAAGTCTCCCTGAGACAAGTTTCCTGCAGAGTTCATGCTCCGGCAGGGAGTGGGACCTGACCCTCAGCTTGCACCCCGAGTCTGATGAGGTCGGGTCGCCAAGCAGGCCTGGATAGCAGAGAACCCCACCGCACTGGCCCTCGGCACACGGACCCTCCATGGTCCAGGCTCAGTGGTGCTGCCACAGCCTGTCACTGGCCCCAGCCCCTCACTGCTGGGGTATCCCCAGCTTCCCGATGGGGTACAGGTACCACATCACCACCCCCGAAGGGTTGATGATCACGGTGAAGTTCGTTTTATCCTGGAGGCCACTGATGATGTCACCCGTGTAGACGTCCTGGGCCTGCAGGGGGAGGACAGCGCCCTAAGGATGGCTGCACGGACCCCACCCCACCCCGCAGAGGATGAAACACCTGGACTTCAGCCTGCCTGTGTGGAGCCTCCAATATGCCCTACAGAAGTGGGAGCGTGAACCCCCGAATCACATCCCCTCTGGCCAAGCCAAGCGGTACCTAAGCACAGGTGGGGGTGAGACCTCTAGAGACACGCCAGCAAGACCGAAGAGGGGAAGCCACGGCCTTGGGGGCTGGCAGGACTCGGTCACACACAGCAGTTCATCTGTGTAGCTCGAAAGCACCGGAGCAGAGAACCGCACCCGCCAGAGGACCCACGGCTTAGGGGGTCGGTTGTGTGAGTGAGGACTCAGCAGCGCCCCCAGGGAAGCCTGAAGTCCTGAGACAGCAGAGCACTCACCTCATACACCACGGAGCTGCTGAAGTTCAGGCGGGCGAGGGACGAATGGTAGTGATAAGGCATGTCCGTCCTGCGGCTGAAGAAGACGATGGCGCTGGCCTCATTGGCCAGGGGCCGCAAGTACACCTCAATGTAGGATTCATCCTGGGCATGGAAGATGGCTAACTGGCGGGGGCCCCTGCTCAGCAGGCCCCGAAGCCCCCTTCCCAACCCTCCCTTGAGCTCTGGGTCCCGCCAGCCCACAGAAGCTTAGAGGTGGAAAGACAGCCCTCCAGCACCAACTCCTCTAACTCCACCTTCCTTCCTCCTTCCTTTCTCTTTCTTCCCTTCTTCCTTCCTTCTTTCTTTTCCTTTCCTGACTCAACAGACACTCCTGGACACTTCCTCTGTGCTAGGCCCCGTTTGGACGCGACAAATGCTGCCTGAGGTCCTAACGTCAGAGAGCCCACAGGGTAACAGGAGGGACACCTGTGGACAGCCCCTGGCTCTGGACCGGAGGGCACAGTCCAGTGGGAATGACGAGCTCCGCCCCGAGGAGCCAGGAGGGGGAAGCCCCATCCTCCAGAAGGTCTCTGGGCCGGGCTCCACCATCAGCCCCTCTGCAGGATCAGACGCCGCCTCTGGGCATCACCGGCTCAACGGGTGCCTTCTAGAGTGGTGGAGATTCCTTTTCACTAGAGGCGCAAGGGTTCTGTGCAGAGAGCACAAGCTTTGAGGCGACACTGCCGGCCTCTAATCCTGTTGTGCCCCTTTCCAACTGTGTGGCCTCGGGACGATGTCACTGAGGCGCTTCAAGTTTACGTTTCCTCATTTGTAAAACCAGGAAGGAGCATCCACCTTCTGAGAAAATGTATCTAGAATGCCTAGCACACAGCAGGTGCTCAAAAACTAGTAAACCCTACTACTAGTACTTAGTTATACTCCTTGGTTCAAGCAATTCCTAAACCCTAAGGCAAGCCCCAGTTCTCACAGACCTGGGCGGACGTCTTGTATTAATACTTCCAAACCAGGGGGCCGCGCTGTGCCCACGGGCATTTGTGGTGATGTCTCCCTTCCCCCAGTCCCATGAGCTGTCCTGCTCTGGCCCTGCTATTACCCGGGTAAGTAGGGGACAGTCAGAGAAGCTGCCAGTAGAGCCTCCAACCGAATGCAACCAGGAGGGACTGAGTGGATTTCAGAGACCCCGATCCCGACCCCTCAACTTCCAGCTTGCAGCCTTGTTTTCAGGGAAGCCCAGTCTCTCAGCTTTCCCCGCTTCCCTGCCCCCATACCCCAGTACCCTGAGAATCCTGCGTCCCTGGATGCCTAAGGGATCCTGGTTGATTTTGATCATGAGTGGATTCTGCAGGATGTCTACGTTCTGAGCGGAGATGGTACGCAGGTCTGTGGACATGAACAGGGGAGCCGCCAGCACCGTCCACAGGGCCATCTGGGCTCGGGCTTGCTCGAAGCTGAGGCCAAAGTTCCCGATGAGCAACTGGGGGCAGGAGAGAGGAGCGCTCACCTCTGCCCTCTACAGGGCGGTGGGCATGGGGACCAACCCTAAACTTGTAGCAAGACAAGATAGAGATGGGGAGGCCAGCCAGGTATGGGCCCTAGTTCTGCCAATACTGTTCCCTGGCACTGTGGCTTTGGGGTGGGTCAAATCACTGGGGTGAGCCTCAGTGTTTTTTTTTTCCAACAAGAGTGTAGGGGTGATAATATGCTCTGACCATGTCACAGGATGTTGAAAGGATCCAATATATCCACTGCCGAGGGCATTTATAAACTGGAACATGGAAGAAATACAGCCAGGGTGGTAGGAAGTCAGACCTGAAGAGTGTCTGCTCCTGCCATTAGCCACCACCTGCCCTAAAGATAGTTGCACCAATGGGCACTCCTGTCCCCAGCGCAACCAGTATATACTGACAGGACAAATGATTATTGCTAACTCAATACTGTTGTGTACTTAATGAGACCAATTTAGTTACACAATGCATATGTGCCAAATGGTACTAAGCATTTAAAGGATCAGCCTTTTGGGGATTTCCCTGGTGGTCAATGGTTAATACTCCAAGCTTCCACTGCAGGGGGCACAGGTTCAATCCCTGGGTGGAGAACTAAGATTCTGCATGACATGTGGCACAACCAAAAAATAGAAGTACTTGTCCTTGGGCCTAGCACTTAGTAGGTCAATGAAGGTCAGCTCTTCCCTAACCCCTGGGGAGCTGAGTCCTGTTTACAATAACAGACATGCACTGGCCTAGAAAAATTAAAATAAAGGGTCATCCTTTTAACCCTCAAAACAACATTATTACAGGAGCTACTATTATTATTATTTCAATTTTCCAAATGACAAAGCTGAGGCACAGAAAAAATGAAGTCAAGTGCCCAGGTAAGTGGCAGAGTTGGAGCTCGAACTCTATAAAGCAGGTCCATTTCTCACCCTTTCCACCTGGCCTAGTATTTGTAATTATTATAACTGTCACCGGGGGTAAATACTTGGTGACTAAGTGAAGAGACAGCTAGAAAACTGTAGGGGAAACTGCAAGGCAATTTAAGCGGTCAGGGCTACGAGTGAGGCAGGTATGAGGGGCCAGTTCTGCCTGTGGAGGGAACAGCAGAGTGTTGAGAGGGGGCTCAGAGGCAGACCTGGCGAAGACAGTCTAGGGAGGGAATGACAGGAGAGTGGGGCTCACGGTGCTCTCCACCCTGCAGAGGGATGGAGCACCATAGTCACTCCAGACCAAGTTCTCAAGCTTGAGGAAACATTAGAACCGACTGGGAAGACTGTTAACAATGGGCATTCCCAGGCCCTCCCTGAACATTCTGATCTAAGATGTGTGGGTGGGGCCCTGGGAAAAGAATGGTAAGCAAGCTCCCAAGGCATGTCCCACACGGTGGTTCAAGGACACGCTTCAAAAGTGCTGAGCTAGAGCCTGGCAAAGAGCGTCCAGGAAGACAGTACGCGGCCGTGGGCCCGGGCCAGCCCCCTCCATACAGGTACCATGTCTGGGTCATTCCAGTGCCCCGGGCCGGCCACCGGCTGCAGCACGTCCTGGTGGGCCACAAACCAGTCCAGGACGGACAGCACACTCTTCCAGGAGTCCTGGATGTCATCGAAGTTGCGCCAGAGGTTGCAGATGTCTGCCAGCAGGGTGTAGTTCACCTGGATTTGGGGGCAGGCAGAGTCCCGGGCCAGCGTCACACTCTGAGGCCCGGAGGCCTGTCCGGGAGCTAGGAAGCCTCAGCAGGGGACACAGGGTGGAAAGGGGTAAGAGATCAGGCTTTGAGTGTGCTCAGGATGAGGAAGGGCTTCAGAGGGAGCGCCCCTCCTCTGGGGCTGCCCAGGCCTCCTCTCCAGGCATGCTGCTTGCTGGAAACTGACCCTTCCCTCTCATGCCAGCGGGGACCAAGCGGGTCCCGGGTATAGAAACCCGGGCTGGGGTACCCATAGCCTTCCTCCCACAGGCCCACCCCCGTGTTCTCTCAGGGAGACTGCCACCCTCCACCAGGGTTCTCCCTCCAGTCTGCACATCTGATTCCACCCTTTCTAGCACCCCACATGCTGAGGGGCCCCTGGCGAGGTGCCCACGAGGCCTTTCGGAGGCTGGGCCCCACTTGCCTTGGCTTCGCCAGTCCTCTGGCCCTCCAAGCCCACGCAGTAGCACCCAGGATTGGAGTGCTTGAGTGCTGCCGTGTCAGCACCTGACACACGGCTCCCACGCCCTTCAGCCCACCTGACAACTGTCTCCTCTAAGACCCTGGGCTGGCTCAGGCCCCTCAGGTACTTACGACCCTCCTACAAATCAGCACATGAGCAACTAAGATGACAGAAGCTCTGGCTGCACAGATGGCAAATAGGCCTGAGTACAGGGGGCACTGCCAGGTGGGTGCAGAGAATGGCTCACCTTTGGGGGGAGGCCTCCTTCGTAGGCTGGCCAACTGCAGGAGAAGGCGATGGGGCGGCCTGTGGCGTTTAGGGCAGCGGCCATCTTGGGGTACCCTGGAGAAGTCCAACCACCACATTTTAGGATGAAGAAACCCAAGGTGATCTCAGGCCTCAGCTCAAACCTCCCCCCACATGTGAGGAAACGAATGCTCAAAAGAGGAGGCGCCTCCCCTGTACCCAGAGCTGCACACACACCCTGGGCGGAGCAAGGCACCAGCGCTCCGGGAGCCAAGACACCCCTAGGCCCTGGGGGAGAGGATTGGGAAACACTACCCCCAGGGGCCATACAAACAGCCACTGGGGGGCCTTCCACGGCCACCCCTCCCTGTCTACCTAATGGCTCCCAGCCAGCTGTGGGACCCACCCTCAGCCCGCTCGTGGGGGCTTGAGTAGCAGCCATCCAGCTTCAGCATGTCCACCTTCCACTCGGCGAAGGTTTGTGCATCCTGCACCACCTTGTCTAGCGTTGTGCCTGGGTAACCCATGCAGGTGAAGTTGCCCAAGTCCTCGTAGATGCCCAGCTTCAGGCCCAGGGAGTGAGCCTGGGGCGGGGAGGGGTTGAGAACACAGTGGATATATCGCTCAGGGAACCACTCACAGGCACAGCTGACCAGGCCCCATTACAACCTTCAGAGGCTCCCGAAAGCCTGGAGGGAAGGGTCCCAGCTTTCTGGCCTGGCCTTGCCTCTGCCAACATGACCCTTCCCCTCCCTCCTACACACACACCTTGCGTGGGCTGTCTCGGCCTCTAGGCATTTCCTCCTGCCATCCCCTCTGCCTTGAATGCCCTCTCTAGGATCAGTCTCCTCCGGAGAACCTTCCTGAAATCCCAGGCTGAATAAGAGGTCCTTCATTGCTCTTGCTCACGACCGTGACTCACAACTCCCTGTTCACGTATCTATTTCCTCCACCAAACTGTTTGTTCTCGGGCAGGGATTATAGAAATGAGCCCTAAGTAGGATGGGGTGGAAAGGGTGGTCTGGCCCACAGGCCAACGTGCAGGACAGGGCTGGGGTGGGGGGATCTCACATAGTCAGCCAGGAAGGCAATGCCGTGGGGGAAGCGCTTGCGATCCGGCACCAGGTTGCCCTTGGCATCACGTCCACCAATCCAGCAGTCATCAATGTTAAGGTATACGTAGCCCAGGTCCCGCCATCCATCCTGCGCCAGCCGGTCAGCCATCTCCATGAAGAGCTGCTCACTGGCGAGGGGCAGGGGAGAGGGCTGCTCAGTGGCCCAGCGTGGGCCTCGCCCTAACCCCACCCCCCTTCCTCAGAGTGTTTCAAACTTCTTAGATACTCTGAGTGTGGATCCAGCCTATAAGTACCATGGCCTTTGCTGTCAAGCTGGAGACTAAGCCAGGTGACCAAGGGTTACGTCCTGAGCCATAAGCAGGGTGGAGCGAAAGGGGTGATTTGGCTTCCAGGCTAAGAAGCAGGACTGGGCTAGTGGGAAGCACGTGGGGTCAGGCCTGACCCTTAGCCACGATCGCCTTTCCCTTATCTCAGGGGCTGGGTCCCCTACAGGCCTGAGGTCACCACAGAGGCCCCCGAGCTGGTCATAAGGCTGAGTGTCAGATGTCTCAAAAGTTACCTCCGTTGCTTCCTCTCTGGGATGGGGAGGTGGCCCTAACGCTGCCCTCTTTTCGAGCTGACCCCCACCCTCGCCTGCCCCCACTCTTGTCTGGTGGTGCAGACCTGACTCACCTGATGCAGTTCTTCGGGTCCTCACTGCAGTCGACGTTGCAGCGGAAGCGTTCCCAGGCCAGCCAGCCCATGGGTGGCTTCCGCAGGAGCCCATTCTCCAGGACTAGCACCTGGGCCACCAAGGCCAGCAAGAGCACTGTAGGGGGGTGGACTGTGAGTGGCCCCCACAGCCCCAGCACTCTCCCCACCCCGTCGCATGCCGCCCAGCCCCGCACATCAGGGGAACTAGACTCTCCAGCTTAAGGTGGCAAGAGCTCTTCCCGCAACTGCTGGCTCCCACCAGGCTGTGAGTGGGTGGACAGTCCCAGGCATAGGGCGGTTGGTGTCTGAGGCCTGGATTCCCCCCTGCTGTCGCCACAGCAGTGCTGGGATCACCAAAATCTAACACCTGGAGTCACAGCCTTTCTACACCCTGACCAGCTCTCCCTACTCCGTTCACACAGAACTTGACAGGACACTGTAGCCAGGACCCAGGTCTCCTGAGCCCCATCCAGGGCTTGGTGTTCTCTATGGGCACCCAAGAGGCTTTGGAAGGGCTTAAGAGGTCAGCTGGTGGAAACAGCGCCATAGGGCCTTAAATTGCTATCTGTAAAATGGAATTTCTACACTGACATTATACGGCTGTTATCAGCACACCTTGATGTTACAGAAGATAGGGCCTCTGGCTGTGAGGTAGAGGGAGTAAGCAAAGAAGAGATCTCTTTGGAGGGGAACTGATTCTCGCCCGGGAAGGATCTCCTCCTTTCCTGGCCCACCTCCAAGAATAAGAGAGGAACATGTCTCCCCACATGCCCACATCAGGGAAGGAGACCCAGAAACCACAGGACTGGAACTTCCTCCAGGCAGCACCACTGCCCCCCCTCCCATAGGTGGTCACTTACCCCTCCCAAAGCCACACACACCCCACCCGGTCCGTGTAGGTACCTATTTTCAGCAACATTGCTCTGGATTCAGCGGTCTCAGGACCTGACCAGATCTGCTCTGCTTTTACCAGCCTCCGTATGTCGGGATTTGGAAGCTAAGAAACGTTAGAAAAGCACTGGGGTCCCTCCTGTTTGGCTATCCCTGCCGCCCTTAACCTTGGGTGTAGATCCCACACTGGGTGCCCAAGGCACCCTCACAGCCCCCAGTCTCTCCCCCCAGCCATCACTTCCCCGAGCCTGGGTTCTTCCGTCGGAAATACTCAACAAAGTTTCGTGGACGTTAGACCTCACCTCCTCTGCCCTGCTGGGAACCCCGAGTGCCCAAGGGTGACCCTCTGCCAGGCTAGGGTCAGAGAGAGGCAGCGACAGACTGCAGGACGCCCAGGAAGATCGGAGGTGGCGGGCCGGGAGCCAGGCCTCCGCTCCCACCGGGGCTGGGTTGTCGCCTCCGCCCCCAAAGGCCGCAGGCCCAGCGCCCCAGCCCTGGGAGCCCACCCACAATCGCCCATCCTCGGCAGCTCACCGACTCTTCCGCTGCGACCTGAGCCTCCGCCTGGTTCGGCCTCCAGAGTAGACTACCGCCCCAGTCACCTGATTCGTCTACCGCGTTCCAGCGGGGCGGGGCCTGACGGACGCAAACCTTCCCGGCGGAACCTATCAGAATCCCCCTAGCAACGTCCTGCCCCGCCCTACACGGGCCCAGAAAGCTCTCGGAACGTCCCAAAACCCCTACTGTTTCGAGCTCCGGCTCTGCGCGCTCCAGAGGCAGGCACGCGCCCACCGCGCAAACTCCGCATCTCCGCCGAGCTAGTGCTTTCGCTTCTGCCGGGTCCCTTAAGGCGAGAATTCAGTTCACTTCAGTCGCTCAGTCGTGTCCGACTTTTTGAGACCCCATGGACTGCAGCATACCAGGCCTCTGTCCATCACCAACTCCCGGAGTTCACTCACTCATGTCCATTGAGTCGTTGATGCCATCCAACCATCTCATCCTCTGTCGTCCCCTTCTCCCGCCTTCAATCTTTCCCAGCCTCAGGGTCTTTTCCAAGGAGTCAGTTCTTCGCATCAGGTAGCCAAAGTTTTGGAGTTTCAGCTTCAGGATCAGTCCTTCCAATGAATATTCAGGACTGATTTCCTTTAGGAAGGACTGGATCTCCTTGCAGTCCAAGGGACTCTCAAGAGTCTTCTGGATAGGGTACTGTAGATGCTCATTTAATAGCTGTGGCATGGATACTTGCTGAGGGCTTTTTAAAAAAAAAATGAGAGCATGCCCTGGAGTATGGCCCATAGTAAACCACTCAGAAACTGTAGTGGAAGATGAATCGACGCTACGAACCGCTTTAAAAATATATATATATTTATTTTAATTGGAGGTTAATTACTTTACAATATTGTATTGGTTTTGCTATACATCAACATGAATCTGCCACAGGTATACACGTGTTCCCCATCCTGAACCCCCCTCCCTCCCCGTACCATCCCTCTGGGTCTCAGTGCACCAGCCTCAAGCATCCAGTATCATGCATCGAACCTGGACTGGCGATTCGTTTCATATATGATATTACCGGGAGCCGCCACGGGAGATCCCACTCATGACAGGGTCGGGTCACGTGGAAGAGAATTGTTAAGCAAGGCTTCAGGACTCAATGGGCTCCCTAGGCTTTCTCGAGCATCTACTCCAAAAGCAGAATCTGTCTGCTTTACTATTTCATAACTTTCACCAACTTCTCTGACATTAACAGGGGGCTAACCCTGACCACCTTTCTCTGGAGAAAATCAACTTAGGGCTGTAGCTAATAAGTCTCCTGGACATGAGAGGAATATTTCAAATCAAACCCCCTCTGTTAGCATTCTAGCTTGCTTGGCAGGTATATCCAGACTCTTGCAGCTATGCACACAATTATTTACAGCATCCCAACTGTGAGAAGCACAGAAAGCCTAAAACATAGAGCCTTTGAAAGAGTTAAAAGTTATTAGAGTAGTGCTAGTGCTGGTGTAGGATTTCATTATTGGGCCAATGCTTGTTGCTAAGTTCCCATATCTCTTATCCACTGTGCACCTGGGAATGCATTAGTTAACATAGTGAGAATGCAAGAAAAACACATGTAGCCTTGAATTTAACCA
>SJYV01046202.1:13904-26785 GCA_006410875.1 Neotragus pygmaeus | reverse complement strand
CTGAACTGAACTGAACATATTCCTTTCCTGATTTGCAAACAGTCTGTTGTTCCAGGTCCAGTCCTAACTTTTGCTTCTTGACCTCCATACAGATTTCTCAGGAGGCAGGTAGGTGGTCTGGGATTCCCATCTCTTTCAGAATTTTCCACAGTTTGCAATGATCCACAGTCAAAGGCTTTGGCATAAGGAGAAGTAGATATTTTTCTGGAACTCTCTTGCTTTATCAATGATCCAATGGATGTTGGGAATTTGATCTCTGGTTGCTCTGCCTTTTCTAAATCCAGCTTGAACATCTGGAAATTTATGGTTCACATATTGTTGATGCCTGGCTTGGAGAATTTTGAGCATTACTTTGCTAGTGTGTGAGATGAGTGCAATTCTGCAGTACTTTAAACAACTTTAGCATTGCCTTTCTTTAGGATTGGAATGAAAACTGACCTTTTCCTGTTCTGTGGCCACTACTGAGTTTTCCCAATTTGCTGGCATATTGAGTGCAGCACTTTCACAGCATCATCTTTAAGGATTTGAAATAGCTCAACTGGAATTCCATCACCTCCACTAGTGATGGTTCCTAAGGCCCACTTGCCTGCACATTCCAGGATGTCTGGCTCTAGGTGAGTGATAACACCACCATGGTTATCTGGGTCATGATGATCTTTTTTGTACAGTTCTTCTGTGTATTCTTTCCATGTCTTCTTAATATCTTCTTCTGTTAGGTCCATATCATTTCTGTCCTTTTTTGAGCCCATCTTTGCAGGAAATGTTCCATTTGCATCTCTAATTTTCTTGAAGCGATCTCTAGTCCTTCCCATTCTGTTGTTTTCCTCTATTTCTTTGCATTGATCACTGAGGAAGACTTTATCTCTCCTTGCTACTCTTTGGAACTCTGCATTCAGATGGATATATCTTCCATCTTCTCCTTTGCCTTTAGCTTCTCTTCTTTTCTCAGCTATTTGTAAGGCCTCCTCAGATAACCATTTTGTCTTTTTTCATTTCTTTTTCTTAGGGATGGTCTTGATCACTGCCTCCTGTATAATGTCATGAACCTCCATCTATAGTTCTTCAGGGACTCTATCAGATCTAATCCCTTGAGGATATGGTACAGGCTATATAAATATTAGCTGTATTGCTGTCTCTTATCTAGATTTTAAAGAGTATCCACAGGCTAACTTTGCCCTGTAATCATCATGTTTTGCTCAGCCTGACACTGTTGCTACATATTACACTTTTTAGTTTGTTGCCAACATTAAAAGGAGGATATTTTGCATTATTCAGATTTCTGGATTTTCCTGGGGAAAAAAATAGAAAGCTTGGTTAACACTGAAACTTTTGTTTGCTGAAGGAGAAAAATCAGCTGGAAGCAAGCAGTGCCTGCCCACTGTAGACAGGGTATGTGTTCTCTGGTGTTTCAGGAGCCACAGTTGCTTGCTGCCTCCCTGAGCACATGTCATCCCTCACATCACACCTTGTCTGAGACACTCATCCAAACTATCTAGATAGTACATGGAGGCATTGGTTTTAAGACTCTGACATTTTAAAATAATAATAATTTATGAATACATCACTGATGATCACCTATAGCAAAATAACACAACCTAGATGTGAATGCTACTGTTGCAATAACTATAACCTTGATTGTCTCTAGCCAATAATTCTTAACTACACACTATCTACCATGCACTGTCATAGACATTTGATATAAATTAACCTTACTACTTATGAGAAACTTGCAAGGTAGGTATTTGTCATTGTTGTTTTACAGTTGCTCAGCTGTGTCTGATGCTTTGAGACCCCATGGACTATAGCACTCCAGGCTTCCCTGTCCTTCGCTATCTCCCGGAGTTTACCAGATTCATGTCCAAAAGTAGGTATTATTAATTCCTTATTTTACAAGTGAGAGAATGGAAGCTCAGTGAAATATAGCCACTCGCCCAAGGCTACTCAAGGTATCAGCAAGACAACACAGGAGTATCTGGCCCCAAACCCAGTGCTCTTCCATCATATTGACGTGTCTGCCTCTTGTCAATCTTTCTGGCTTCTCTTATGCAGTATTTATCCACGTTCCAAGGAAGACTGAAAGAGGGAGATTTTAGTTTTACTGTACATATGATGAATTGAAGCACAGGCAGATCCCAGGGGAAAAAGTGACATAGATGAGTAAGCATTGTCCTGGGACAGATGCAGACATTGTTTCTCTATTAGGAATACTATGAAAATTAATTCAGAAAAAGAAGTGCTAGAGCTTCTTCCAACTGAATCCTCTGAAGTGAGACAAAAGGCTTTAAAGATATCATTTTCCAGCTGCTGATACTCAGTCATACTTTAGAATGTATAGATTTATATATATAGATATATAAAACATTTCTATTTTGAAAGCATAACAACCCTTTTCTAATGAAGCAGAGAAACAATGCATTTTCACTGACATTACAAACTGGGAAGAGTATTTCAAGCAAGAGAAAATCCTGTTTGTGTATACATATCAATTCAGTCACTCAGTTGTGTCCAACTCTGCAACCCCATGGACCGCAGCGTGCCAGGCTTCCCTGTCCATCACCAACTCCTGGAGCTTACTCAAACTCATGTTCATTGACTCTGTGATGCAATCTAACCATCTCATCCTCTGTTGTCCCCCTCTCCTCCTGCTTTCAATCTTTCCCAACATCAGGGTCTTTTCCAATGAGTCAGTTCTTTGCATCAGGTGGCCAAAGTATTGGACTTTCAGCTTCAGCATCAGTCCTTCCAATGAATATTCAGGAGTGATTTCCTTTAAGATGGACTGGTTGGATCTCCTTGCAGTCCAAGGGACTCTCAAGAGTCTTCTCCAACAGCACAGTTCAAAAGCATCAATTCTTCAGTGATCAGTTTTTTTAATAGTCCAACTCTCACATCCATACATGACTACTGGAAAACCATAGTTTTGAAGTTTTGACTAGATGGACTTTTGTTGGCAAAGTAATGTCTCTGCTTTTTATATATAAGAGAGAGAGAGAGAGAATTAAGTATTCATTTTTCATTTTCATTAGGCTACACAAACATTTTAATAATTTTACTAAGAATAATTTGAAGTTGCTTGTTAAATATTGTTTATTGTTTCATTGATAAGGTTGGAGCTCAAATGATTATTGTTTTCCTGGATCATTTGTATTATTACTAGGAATTATGCTTTTTGATCTGTTGGAGTTTTTGCAAGCTTTTTTCTATATTCTGTGGGGGTTTCCCTGGTAGCTCAGCTGATAAAGAATCCACCTACAATGTAGGAGATCCCAGTTTGATTCTTGGGTCAGCAATATCTGCTGGAGAATGATAGGCTACCCACTGCAGTATTCTTAGGCTTCCCTGGTGGGTCAGCTGGTAAAGAACATGCCTGTAATGCAGGAGTCCTGGGTTTGGAAGATCCCCTGGAGAATGGAATGGCTACCCACTCCAGTATTCTGGCCTGGAGAATTCCATGGACTGTATAGCCCATGGGATCGAAAAGAGTCGGACACGACCCAGCGACTTTCATTCACTCTGATTCTCCAAGAAGCAAAGTAATCAATGCAATGTTTCAGTTTCAGAATAAATTACTTAAAATGCCCTGAAAGTCTGTCTTTTCTCCTTCCCTTTCTGGAAACATAGGAAAGCAAGGTATAAATTGCCACAGTAATAGTCTGGCAGCTCTGGTATCCACTGCTTGATCATTGAATCGTATTTATACTGGGCTAATTAATAATATTTTTCAAATACAATAGTAAATGCAGGTGAGCTAAGAAATGCTTAGGAGAAAAGAAAGAAATAAAACACCACTGAAATATTGCAGAGAAATCACTTACAGACCAATTCCTCCAAGCCCTCAAAATAATTAACTCCAGAGAGTTCATGAACTCTCAAATATTGATAGGCACTGCACCATGGCAGTTACTAAATAGATTCACCAAAACTGATTATAAATAAATGACCTTCTGCTTCAGAAAAGGGGTAAAGTATATCTCAAAATTCTTTGCATTTGTCTCAATTGCTATGCTTACTATGTTCCAAGCAAGAATAAATAGTGTTGGAGGGAGGGGTGTGAGGACGTGATCCTAATAAGTCACACAGAGGAAAAATCCCTAATCTCCATTTAAATTACAGTGAGAGTTGTCAGCCATAAGCACAACAAACAAATGACCAAGCTCTGGGTTCTATTGGGGTTCACCTTAACCTTACTCAGATTTTGCCTACTTATTCTATAGTAATTGAAAATGAAACAAAAATAATGCCTTTCTTACTACAGTGTAGAATTAAGCAATTACTCTAAATAAAGAATAATCAAGTTAAACTATTTTAATAGTAAACTGTCACTATGCTGTTTTTAATCTATATGTACAACATAATTTATCATGTATATAGCACCCACTCTCTTGAATATGCCAACACATTCATCTGGCTTTCTGTCTCCTCCAAGTTCTCAATCATCTTTACACGAGCAAACAGTCACATTCTAAGAGAAGCAAATATCCTAATATATTCATGCTATTATTGTTCCTTGGAAAAGATCCAGAACTTCAATAAGGGAGTGATTGGAAATGCACAAAGTATTTTAATATCCTAATTATTTTGATTTAACTTCCTCTAATAGTTTAAATTGATACTGAATTTATTTAGACCCCATTAGAATTTTGGTTTTTTTTTAAACAGACTATAAACACAGACTGAACTTAATCTCAAGGCAAAATTAATTATTCATGATTCAAATTGCTGATACACTTTTCCAAAAACCTGCCACCCTCTTCTACACTCAGTCTTTAATTTTAATTTCCTTTTCCATTTTAGGAAAGTAATTATTGGCAATGTATATGTCATTCTGAAGAGAAGTGAGGCCTTCTTCTCACTGATCTGAACATACAACAGGCACTCAGAGCTGCAAGGAGAGAAGCTGCTAAGTGTCATCAATTTGATTATAGCCTCCCATCCCCTTGAAGATAAGCNCGGGGCATGGCGACCGTGGCACACAGACTGGACATCGGCGCAGGGCAACTGTGGCAGCAGCCCGGACCTCCGCGCAAGTCTACTGTGGCACACAGCCCAAACTAAGTGAAGGGCGACCGCAGCACACAGCTCAAAAATCTTCCCATCCCCTTGAAGATAAGCTACTGCAGAGGGAGAAGACCAGAAAGTTGTAAGAATCTCTCCTATATTAATAATGGGAGAAAGTGAAAGTCACTCAATTGTGTCTGACTTTTTGCGATCCCATAGACTATACAGTCTATGGAATTATCTAGGCCAGAACACTGGAGTGAGTAGACTTTCCCATGTCCAGGAGATCTTCCCAATCCAGGGATCAAATCAATAATGGAAGAATTAATCATTAAATGACCTCATACATACCACAGAAAACTCAATAATGTTTTCAGTGTCCACAGGTGTGTGGATTTATCTCTGGGCTTTCTATTTTGTTCCACTGATCTACATTTCTGCCTTTATGCCAGTACCATACTGTCTTAATGACTATGGCTTTGTAGTAGAGCCTGAAGTCAGGCAAGGTGATTCCTNAAGCATCATTCCCTCCAAAGAAATTCCAGGGCTGATCTCCTTCAGAATGGACTGGTTGGATCTCAATGAATAGAATATGGCAAATAGTGATGCAGCTAGATAGATATGTCAATACAAAACTAAAGACCTATAGACAGGCTAAACATTAGACATCTTTCCTTGGGCAATTTTTTTTGGGGTACCATGGGAATAAAACTGGAGAAAATATTTTATAGTTAACAAAAAATCTGTATAAGCTTGCCTCTCAGAAACTAATTTGTTCTGGGTATTGATTGACATCCATGATTTGGTAACTTGGAATGTAGGCAATAATACATCCTGAAGTGGTGTGAACCTAATCATGTCTCTCTGCTCTATACTATACTGAGACGTGAAGTTGCCAGAGTTAACGTCAGGATGAGCACTTCTGGCAACAACTGGGGTTTCCACCCTGTGGGATCCAGTAAACCTGGTCTAATGGCTCTAAGAAATTGTATGTTAACATACATAAACTGGTATGTTAACATACAGCAATGTTAAAAACTGAAAGAAAATACTATGACATTACATTTCTTCTTTGACAGTAAACATTACNGGGTTTCCACCCTGTGGGATCCAGTAAACCTGGTCTAATGGCTCTAAGAAATTGTATGTTAACATACATAAACTGGTATGTTAACATACAGCAATGTTAAAAACTGAAAGAAAATACTATGACATTACATTTCTTCTTTGACAGTAAACATTACTTAAAGAAAACAGAGGGATAAAAATTAGGACTGAAATATGAAAAAAATTCACTTTGATATCATAGTCATATCAGAAAACAGGCAGGAAAATTATAGAAATGAAGACTGAAATATGAAAAAACAATGACTGCTATTCCCTAGATGTGGCAAAATGGCAAGCTGGCAAAACCTAAGTGCCTGGTGACTTATTCTAAACTGGTCCTGGACATTGGCTTTTGAATTTTTTACTGAGAGTTTTATACCTTCAATTCAAGTTTCTTTTATTTGAACTTTTTTTTTTTTTTCCACTGATGCTGAAGCTCCAACACTTTGAGCACCAGATGTGAGGAGCCAACTCACTGGGACAGAGGATGAGATGGTGGGATGGCATCATCAACTGAATGGACATGAGTCCATCTCTTGGACTTAAAGAAATTTCAAGAGAAAGTGAAGGACGATGACCGGCATGTTGCAGTCCATGATGTCACAAAGAGTCAGGCACAACTGATCACCTGAACAAGAACAAATAGTCTACATTAGAAATGCTACACTTAAATAAAAATCTATGGCATTAACTTAGCAGATATCAAGGACTTAAACTGGTAAGTGGACAAAGCAATAATCTTTATTGTAAAAAAGTATTTGATCAAAACTTTAGTAAGAAGTACCATGGTTCAGTTCAGTTCAGTTACTCAGTCATGATCCCATAGACTGCAGCATGTCAGGCTTCTCTGTCCATCACCAACTCCCAGAGTTTGCTCAAACTCAGGCCTATCAAGTCAGTAATGCCATCCTCATCCTCTGTTGTCCCCTTCTCCTCCTGCCTTCAATCTTTCCCAGCATCTTTTCCAATGAGTCCGTTATTCACATAAGGTAGCCATGGTGCTCTGGTCTTAATTTTGGTTGCTTCTATTCTATTTTTTTGGAGAAGGCAATGGCACCCCACTCCAGTACTCTTGCCTGGAAAATCCCATGGATGGAGGAACCTGGTGGGTTGCAGCCCATGGGGTCACTAGGAGTCGGACACGACTGAATGACTTCACTTTCAGTTTTCACCTTCATGCATTGGAGAAGGAAGTGGCAACCCACTCCAGTGTTCTTGCCTTGAGAATCTCAGGGACGGGGAGCCTGNAACTGAACTGATATAATGATCTGGAATTGTCATCTAAAACAATTATGTAACTCAAGCTCTACATTTAATATTAACAAGTTTTTTGTTTTGTTTTTGAAACATTTTACTTTATCCTGGGGCTTTCCAGGGTGGTTCTGTGATAAAGAATCTGCCTGCCCATGTAAGAGCTGCAGGAGTCATGGGTTCAATCCCTGGGTCAGGGAAGATCCCCTGGAGGAGGAAATGACAGCCCATTCCAGTAGTCTTGCCTGGAAAATCCCATGGACAGAAGAGCCTGGCGGGCTCTAGTCTGTGGGGTCACAGAAAGTCAGATGCGACTGAGCATGCGCACGCACAGGCACGTATTTGGTTAACAACGTCATGTTAATTTTTGGTGTGCCGTATGGTTTTAATGTCCGGACTTTAACAGGGGCTGCCCTTTGAGGCTGAGTGTTCAATTTGTGTTGTAATTCAGCTAATCACAGGAGGAACTGTTTGACTGTCAGCAGTTCCAGCCCGGCAGCTCTGCAGATGACCGTCTCCTTCAGGGCACACGGGGAAGCTCGGGTCATTTTTGTGGATTGTATGATGCCCACCCCCACTGGTGAGGGACATTGGCTTGACAGAGTCCACTGATTCAAGCGATAATCTTATCCAGAAACACTCTCCTAGACACACCAGAAAGGGTGTTTGGTCTGGGTACCTCATGGCCAATCATGGTGACACATAAAATTAACCTTCACAGAATCTCACTGGTCCCCATATTATTTAAACTTTTAAATCACTTTTTTATTTGAAGACAGCTTCAGAATTATTATGAAGATCATCCAGAGAGCACTTGTAAACTCTACATGGTGTCTCTTTTTCTCAACACCTGATATCAGCGGGTACACTTGTCACAATAATTGAATCTATACCGGCATATGATTTTTCACAAAGTTGCATACTTTGTTCAGATTCCCTTAGTTTTCCACATTCCAAGATCCCTCCCAGGACACCGCATCTCGTTCCGTTGTCACGGCAACCTGAGTTCCTCTCGGCTGTGTCAGTTTCTTACACTTTCCTTGTTGGTACGACCTGGATATTTGAGGATGACTCGGTGGAGTGTTTCATAAGATGTCAACCAGGATTTGAGAGATGTTTTTCTTGTGATTACACCGGGGTTATGGGATTTGGGAGGGACGGCCACAGAGTTAAAACTTCATTTCCATCACATTGTACCGAGGGCACTTGCTGTCAACATCCCAGTTGATGTGGGCAATTATAACCAGACTGCGATGATGCTGGTCAGGCTTCTCCTGACCAAAAAAAAAAGTTGTCTTCCGCTTCCCACACTGGGGTCTCTGGAAGGAAGTCACTGTGAAGCTGACCCCTGAGGAGGAGGGAGCTGTGCCCATCTCCTCGAGGGCAGAGCAGCTACGTAAATTATCTAGAATCCTTCTGTATGAGAGATTCGTCCCTTTCCTCACATTTATTTATTTATTCCATCATTTATTTATATGACTATGGACTCATGCATCTTTATGTTCTACTTTGGGTTATAATCTAAGACTAGGTTATTTATTTTCTTGCTCAATTTCTTCCAGTTTGGGCCATTAGGTGCTCTTTCAGTTGGCTCCCAGGTCCCTTTGTGATTACTTGTTCAAGTCCGTCACTAAGTCGAGTCCGACTCTTTGCAGCCTCATGGACTGCAGCATGCCAGGCTTCCCTGTTCTTCACTGTCTCCTGGAGCTTGCTCAGACTCGCGTCCATTGAGTCAGAGATGCCATCCAACCATCTCATCCTCTGTTGGCCTCTTCTCCTCCTGCCTTCAGTCTCTCTCAGCATCAGGGTCTTTTCCCATAAGTCAGCTCTTTGTATCAGATATTCAGAGTATTGGAGCTTCAGCTTTAGCATCAGTCCTTCCTATGAATATTCAGGGTTGATTTCCTTTAGGATTGACTGGCTTGATCTCCTTGCGGTCCAAGGGACTCTCAAGAGTCTTCTCCAACATCACAGTTCAAAAGCACCACATTGTGAAAACACAATTCTGTGATCACTTCGGGGTTCTTTTTTTTTGAGATGCCCACCCCCACCCCAAGTGTGGTCTTGGCCACTGAGCTCCTCAGCACCTTGACCTCCTGCAGAAGGTAGTTGTTTCCACAGAAGATGCCAAGGCGGACAGAGAGCTGGCCTGACATGGCCACGGCCCCCCCTAGTGAGGAATTACCCCAGACAGAGCCTGCTTGGGGAGAGCAGAGCCAGGTGAGGCAGATGCAGAAAGCGGGCAAGAAAGAAACAGCCAGAGAGAAAACTCGTGAGTCCTGTAGTGCCTGGGTCTCGGTCTGTTCAGTTATCAACCTAAGACCTTTTCTTTTTGTTTAGAGTGGTTTAATTTGAGTTTCTGTGACTTGTAACAAAATGCCTTAATAGACAAGGCTTTGTTATGGGCTCTGTTTTAGTCTACTTGGGCTGCCATAAAGAGAAAAAAAAAAAAAAAAAAAAACCACAGGATGAGTGGCTCAAAGAGCGAAATTTTATTTTCTCACGGTTCTGGAGGCCGGAAATCCGAGGTCAAGGTGCTGCCAGGCTGGTTTCTGGTTTGGAGACACTGCCTTCCTGCTCTGTCCTCACAGAGCCTTTTTCTGAGTGTGTGTGAAAAGAGAGACAGACAGACAGGCGAGTGAGAGGTCTCTGTGTCTCGGATTAGGGCCTTTCTCTTATGTAATGCAGGAGACGGGGGGTTCGATCCCTGGGTTGGGAGGATCCCCTGGAGGAGGAAATGGCAGCCCACTCCAGGATTCTTGCCTGGGCAATCCCATGGACAGAGGAGCCTGGTGGCGACAGTCCACGGGGTTGCAGAGAGCCGGACACGCCCGAGCGCCTGAGCACGCACATCTCATGGCCTCACGTGTCCTTAATCACCTCTGTACACGGTCAGCTCCAAACAGAGTCACATGGGGCTTAGGCATTCAGCATATGAATTTGGGGGGGGGCATAGTTCAGTCCTTAACAGATTGATTTGTGTCTCCACAAATTCCCAGGCCAAAGCCTTAACCTCCAGGGCCTCAGAATGTAACCTTATTTAGAAATGGGGTCTTTTCAGAGGTAACAAAGTTAGGGTGGGGCCATTAGGGTGGGCCCTGACTGACATGACCAAGGTCTTTATAAGAAGAAGAGATCTGAACACAGACGCCCGCCACGGGCACACTGGAGTCCTGCTGCCATAGCCAAGGAAGCACCAGCGGCTGGGAGAGACGCCTGGACCGGAGCCCTGTGGACACCGATTCCGGAGCTCTGACACTTCCACTCTAAGCCCCTGTGTCAGTGTGCTCAGGTTCCCATAACAAAATGCCATTGCCTGGGGGGCTTAAACAGCACATGATTCTTTCTCGAAGTTCGAAAGAGCTGGGAGGCTTGGGATGGATGAGGGCTGTGGAGGGTCGGGGGACAAATGTACAGGTGTGAAGGAGAAAGTCGCTCAGTCGTGTCTGACTCTTGTGACCCCATGGACTGTAGCCCGCCAGGCTCCTCTGTTCATGGGATTCTCTAGGCACATTGCCATTCCCTTCTTCGGGGGATCTTCCTGACCCAGGGATGGAACCAAGGTCTCCTGCATTACAAGCAGATTCTTTGCTGCCTGAGCCACCAGTATAGGGATGAGCTGAGCTGAAATAGCATGGTGGGAACAGGACGGAGCGCTGGGTCCAGCAGGGGAGACCCTGGGGGCGAGGGGCGGGGACTCCACCTAGCCTGTTGGAAGTTTGATATTCCGTGGCTCAAAAGGTGGAGCGGACCACAGCCTTGGGGTAAATTTGCGTGAGGACAGACTGTGGCCAGCTCCTAGGTGGAGGCCTGGAGCCCCGGTGAGCAGCTCCGAGCGGCCTGTCCTGACCTGAGGGAGAGCCAGGGCCCTCTCCCGAGCCAGCCATTCCCAGGGGCTCCGCCCCGCTGCCCCACACCCAGATCCCCTGACCCCCATCCTGGGCTTTTCGCCAGGGGCGGCTCCACTTCCTGCAGCCACCCTTGGGTCACTGTGACTCGGGGAGTGCATCTGTCAAGCTGAGCCTCCTCGGGGATGAAGAGTCTAGGGCTGATGGGCGGTGACCCCTCCAGCCCCTGTGCGGCTGGCCCTGGCCAGGCCTGAGCCAGACAGGGGGCAGCTGCTGGCGCTGCTGCGGCGTCTCAGCTCTGGAGGCTGAGGAAGGGAGTGGCCTTGTCAGCGGCCTCCACCGGAAGGTTCAGTCATCGACACTGACCCTGTTTCTGCAGAGTCGGGGTTCTGGGGAAGGCAGACTCTGAGAACTGCACCCAATCAGCTCCAGTCCTCACTGGCTTTCCCAGGCAGGCTCTGGGAGACCCAAAGAGAGCAAGGCAAGTAGCCCCTCCCCATCCTAGCTAAGCAAGATCCTCCTGAAGCCCCTGTTTCCCCAGGCAGCCTGGCCCCCCGCACCTTAATATCATGCTTCCTTAACTCATCAGTCAGCCAGAAAACAAGGTCAAGATCATCCTTACTGCGTGTGTATATGGGGTGGTATCACACTCATATAGCACTCAAGGCCTTAGTAAGAACTCTCCAGAATAGCGCCCTCCAATACAAACAGAATGACAGCCACATAGGTACTTTTTATTTATTTGGCTGCGTCGGCCTGTGGCACGCAGGCTCAGGAGTTGTGGTACACATGTGGGATCTTAGTTCCCCAACCAAGGGTCAAATCTGTGTCCCCTGCATTGGGAGGCAGATCTCTTAACCATTGGACCACCAGGGAAGTCCCCACGTATAATTTAAAATGTTCTCGTTCAGCTCAGCTCAGTCACTCAGTCGTGTCCGACTCTTTGCGACCCCAAGGACTGCTGCACGCCAGGCCTCCCTGTCCATCACCAACTCCTGGAATTTACCCAGACTCATGTCCATTGAGTTGGTGATGCCATCCAGCCATCTCATCCTCTGTCGTCCCCTTCTCCTCCTGCCCTCAATCTTTCCCAGCATCAGGGTCTTTTCAATTGAGTCAGTCCTTTGCATGAGGTGGCCAAAGTATTGGAGTTTCAGCTTCAACATCAGTCCTTCCAATCAACACTCAGGACTGATCTCCTTTAGGATGGACTGGTTGGTGTTCTAGTAGCCACACTGAACAAGTAAAATGAAATGGGTGACACGGGTTTTAATATATATTTGATTTAACTGACACATCTGAAGCATCATTTCAACACACAATCAGTATAAAATTTACTAATGAGATACTCTGCATTTTTTTCCCCACGGCCACAAAATTAAAAGACACTTGTTCCTTGGAAGGAAAGCTATGACAAACCTGGGCATCATTTTGCCAACAAAGGTCTGTACAGTCAAAGCTATGGTTTTTCCAGTAGTCATGTATGGATGTGAGAGTTGAACCATAAAGAAAGACCAAAGAATTGATGTTTTTGTATTATGGTGCCGGAGAAGACTCTTGAGAATCCCTTGGACTGCAAGGAGATCGAACCAGTCAATCCTAAAGGAAATCAGTCCTGAATATTCACTGGAAGGACTGATGCTGAAGCTGAAACTCCAATACTTTGGCCACCTGTTG
>SJYV01046202.1:0-12409 GCA_006410875.1 Neotragus pygmaeus | reverse complement strand
CCAGAATAGCGCCCTCCAATACAAACAGAATGACAGCCACATAGGTACTTTTTATTTATTTGGCTGCGTCGGCCTGTGGCACGCAGGCTCAGGAGTTGTGGTACACATGTGGGATCTTAGTTCCCCAACCAAGGGTCAAATCTGTGTCCCCTGCATTGGGAGGCAGATCTCTTAACCATTGGACCACCAGGGAAGTCCCCACGTATAATTTAAAATGTTCTCGTTCAGCTCAGCTCAGTCACTCAGTCGTGTCCGACTCTTTGCGACCCCAAGGACTGCTGCACGCCAGGCCTCCCTGTCCATCACCAACTCCTGGAATTTACCCAGACTCATGTCCATTGAGTTGGTGATGCCATCCAGCCATCTCATCCTCTGTCGTCCCCTTCTCCTCCTGCCCTCAATCTTTCCCAGCATCAGGGTCTTTTCAATTGAGTCAGTCCTTTGCATGAGGTGGCCAAAGTATTGGAGTTTCAGCTTCAACATCAGTCCTTCCAATCAACACTCAGGACTGATCTCCTTTAGGATGGACTGGTTGGTGTTCTAGTAGCCACACTGAACAAGTAAAATGAAATGGGTGACACGGGTTTTAATATATATTTGATTTAACTGACACATCTGAAGCATCATTTCAACACACAATCAGTATAAAATTTACTAATGAGATACTCTGCATTTTTTTCCCCACGGCCACAAAATTAAAAGACACTTGTTCCTTGGAAGGAAAGCTATGACAAACCTGGGCATCATNTATTTGATTTAACTGACACATCTGAAGCATCATTTCAACACACAATCAGTATAAAATTTACTAATGAGATACTCTGCATTTTTTTCCCCACGGCCACAAAATTAAAAGACACTTGTTCCTTGGAAGGAAAGCTATGACAAACCTGGGCATCATTTTGCCAACAAAGGTCTGTACAGTCAAAGCTATGGTTTTTCCAGTAGTCATGTATGGATGTGAGAGTTGAACCATAAAGAAAGACCAAAGAATTGATGTTTTTGTATTATGGTGCCGGAGAAGACTCTTGAGAATCCCTTGGACTGCAAGGAGATCGAACCAGTCAATCCTAAAGGAAATCAGTCCTGAATATTCACTGGAAGGACTGATGCTGAAGCTGAAACTCCAATACTTTGGCCACCTGTTGCGAAGAATAAATTCATTGGAAAAGACTTCGATGCTGGGAAAGACTGAAGGCAGGAGAATGGAACGACAGAGGAAGAGATGGTTGGATGGCATCACCAACTCAATGGACAGGAGTTTGTGCAAACTCTGGGAGATGGTGAAGGACAGGGAAGCCTGGCATGCTGCAGTCCACAGGGTTGCAAGGAGTCGGACACGACTGAGCAACTGAACAACAACTGTCTTTACTTCCCAGGGTGTGTTTTGCACTTACAGCTCAGCTCAGCTCAGACCAGCCCGGCACCTGCACAGGGACAGCACAGTTCTGGATGGTTCTGGGAGAGGAAGAGGCTTACTAAGAACATCCAGGAGGCAGTAGGCGGCTGACCCCAAACCAGAACTTTCTCAGCCCCACAAGTGGCACCTGGGGATCCCCAGCAGCTTCTCACGGGCTTGTTCAAAGAGGACGGAAGGAAATGGGGTGTGAGACTGCGGTGGGGCTGTGCTGAAGCCAGCAGCTCCCAGCCGTGCACCTCTCCCCGTCCGCTTGTACGTCTAGGTTGCAGGAGGGGCCACCCCAGACGTGATGGAAGCTTCTGGCAAACGCCTGCTGAGTGTCTTCTAAGCCCCAGCTTCTGCTGCCAGGCTGCCACCCCTCCCCTAACAGAGATGTGCCTCCCCTCTGAGCCTGGGCACTGAGCTGAGGGTGGGCTTCACCCCACTTCCCTTCCTGCCTGCATCCCTGGGCTCTCCTGGTGGCTCAGTTGGTAGAGTCTGCCCGCAATGCAGGAGTCCTGGGTTCAGTCCCTGGGTTGGGAAGATCCCCTGGAGAAGGAAAGGGGAGAATCCCATGGACAGAGGAGCCTGGCGGACTCCAGTGCATGGGGTCGAAAGAGTTGGACACGACTGAACGACTAAGTGTGTGCGTTCATCTCTCCCCCCACTCCTCCCTTCTTTTCTTCTTTCTGGAAATATCAAGTGAGGACCCAAAGGCAGGGGCATTCGTCTGTGCAGAACATGCTCAAAAGAGCCNCAAATTTGGCCTTGGAGTACAGAATGAAGCAGGGTAAAGGTTAATAGAGTTCTGCCAAGAGAACACACTGATGATAGGAAATACCCTCTTCCAACAACACAAGAAGACTCTACATGTGGATATCACCAGATGGTTGACATTGAAATCAGATTGACTATATTCTTTGCAGCCAAAGATGGAGATGTTCTATACAGTCACCAAAAACAAGACCAGGAGCTGACTGTGGCTCAGAAGATGAACTCCTTATTGCCAAATTCGGACTTAAATTGAAGAAAGTGGAGAAAAACCACTAGACCATTCAGGTATGACCTAAATCGAATGCCTTATGATTATACAGTGGAAGTGAGTAATAGATTTAAGGGACTAGATCTGATAGACAGAGTACCTGACAAACTATGAACAGAGGTTCGTGACATTGTACAGGAGACAGGAATCAAGACCATCTGTAAGAAAAAGAAATGAAAAAAAGCAAAATGGCTGTATGAGGAGGCCTTACAAATAGCTATGGAAAGAAAGGAAGTGAAAAGCAAAGGAGAAAAGGAGAGGTATACCCATTGGAATGTAGAGTTCCAAACAATAGCAAAGAGAGATAAGAAAGACTTCCTCAGCAATCAGTGAAAGAAATAGAGGAAAACCACAGAATGGGAAAGACTAGAGATGTCTTCAAGATAATTAGATACCAAGGGAACATTTCATACAAAGATGGGCTCCATAAAGGGCAGAAATGGTAGGGACCTAACAAAAGCAGAAGATATTAAGAAGAGGTGGCAAGAATATACAGAAGAACTGTACAAAAAGATCTTCATGACAAGATAATCAAGATGGTGTGATCACTCACCTAGAGCCAGACATTCTGAAATGTGAAATCAAGTGGGCCTTAGGAAACATCACTATGAACAAAGCTAGTGGAGATGATGGAATTCCAGTTGAACTATTACAAATCCTGAAAGATGATGCTGTGAAAGTGTTGCACTCAACATGGCAGCAGATTTGGAGAGCTCAGTAGTGGCCACAAGATTGGAAAAGGTCAGTATTCATTCCAATCCCAAAGAAAGGCAATGCCAAAGAATGCTCAAACTACCACACAANTCATGTTAAAGAGAGGTTAATCAATCCCAGAGTCTGGTATATGTTAGTTATAAGAATGGTTCTTTTCTTTCAATAGTGAAAATTATTTGCATGCTTATTTAGATTTGTAATATTCTTTTAAATAATTACATTTAGTCTTGACAACACATCTGTGAAATAAATATTATCATTATGTTTATTTTGCATATAGGAGTAATTTGCTTTATGTCACGATGTAAGTGGTGAAAGCAGATGCACATACCATGTACGAGAATGCCTGGCCAAGAGACACAAAGGACCAGCTGAAAAGCAGACAGGCGTGGCTTGCCAAATCTGCTAACTTGGCTCAGCACTGTGGCAGCCTGGAGGAAGAGAACCTATTCTAAAAATCTTTAGGTCCTGCAGATTCACTTTCTACCCTTTGCTACTTGTTTCTGCCTCAGGCTGTCACCTAATTATGCAGGCCAATAGGTAGCAACAAAGGGGATGAGAGTGAGGTTGGGGTACTTATTTTTCAATCTTCCTTTTTCCATCACTGCTTCAAGCTGGCTATTTTCCAGCTCTCAAGATAGCATTCTTACTACTTAGCTTTCATAGCTGCCTCCTCTCCTTACCCTTTAAATGGAAGAAAGAGTAAAAACCAAGGTGTACTACAGATCCTTGTATTAAGACCTTCTTTATTTACCCTAATTTGATTAGGCTTACTTTTTTTTCCCTCCCTGCTGGGCCCTCAGTTGATAAAGACACTACTTTTACTTTGCATAGAAGAGACAGTCTCTTAATTTATTTGCCTTGAAGGGACCCCTTCCTAACTTTTACAAATGTCCTAGGTGTGCCAGCATCTACTGAGGGTAAAACTGTAATGTAAACCGGTGTCTTTCCATCAGTAAACCAAACAGAATTTAGTAATTTAATAAATTTCTAGTACTACCTCTCCCACTGACCAGCTAGGTGGGGTTAGATATCCCATCTGACCTATTGACAATACCCTTTTCCCCATTAGGTTAAATCAGAATAATATATTACATTTAAGATTCTTTCTTGGTATAAATTCTTATTTGTTTCCTTTTGTCTTTGCTTTGATTTTAAGATTCTACAAAATTTATTTGTGGAAAAGCTTGTCTTTAACATTAAATAATCACAAGCTCATGAGTAAGCTTAAGTTTACTAAAATTAAACTGGAATGGAGCCAGAAATATAAAAGTTTACTTCAAATATTTCTAGAACCTTTTAAATATATATTTACAATTATTTTAATATATGGTCTATTCTCCAAACACTTAAACACATTAAAATAGAAGTAATATGAAGACTTCTTTTAGTTCTAAAAGCCATTTCCTATATTTATACAAATATGACATTGAACAGTCCTATGAATATCCCCAAGGTATGTTTGTCTTCTAAATCAAACAAATCTTATGAAAGTTGTTATATTAATAGCTCAATGTAATTATGAAAGTTGATTTAAAATCATATATTTAAAACAAAATGCAAGAGCAGGCCAATGTTTCCATTTTCTCAAGGTATAATTTGTGCCTATACAAAAATCAATCTGAACCATGAAAGCAATAGTTTCCTTGTATATAACGTTTTCTTATCTACTGCATTTAGAGCCTATTAAAATGCACCGAAATGAAGCCAAAACATCATGCATGTAATTAATCTACAAACTCTAAGCCAAAAAAAATGGGGATTATTTCCTTAATAGAGGAAAAAGAAGAAGCATATCATTGATTTTTTGAGTGGAAAATTCATTTTAATCTAATGCCAAAAGTGTCAGGTTTATCACAGTATAACATAGCTTGTAGTTTTCATGGTCATCTAAATAAAATACTTGATACAATTATCTAAATATTTTCCCCTGCCCAAAAGCCATCACTTCCATCTTCTACTGATTGAATTTCAAACGGTTCACACTTAACTCAGCCAGACACCAGGCAAGTCAAGTAACTTTGCCATCTGGACCAGACAGAAAAGTGACAGAAAGAGGTGATGTGCTTCAGTTCAAACCAGAACACCATACCTAGTAAGTCTTCCAACTTGAGATTTCTTCTCCAAAATATCCC
Organism: Neotragus pygmaeus; assembly: GCA_006410875.1. Lineage (NCBI taxonomy): Eukaryota > Metazoa > Chordata > Mammalia > Artiodactyla > Bovidae > Neotragus > Neotragus pygmaeus. Next base: position 7,119 of record SJYV01046202.1, on the reverse strand, counting down.
CCAGTGAAGATTTTTTAAATTCAAAAAAGTATGCTATTTAGGCAAAATATACTATGAAGCATAATTTAGTATAATGGAATAAGAAATATAAACAATAAAATATATGATTACTAGGCAGAAATAAAAAAGCATCCTTTCCTTCCAGTAGACTATTAAATCGAAAACTGATTATAAAAAGAGGAAGATAAAATTACTGTAGGATAATATGACATTCTAGGTAATCTTACCAAATATTCCAACTAAAAAAACTAAAACCTTAAATATATGTGTGTGTGTGTGTGTGTGTCTGTGATTTAAAAAATATATTTGTGTTCTGAATCTTTGATCCAATCAAATGTTAACTGAAATGAGAACCTAGAGAAGAATAAGGAACAGTGAAGCCAACTTTCAATTTGGGGCATTAGCTGATTATATTAACCTTTTACTTTGTTACCATAAAACTATGTAACTCTGTAAGAATTACCAGAAAAAACATTTCTAAGAAAATTGAGTCCATAGTCAAAAAGATCACAATTAACAGCCACTATCCCCTGGAATAGGAGATGGTAACACACTGCAGTATTTATGTTTGGAAAATTCCATGGACAGAGGAGCTGGAGGGCTACAGTTCATAGGGCTGCAAAGTGTCGTCGCATGACTGAGCACCTGAGCTCACCACCATGAATGGGGGCTATCGTAAACAACTGGAAGAAAAATAAAAACTGTAAAGATGTCAGTTTACAAAATTAAGCATATTTAATGAAAGGAAATTAAAGGTGAATGAGATAAAAAAAGCAAAACTGACTCCAGTAAAGGAGCCTAAGCTGATTGAATATTAACCTAGTTAAACATAAAGAAACATATAAAACAGAAATTAGAAACTCAATGGCTATATAAATAGGTATAACACAGAACTAAAGAATCACTCCTGAATATATAACTGAAGTCATTATTCACAGAGAGATTAAAAGTAAAATCAAAAACAAACGAAACTATGGTTAAGATACAAGGAGTTTAGAATGAGAAAATTCTAAAATGCTTTAATCAGAATTTCAGAGAAAAGGAGATACAATAAACACAAAACTATATGAAAAAATAATGACCATAATAAAAACTCAAAGCTGGCAAAAAGAAAGAATTCACAGAAGCTTATAAAATCCCAAATGAGATAAATGATAGGGTTTTACTCCTAGGTACACCAAAGTGAACTTGTAGCACAGGNAAAAAAAAAAAAAAAACGAAACTATGGTTAACATACAAGCAGTTTAGAATGAGAAAATTCTAAAATGCTTTAATCAGAATTTCAGAGAAAAGGAGATACAACAAACACAAAACTATATGAAAAAATAATGACCATAATAAAAACTCAAAGCTGGCAAAAAGAAAGAATTCACAGAAGCTTATAAAATCCCAAATGAGATAAATGATAGGGTTTTACTCCTAGGTACACCAAAGTGAACTTGTAGCACAGAAACCAAAGTTAATCTCTTATAAATTGACACAGAGAAAGAAAAGATTGTCTTCAAAGCAACTGCAATTAGACTTATAGGTAATTTCTCAAGTAACAATGGAAGCCACAACATTTTGAAATAATATCACAAATATTCTGAGAAAATCATATTTAATCCACCTGAAAGTAACTCTTGTGAAAGATAAAATGTAGACATTTAAATAAACAAAATATGAGATATTGCCACAAATACACACATTTCATATGAAATTCTACAAACTAGTTCCTACTATATAGCACAGGGAAACATATTCAATATCTTGTGATAACCTCTAATGGAAAAAAGACTAAAAAAGAATAGATTTATGTTTGTATATATAACTTAATCAATTTGTTGTATACCAAAAACTGATACAACATTGTAAATCAACTCTATTTCAGTAATGATTTTAAAAAATAGAAAAAAATAAAATAAAATAAAATCCTGAAAAAATAAAATAAAATAATAAACACCTCCTCCAGCTCCTTCCCTGCAGCTTGCTTAATCCTCATGGTGTAACATCTGACACTGGTGTTTAGTAGCTGAACCATTTCAAGCTGGTAAATTCCAGTCATCATTTTTTAAATAACATTTAGTCAATTTTGCTTATTTCTATTTCTGTTTTCCTCAGGATATAAATTATGATACACTCGATACTGGTGTTTTCTTTGTTCTTTTTTCTCCCTTACCAAGTATTCTCTTATATTATTTACAAAAAAAAAAATAATAAGTTTAATTTGTGCTTTAAAAATCCTAGATATTTAAATCAGTTATATTCTATTTGACTTCTAGAATTATTTTTCCCAATCAATATATTAGTAATATCCCACAAAGCTTAAATTTAGTTTAAACATTTAAAACATTGTCACTATAATGAATTTCTTTTTTGTATTCTTAAAATAGATGAAAACTATAAAAACTGGTCTAGAATTAGCAAAGAAATAAAAAAGACGAAAAAAAATAGAAAGAAGCATCCAAAGAGGCTGGAAATTTACATTAAATTTTTCAGTGTACATTTTTTTCCACACACACAAAATTGTTATTCTGTTTTGATCCATCCATTTATTAAAAATAAAAATTATTGAGTATCTTTTTTTTTTTACTTTATTTTACTTTACAATACTCTATTGGCTTTGCCATACATCGACATGAATCCACCACAGGTGTACACGAGCTCCCAATCCTGTGATATTCTAAATATTGGGAATGGCCCAGCAAACAATACAAAAAGATCACTTCTCACATACTTGCTTAATGTACTAGTAGAGGAAGCAATTAAAAACCAATTAAACATGTAAATATAAAGATTTAAATTCTATAAATAAAATTAAACAAGTGAATGGAATAAATCACCAGAGGCGGGAAATATCATCTTCTTAAAGCTAAAATATAGCAACTTGGCATTTCTGTGAGGAATTCAGATAGCTACCACATGACTAGAAGTCAAATATCAAGTTATTCAAAGATTCAGGGAAAAAAACCTCACAGCTGAGTCACTAAGTACAAAGGTTGTAAGGTAGAAATATGCTTTCTATAGCCAAGGAACCAGAAAATAAAATGTTGCTTAAATATAGTTAAAGTGGAAAAGAATGGAATTAAGTGAAATTAGAATACTGAAGATTGATAGGAATATCTTAATTTTCTGAAGGTCATTTTAAAGAAACAGAAGTCATTGGAAGAATTTTAGACAGATAGGATGTGATTTGATTTCCAATTAAATAAGGTTATTCTGATGGCTAGATAGGCATTAGAAAGCAAAAGTGCAAACTGAAGAACTTTTGACAAAATAATGTTATTATGTTGGTAAGATAACAAAATAGGTTTAGGTGAGAAAGAAAGAAAACACAGCTGGTTGTTGATAAAAGCAAAATAAGTCAAATAAACAGAGTTTACTGTCATATGTTATAAAACAGGGCAGCTTAACAACTATTAGCTACAAATTTTCTGGTAACTATCTAGTTACATAGATAAATCTGAGATTTGAAAGAAAATTATTGACTCAGACTTATATGTTGTAACATTATCAATAAATATTTCATATCATTCCACTATTTTATAAATATTCAAAGACTTGAAATGTTCTAAATATTAATTTTTCTATAGCCTTTTAATTATGTGTCTTCTCACAAAACATATAGGAATTATAATATTCAATTATTTAAAGTTATCTGTGTTAATAGGAGGTATTTTTATATTAATATTATGCTTACCTTGGAACTAATAGAATATGGAAAAAATGGACTTTTATAAAATATTTTGAAATTTGTTATTTCCTTCAATTCCCATCAATTTCTCACCAAATTAGCTATACAAATGCCATTTAATGCAACTCCATTTTACCCTTAATTGTCTGATACTGGTCAGTTTGGGGACATATTGGCAAACAATTTTGAGAATCCAGAATTAATGCTCTTCAAATGATATACTATTCAAATAATAAAGGAAGATCTTAAGCTAGGAGATTTCAAGAAAGTTCCTAAGGACATATGATACTAGACCTATGTAGAATTAATGAGGTCCCTAAGGCCAGGATCATTTTATCTCTTTCTCAATTCTTAAATCCCTTAAATTTGAAACACTTTATCTTTCAAAAGTTATGACACCCATTTTTTCCAATATTACAAGATATTCACATTTTACTATCATTTTCATGAAACAAGTTTGAAAAATCTTTGTGATAAAAAGTAACAAATTTTTTTAAAGATATCCCTGAGTTCTTTGAAAACAATCTATTTATTATTAGAACTGACACAATTGCTTCTTACATTGATATTCAGAGTGCAGTTGAATCAGGATGAATTGTGACATTACCAGTTTGTCAGTGGAAGTAATATGAATTGTTCATGAAAATAAGTCAGTAGCATATGATCTATGGAAATCTCAAAGCACTTGATTTTATCATTACTCTCAGTTAATAAAATGCTCATTGAAATGAAATAAATGACATTATTTTGTGAAAGATAGTGTTCATTGTCAAGACATAATGGATAAAACTCAAATATAATGTGTTGTGAACACATTTTTCCTGTTCAGAAAGCAAAATAGAATGGACAAAAATGTGGAAGATTAAAAGACTGTAGCTATTGTAGCAAAATTGGAAGATAATTTAAGAAAACACCGACTCATAAACTAACCATTTCCATTCTTAGTAGTAAATAAAAGTAAAATTACAGGATTGAAAGTTGAAAAGTAGGGGAACGTTTCACTGTTTTAGAAGAGTCCAAGAAGGAGAATCTTAGAATTAATCTTTGAAATGTGTCTGTATGTGGTTCATTTGTGTGCATTTGTATAAAATTATCCAATTACTGTATGTAATAATCTTTATTCTCCCTGGAAAACATTGTATAATAAGCTGTTTCTTTTTCCAAATTATTGCCATTAATTCTTCCTGTTATTTCAATGCATTATTTCACCCATGTGTTATAAACACATATAGACTGGAAACAGACATTTTATATTAATATAACTCAATATTTCCCCGATTGGCCCTTTCTATTCACTCAAGCTTATTATGTATGATTCAGCTAAGTATTCTCCAGGCTATTTATGTCAGTGAGTCACTTATATCTTCCCTTTAGGCTCCCTTTCTTATCTGTATTTGAATGAGAGTCATTCTAAATGAAATTCTAGAGGCATAATTCTAAAAAAGAACTAAAGAACCATCTCTGAAACATTTTGGACAAAGGAACACATTTCTTATTTTAAAAGACCTTCAGAATCTTCTCTCGAATTTTTTGCTAACTTATGCAAGCATTCATATTGTTTCCATTCCATTCAGATTAGGCAAACTTTCAAAAATATCATAAGCATATTTGTAAAACATATCCATGCTAACATTATAAGTGAATTTAGTCCTCGAATACATATATTTTTGTACAGTTTTCCTAAAATTAGATTCTTGATAAAAATATATACTGCTGGCAGTTATTTATTTAATAATTGTGTTCTAAAGTCAAAAATGAGCTGGCAAAATAACAAAACGTACAGCTCTAGCCTACATGAAATTAATTCAACTTCAAAAATACAACTTTTTAAAGTGTAACTTACAAAATTAGTTTAAAATAAATTACAAAATGTGCTTGATAAGAAAAAAATTAAACCATAAGATCTTTCTATATAATTCAAATAATTAGACCATTTTAGAAAATGAAAATCTGTATCCTTTCAATTATTTTGAACAACAACTTAGACCTCTAGGCAACCTGCGTAGCCCATCAGGCTCCTCTGTCTATAGGATTATCCTAGCAAAAATAGTGGAGTGGCTTGCCATTTCCCCCTCCAAGGTATCCATTTTCCTGACCCAAGGTTCAAACCATGTCTCCTGCATTATAGGTAGATTCTTTACCTGCTGAGCAATCCAGGAAACCCATATATTCGGAATCTACACACACACACACACACACACACACATCAGTTCAGTTCAGTCTCTCAGTCGTGTCCGACTCTTTCCAACCCCATGAATTGCAGCACGCCAGGCCTCCCTGTCCATCACCAACTCCCAGAGTTCACTCAGACTCACGTCCATTGTATATATATACAAAATCTGGAATATATAAACCTCTATTTTAGTTCATTAGAGAATTATTGTTCTTTGGTTTGGTAATATATATTAACTTCAAAAGAGAATATTTTTAAAATACATTATCCTAAATAAACCTAGGAAGCAATAATAAAGCAGAAAGCATTAACTTGGGATCAAATAATTGCAATTCAGGTTATACAGATTTGAATGTCAACCTAAACAGTGTCCCAATAAGGACCAAGTCAGGGGCTTTTAAAGACAAAGCAGGGAGGTTTGCAGTACAAAAATTTTAATCGGAGGCAGAAGCTAGTGATGACTCACTAGGATTGAGTGAGGGAGGAAAAGTCCACTGCTCTGACAATTTGCAAGTATCCTTTCAGAATTCTTCGAATATTTGTGGTTTGGCCTAGTTCAAAAGAGGCACAGATGTATAGAACAGTCTTTTGGACTCTGTGGGAGAGGGCGAGGGTGGGATAATTTGGGAGAATGGCATTGAAACATGTATAATACCATACATGAAACGAGTCAGGATGCAGGATGCAGGCTGCTTGGGGCTGGTGCACTGAGACGACCCAGAGGGATGGTACAGGGAGAGAGGAGTGAGAGGGGTTCAGGAAGAGGAACACGTGTATACCTGTGGCAGATTCATGTGGATGTATGGCAAAACAAATACAATATTGTCAAGTAATTAACCTCCAATTAAAATAAATAAATTTCTATTAAAAAAAGTTCATGTTTCCACCTGGTGAAGACGTGCTTTGATATCTCTTTAATGGCAGTTCAGCTGGTGAAGAATCTGCCTGAAAGGCAGGAGACCTGGCTTAGACCCCACGGTTGGGAAGATTTCCTGAAGTAGGGAAAGGCTATCCACTCTATTCTGGCCTTGAGAATTCCATAGACTATACAATCCATGAGGTCACAAAGAGTCGGATACGACTGAATGACTTTCACTTTCAGTTCTAATGGCCTCTTGGATCCATTTAAAATTATCCATTAAAAAACCCCTTGGTATAAGTGATTTCATTTTATTTTACAAAGGAGGTACCTTACTGAATAAAATCACTTACTGATAATAAAGACAATAGCATGCTTTTTCCTGATCTAAAACAATTGTCCATTTTCAAGACC
>SJYV01046200.1:0-17540 GCA_006410875.1 Neotragus pygmaeus | reverse complement strand
TACTGATAAATTCTACAACCGTTATTAGCCTGCACAAATTAGAGATATGTTAAAGTCACATAGAAACATCTTCCGTTTTTGAGATAATAACTCTGTAATTTATTTTACATCAAACTTTTCAAATTAAACCGACATGTTTAAATGTCAACTTCTACAATTGGCACAGAATTTTAGGTGTTCTAAATATCTCAAAATGGGTGATATATACAAGATCTTGTGCCTCAGAAACACTTACGTGTGTCACCAAAACCAGGGAATAAATATTGTCTAAGTGCCCTTTACCTTGTACATGCCAGCATCATTATTCATTTGTGATTATTACAGACTTTACACAAACTTTTGTAGAAAAAGATCATCAAACCACAAGACTAGGTTAAGAAGAATTAAATTTACAGAATATTTCTTAAGGAAGTAGAATTTTTTCTATACAAAGTACAGATACAGCTGTTGTTGTTCACTCAGTCTGACTCTTTGCAACCCCGTGGACTGCAGCACACCAGGCTTCCTTATCTGGAGTTTGCTCAGACTCATGTCCATTGAGTCGATGACGCCATCCACCATCTCATCCTCTGTTGCCTCCTTCTCCTGCCCTCAAACTTCCCCAGCATCAGGGTGATATTGAACATTTATAAATGGAATGAAAAGGAGGAGTTATGGTTCTAAATAGACTTATACCAGAAGTCCCAAAATCTTTATAAGAAAGGAAGCAAGAAAAAAAAGAATCTTTAATCTTTCAACTCTTGTTTTGAAATAATAACTGCTTTGAAAATCAAATATTTTATTTTTTCTTTTCTTTTTTTAATTGAGTTATAATTGACATACAGTTATAATTGACAAACTTGTGTAAGTTTATGGTATATGGTATAATGATTTGACTTTCATACATCATGAAATGATTACCACAATAAGTTTAGTGAACATCCATCATCTTATAGAGATACAAAATTCAAAGCACAACTTTTTCCTTGTGATGAGAACTCTTAGGACTCTCTCAACTTTCATATTTAACATACAGCCGTGTTAATTTTTGATGTATGGCAAAACCAATACAATATTGTAAAGTAATTAACCTCCAATTAAAATAAATAAATTTATATTTCAAAAATGATGAATAGAATTAACACTGCTGTATGTAAAATACTTTATTCTTAAGGGCCCAAAACATTTTCAATAAGTAAAATATTTTCAATTTTCTATTAAATAGGAATCATAGGAATGGTGTTTCAATTATATAAAATTCTGGATTAGTGGAGTACAAATTAAAGAGGAATTATAGTAAAATAGAAACAGATTGTGCAAGCTTAGTTTTAGAGGTACTTCAAAAATTCAGCCACAAAGCAAGATTTTGGAACATGTTATGATTATGGATTCTGTGGGCAGCGGCTCTCTCCCGAGTTTGGAAAGGGGGGTGAGTCTGGGCTGCCAGGTCTTCCTTTCTCAGAGGATACCATATTGAAATGGCTTAGTGAGCTCCCCCTAGAATTTAGTTTGAGAGGAAGATGAATTGGAACTTCAGAGTGAAAATGAGCAGTTGAGATTTCGTCATGGGAGAAAGAGAAGTTTTATAACTGGACACATATGATAGCCATTTACTTTGCTATTAATGCTTTTGAACCTAAGTGCATCTAGCATTACAGATATCACACAAAGAAGAGGCTATTCTTTGTCTGGAATGAGCTCAGAGAAAGAATCCAAGTGTTTCTCTGGTGGACCTGAATTCTTTGGGCAATTTTTGCCCATCACTTCCTATTTATTGCCACTTTGGCCTCTTTTATTCTTCTATCATGGGCTACATCTAGTCATATAAAGCTCACATTGTGAATTTAGAAGGAAAATAACATCCTGACACCAATCCAAGTTCTGAACTAATTGAAATAAAGAACAGAACTCCTATAGAGATCAGAAAGTTTGATTGAGTAGTAATAAAGTCATCTGTTCAGTATAGTTTTTGTTGTTCAGTCACTGAGTCACGTTCAACTCTTTGCAATCGCATGTACTGCAGCATGCCAGGCTTCCCTGTCCTTCACCATCCCCCAGAGCTTGCTCAGATTCATATCCATGTAGTCTGCAGTGCTATCCAGCCTTCTTTATGGTCCAACTTTCATATCCATACATGAATAATGGAAAACCCATAGCTTTGACTATATGGACCTTTGTCGGCAAATGGATACCTCTGCTTTTTAATACACTGTCTAGATTTATCATAGCTTTTCTTTCAAGGAGCAGACGTCATATAATTTAATGGCTGCAGTCACTGTCCACAGAGATTTTGGAACCCAAGAAAATAAAATCTGTCACTGCTTCCACTTTTTCCCCTTCTATTTGCTATGAAGTGATGGGACAAGATGCTATAATTTTGTTTTCCAAATGTTGAGGTTTCTGCCCCCCCCCACCATGGTGGATTTTTTAAATTTAAATTTATTTATTTTAATTGAAGGCTACTTACTTTACAATTTTATATTGGTTTTGCCATACACCAACATGAATCCACCACAGGTGTACATGTGTTCCCCATCCTGAAACCCCCTCCCACCTTCCTCCCCATACCATGAGTTTTAAGCCAGCTTTTCCACTCTCCTCTTTCACCCTCATCAAGAGGCTTTTTAGTTCCTCTTCACTTTCTGCCATTACAGTGGTGGCATCTACTTATCTAATGTTGTTGATTTTTCTCTGGTGAATCTTGATTCCAGCTTGTGGTTTGTCTAGCCTGGCATTTTGTATGATCTACTCTTCACAGAAGTTAAATAAACAGGGTGACACCATCTCTTCTCTGGTGACTCAGACAGAATCTGCCTGCAAAGCAGGAGACCTGGGTTCAATCCCTGGTTTGGCTAGATCCCCTGGAGAGGGAATGGCTACTCGCTCCAGTAGAATTGCCTGGAGAATTCATGGACAGAGGAGCCTGGCAGGCTACATACCATGGGGTCACAAAGAGCGAGACACAACTGAGTGACTTTCCCTTCCCTTCCCAAGGCCCACTTGACTTCACATTCCAGGATACCAGACTCTAGGTGAGTGATCACGTCATTGTGATTATCCTGGTGAGTAAGGTCTTTTTGTATAGTTCTTCTGTTTATTGTTGCCACTTCTTTTAATCTCATAATTCTGTCAAGTCCTTACCGTTTCTGTCCTTTATCATGCCCATTCTTGCATGAAATATTCCCTTGATATCTCTAATTTTCTTGAAGAGATCTCTAGTCTTTCCTATTGTATTGTTTTCCTCTACTTCTTTGCACTGTTCATTTAAGAAGGCCTCTTTTTCTCTCCTTGATATTCAAGTTTATAGTTTGAATTGAAGTAAAGTGAAGTCGCTCAGTCATGTCCAAATCTTTGCTACTCTATGGACTGTAGCCTACCAGGCTTCTCCATCCTTGGGATTCTCTAGGCAAGAGTACCGGAGGTTGTCTTTTCCTTCTCCAGGGGATCTTCCCGACTCAGGGATCAAACCCAGGTCTCCCACATTGCGGGCAGATGCTTTACACTCTGAGCCACCAGGGAAGCACAGTATAGTTTAGGCACAGCCAAAAATGAGCTTGACAGCATTCTTCTCAATTAAACATTCAACTTCAGAATATACACTTTTGATAGGCACATCTCCAAAAAGAAAGCAGCAGTTCAATTCCATCTGAAACTCACCAATCACCCCTCAGTGGTAAACAGAACTTAGGGGTGTTATTCTAATGCGGTGGTTCTCAAATGTGTTCCAGGGCTTGGAGATACACAAGCCCTTTCAAGAATTCAGAAGGTCAAAACTGCTTTTTTTTTTTTAATGATACTATTATTTGCCTTTTCACTCTCATTTTTTCACAAGTGTGCTGCGGGGTTTTCCAGAAGCTCTTTGACACACAGTGTTGCAACAAACTAAATGCAAAATCCAGAATCCAGCTGACGTTCATTAAGCTGTTCATTAAATAGGATTTTCAAAAATGTAAAACAAGGCCACTTTTCTCACTGAATTTTTTCTTTAGCTTTTAAAAATCTTTTTGTTTTAAAATCATTTTAAAATTGCAGAAAATAACACAAATGATTGGAGGTACACTTCACCCAACTTCTTTCATCGTTTCATATAACCATAATGTTTGCAAACTATCAAAAGTAATAAATTAACATTGATACAATACTATTAATTAAACTACAGAATTTACTCAGATGTCAGCAGTTTTTACACTAATATCCTTATTCTCATCCAGAATCCAATTCAGGATACATCATTGCATTTTTTGCTGTTCATGTGCTGTCATGTCCAACTTTTTGTGACCCCAGGGACTGCAGCATGCCAGGCTTCCCTGTCCATCACCATTTCCCAGAGTTTGCTCAAACTCATGTCCACTGAGTTGGTGATGCCATCCAACCATCCCATCCTTAGTATGAATGAATGTCTTCCTCTTCTCTTGCCTTCAATCTTTCTCAGCATCAGGGTCTTTTCCAATGAGTCAGTTATTTGTATCAGGTGGTCAAGGTATTGGAGCTTTAGCTTCAGCATCAGTCCTTCCAATGAATATTCAGGGTTGATTTCCTTTAGGATTGACTTTTTTGATCTCCTTGCTGTCCAAGGGACTCAGTTTCTTGACAAATGTCTTTTGTCTCCTTTTATCTGTGACAGTTTTTCATACTTCCCTTGTCTTCAAGATCCTGATGCTTTTTAATAATACTGGCTAAATATTTTGGATAATGGCCCTCAGTTTAAGGTTGTCTGATACTGTCTCATGATTGGATTGGCTTAATGGATTTGAGGGAAGAAAGCCTTAGAGATAGTGAAGTGTCCTTCTTTAGAAATATGTGACATCCTTCTGTCATGTTACTGGAGATATTAAGCTTGAATGTTGCACCTAGTAGGTTTCTCAGGCAAGTTACAAATTTTCTTTTTTTATTCAATAAATATTTTGTCTATCCAAATACCCTTTTTCTTGTTAAATTTTGCCAACTAATTTTAGCATGAATGAATAGATAATGAATCCTTCCTGAAGCAATTATTACTCTGGTGTTCTAATGCTGACTTTCTATTTCCCTCATTCTATCTAGTTTTTTAATTTAAAGTATTTTAAGGTTTTCTTTATCCTTCACATATTTATTTATTCAATTATTCATTTATATCAATATGGATCATAGACATTAGTTTTATCCTTTGGATTGCATAAAATATTATCAGTAATTTATTGCTCAAATTGTTCCATCTTTGGCCATTGGTAATTCTTTCATCTTGGCTCATGAATTCTTTTGAGACATCCTTCTTTCTAACCCTACAAAATGTTCCAGATTCATTTTGTACTTTTTCTGCCATAGCCCTAGTATCATCTAGTTCTCAAGGAACCCTAGTTCCTCTTACTAGAGAACATATTTAGACACTGAGATCTCTGAGTTCTGGGTGTGTTCATTGCTATGAGAGTGTCACAGTTTCTAGACCTATGTATGTCAGCTCAGTTCAGTCACTCAGTCATGTCCAACTCTTTGAGACCCCATAGACTGCAGCATGCCAGGCTTCCCTGTCCATCACCAACTCCTGGAGTTTATTCAAATTCATGTCCATTGAGTCAGTGATGCTATCCAACCATCTCATCCTCTGTCAGCCCCTCTCCTCCCACCTTCAATCTTTCCCAGCATCGGGGTCTTTTCCAATGAGTCAGTTCTTCGCATCAGGTGGCCAAAATATTGGAGTTTCAGCTTCAGCATCAATCCTTCCACTGAACACCCAGGACTGATCTCCTTTAGGAAGGATTGGTTGGATCTCCTTGCAGTCCAAGAGACTCTCAAGAGTCTTCTCCAACACTATGGTTCAAAAGCATCAGTTCTTCAGTGCTCAGCTTTCTTTATAGTCCAACTCTCACATCTGTACAAGACTACTGGAAAAACCAATACTTTGACTAGATGGACATTTATTGGCAACGTAATGTCTCTACTTTGTAATATGCTGTCTAGTTTGGTCATAGCTTTTCTTCAAAAGAGCAAACGTCTTTTAATTTCATGGCGGCAGTCACCATCTGTAGTGATTTTGGAGCCCCCAAAATAACGTCTGACACTGTTTCCACTGTTTCCCCGTCTTTTTGCCATGAAGAGATGGGACCAGATGCCATGATCTTAGTTTTCTGAATGTTAAGTTTTAAGTTAACTTTCACTCTCCTCTTTCACTTTCATCAAGAGGCTCTTTAGTTCTTCATTTTCTGCCATAAGGGTGGTATCATCTGCATATCTGACTTTACTGATATTTCTCCCAGCAATCTTGATTCCAGTTTGTGCTTCATTCAGTCCAGCATTTCTCATGGTGTTCTCTGCTAACTCCAAATACAATCCAGCATTACAAAGCTTACTCTAGAATCTCTCCTTGGCTTATTTGTAACTACTTTCTGTTACAGTGAGAAACTGGCTACTTATTTATTCTACTCTAATAAACATGTAAACAAAATTCAGAATTTCTAAGTAGACTTCTGTGAGAAACAACTTTACCAACTAAAATACAATGTTTGCATAAAATTCTTTTTTTCTTTAGCCTGACAGTATTCAATAAATACAATTTCCAAAGTTAGATCAACTCTTTGTTCCCTACCTTTTAAAATTGTCATTAAGTCATACATTTGTAGCATATTCAATATAGTTATCATATCAATATAATATCATACCCTCTATTCCATCCTGGGTTACCCTATGTTCTGGTTGATTTTTTTGTTAGTTTATATGCAATAAAATTCAGTCATTGTGTTGTGCAGGTCTACAGATTTTGGCAAACCCACAACCAGGACACTATACAGAATGGTCCCAAAACTCCTAAATGTCCCTCATCCTATTATAGTCAGTCCCTCTGCCCCCTGTTTCCTCCCCCAGGAATGCCTAGAAACCAATGATATGCTTTCCATCCCTATAGTTTTGCCTTCTCCAGAATGTTATATTCTGCATCTGAATTCTTTTACTTAGTGAAATGAATGAATGTTCTGCTTTTTTTTTTTCTAATGAATCAATGGTTTGTTGTTTTTAACAAACAGCTTTCCATTGTATTGATCACCACAGTTTGTTTATCCATTTATTCACTGAAAGACATCTGAGTTGTTTCTAAGTTTGGGCAACTATGAATAAAACTATTATGAACACACATATGGGTTGTGTGTAAGTCCAATTTATCATTTTTTTCTTCTTTCGGTTGTTCTAAGATATCATATTTAAAATTCTTTGGCAAGCCAAAGATCACACAAATTCTTCTATGTTTTCTTCTAGAATTTTTGTAATCTTAGATTTTACATTTATGTCTATGATCTATTTTGAGTTAATTTTTATAAGATGTAAATTTGATTTGGCCCTTTTTTATTGTAAGGCTGGGAACAAGCTTCTGTTAGTTTTTTATATCCTGGTATGTAAACAGAAGTCTGCTAAATTGTTCTTTTTTAAAAAATATAGTTATTTTCCTTTTTCTCCCACTTGCTTGGTTTTTTAGAAAACTTTATTGAGATAACTTTGACATGAAAATTGCATATATTTAAGGTGTACAACTTGATGTTTTGATATATGTATACATGCTGAAAAGATCTCCAAGATCAAAATAAATAACTTATCACTATATCTACATAGTTACCACTGTGTGTATGTATGTGTGTTCATGTGTGTGTGTTGAGATGATTTAACTTAAGGTCTATAAAAATATATTATTTATGTTAGTAGGCAACAGGTATAGTATGGTTATATTTAAATAAGTAAACATTCAAAAAATCTTTTTTTTTTTTCATTTCTAATGTGGGGTGACTTCACTTCCTTCCAAGATAAAGAAACAGGGTTATATATATACCCTCCTACCTTAAATAACTTTTTAGAAAATGATGATTTTAGACATTAGGCAACAAGTAATACAGGACTGTGATACTAAGAGAGGGGAAATAGGCATACAGAGTCCAACAACTGCCTCAGCTTACTTCCTTGAGGCTATTTCCTTAAGGCAGAGAAGAATAAACCTAGGTGAAGCCCAACCATCTCTTTTAGTTCAGAAAGTGGAGCTGGGACATTAAGAAGGGTAGGGCAACTAGAATTTACGGAGAAGAATGCTAGAGAACAGAGCACAGGAAATATGCAGAGAAGCCCAGCAAGTCTTCAGCTGAGCACTGATGAGTGAATGCATAAAAACATACAAAACAGAAAGCAAACAGATGGACAAACAAACAAAATCCAAAGAGAAAGCAATAACAACACTGGCAAAGAACTATCTGGAAGGAACTCTCAGAAGAATCCTTAGAGCTCATACATGACCAGGAATAGTTCATGTTCCCATGAGTCAGGCTTAAAAAAAAGAAAGAAAGGAAAAGGAAAAGTCTGTAATATGTAAGGCACAAGGTATCATACTCAGAAGTGCTTGGTATCTGTAGTGAAACAAAGTTCAGTTCAGTTCATTCGCTCAGTCATGTCTGACTCTTTGCAGCCCCATGGACTGCAGCACACCAGGCTTCCCTGTACATCATGAGCTCCCAGAGCTTACGCCAATTCATCTCCATTGAGTCAGGGATGCCATCCAACCATCTAATCCCCTTCTCTTCCTGCCTTCAATCTTTCCCAGCAACAGGGTCTCTTCAAATGAGTCAGTTCTTTGCATCAGGTGGCCAAAGTATTGGAGTTTCAGCTTCCACATCAGTCCTTCCAATGAATGTTCAGGACTTATTTCTTTTAGGATGGACTGGTCAGATCTCTTTACTGTCCAAGGGACTCTCAAAAGTCTTTTCCAACACCTCAGTTCAAAAGCTCAAAAGTTCATCATTTTTTTGGCACTCAGTTTTCTTTATAGTCCAACTCTCATATCCATACATGACTACTGGAAAAACCATAGCAGTTAGCCTTAGAAGGCTATGGCACCCTACTCCAGTACTCTTGCCTGGAAAATCTCAGGGACAGCAGAGCCTGGTGGGCTGTAGTCTATGGGGTTGCACAGAGTCGGACATGACTTAAGTGACTTAGCAGCAGCAGCAGCAGCAGCAAAAGTTGTTTTAGTCCCAGTTAACAAAGCTATAAAGCACACCTCAAAAAGATTTAATTATTTACCACCAACTTAACTATGTCTCAGAATAAAGCTCAAAATATTTTTAAATATATCAGAATATCCAGCATCCAATGAGCTAAAATTCACAATGTCTGCATTCAGTAAAAAAAATGACTGAGCATGCAAAAAAGCAAGATAATGTGATTCAAATTGAAAATGACAGCATATTTCTCATCAGAAATAAAGGCAAAATAAAGACTTTTTAAGATATGTAAAACTAGGGAAAAAATCAGCAGGGGCACACCTGCACTTCAGAGATGATAAAGTCCTCAGGCAGGGAAAATAATATTGGAGAGAAACATGTATGTACATTGAGGAATGAATAGCACTGGAGATAATAAATACGTGGGTAAAAATATAATATATTTATCTAAATTTCAACATCATTTTAAAGTAAAATTAATATAATATATGATGGGATTTATGAATAATATAAAATAAAAGATATGACAACACTGGGACACAGACTGGGAGAGGAAAAAGAGGAGTATACACTGTAAGGTTCATGTAATGTATCTGAATATATATGCTGCTACTGCTGCTGCTGCTAAGTCGCTTCAGTCATGTCCGACCCTGTGCGACCCCATAGAGGGCAGCCCACCAGGCTCTGCCGTCCCTGGGATTCTCCAGGCAAGAACACTGGAGTGGGTTGCCATTTCCTTCTCCAATGCGTGAAAGTGAGGTCCCTCAGTCATGTTCTACTTCTAGTGACCTCATGGACTGCAGCCTACCAGGCTCCTCCATCCATGAATATATATCAGTTCAGTTCAGTTCAGTTCAGTCACTCAGTTGTGTTGACTCTTTGCAACCCCATGAATCGCAGCACGCCAGGCCATATTACTTAAACGTAGATTCTAAAAAGTTGAGGGCATATACTATCAACCCTAAAGCAACCATTGGAAAAATAGAAAACGTATGGTTATTGTATTATTTTCTTATTGTACCTGTAGCAATTTACCACAAAATTAGTGAAAGTGACAAATCTATTCTCTCACAGTTCTGGAGGTCAAAATTCTAAAATGGGTCCACAGAGCTGGGTTTCCTCTGGAGGCTTCAGGGGAGAATCTGTTTCCTTGCATTTTCTGGCTCCTAAAATCAGACTACATTTCTTGCTGCATGTCCACTCTTCTATTTTTGAAGCCATCATCACAGAATTATCTCATCTCCAAACTTCTGTCTCCCTCTGATAAGGACTCTTGTGATTACCAAAAGCCCAGCCAGGTAATCCTGATCTCTGCCTTAATCTTCACATGGTATTCTCCTGTATCCCTAGCAGCCATAATGCATTGGGAGTCCACTGTACTTCATTATGACCTTGTTTTAATTATTTACATCTGCAATTTATAGTTTCAGATTAGGACTTCAACATATAAATTTTGAGATCAACTAATTCAACCCATAACAAACATAAATTACCAAAGCTTACCCAATAATAAGTAGATAACTTGAATAGCCTCATACCTGTTAAACAAATTGAATTTCTATTCAGAAAACTTGCTGTTGTTCAGTTGCCAAGTCATGTCCAACTCTGCAATCCAACTCTGCACTCATGGACCGCAGCACACCAGGCTTTCCTGTCCCTCACCATCTCCTGGAGCTTGCTGAAGTTCAGGCTCATTGAATCAGTGATGCCATCCAACCGTCTCATCCTCTGCTACTACTCACAGGAAATTCCAGAACTGGATGGCTTCACTAGTGAATTGTACTACCAATAAGTAATAAACATTCTAAACAGATACTTCATGAAAATTGAAGAGGAGAGAATCGTTTTCAATTTATGTATGAAGTCAGGTTTACTTGATATCAAAATTAGAATAAAACATTACAGGAAAATTATAGATCAATTTTCATCACAAAAATTGAAACAAAAATTTGTAATAAATTTTAGTAAATTGAACCAAAAATATATGAAAAAGATAACACATGATGAACAAATGGAGTTTATCCTAGGAATGCAAGGCTGGTGCCATGTTTGATAACCATGTATGCAACAGGCTAAAGTATAAAAACCATATAATCATTTCAATAGAAACAGAAAAAAAACAACAAAAATTAACATCCATTCTTTATTAAAAAAAAAAAAAAAACTCTCAGCAAGTTAGGAAAACAAGAAACTTCCTCAACTTGATAAAGGTCATTTACAAAAGTCCTGGAACTAACATTATAGTTAATGAAGAAATACGGAAGGCTTCCTCACTAAGAAGGGGGACAAGATAAGGATATTTGTTCTCATTGCTTCTATTCAATATCAGACTATAGGTCTAAGCCAGTGCAATGAGGCAAGAAAAATAAATAAAAAGCATGTAGATTGCCAGGGACACAATAAAACTGTCTCTACTCACAGACAATATGATTGTCTATGTAGAAAATCGCAAAGAATCTACAAGAAAAATGAGGAAAAGCTCTAAGCATCATAAATGAGTTTATCAAGATTAAAGGACACCAGATCAATGTACGAAAATCAAATTAGTTTATACAAGCCAAGGAATAATCTTACTTTTAAAAAATCGAGTGAAGTTCTATATGAATGAATGATTAGAAACTGAAATATTTAAAGAATCATTTATATTAGCACCAAAAACATAAAATCAGTTCAGTTCAGTTCAGTTCATTTCAGTCACTCAGTCGTGTTTGACTCTTTACAACCCCGTGAATTGCAGCACGCCAGGCCTCCTTGTCCAACACCAACTCCCAGGGTTCACTTAAACTCACTTCCATCGGGTCAGTGATGCCATCCAGCCATCTCATCCTCTGTCATCCCCTTCTCCTCCTGCCCCCAATCNGAAACTGAAATATTTAAAGAATCATTTATATTAGCACCAAAAACATAAAATCAGTTCAGTTCAGTTCAGTTCATTTCAGTCACTCAGTCGTGTTTGACTCTTTACAACCCCGTGAATTGCAGCACGCCAGGCCTCCTTGTCCAACACCAACTCCCAGAGTTCACTCAAACTCACTTCCATCGGGTCAGTGATGCCATCCAGCCATCTCATCCTCTGTCATCCCCTTCTCCTCCTGCCCCCAATCCCTCAGCCTCAGAGTCTTTTCCAATGAGTCAACTCTTTGCATGAGGTGGCCAAAGTACTGGAGTTTCAGCTTTAGCATCATTCCTTTCAAAGAACACCCAGGACCAATCTCCTTTAGAATGGACTGGTTGGCTCTCCTTGCAGTCCAAGGGACTCTCAAGAGTCTTCTCCAACACCACGATTCAAAAGCATCAAAGTCTTTAAGTATAAATATAAGAAAATTCATGTGAAATATATACACTGAAAGTTAAAAACATTGATAAAAAAGATCAAAGAATACATATATTGTAAATATGTCAAGAGATTGGAAGACTCAGTGGATGCTCAGTGTCAATTCTCCACAAACGCTCAAAAGATTCAATGCAATTTTGGTCAAAATTCCAGAATAACTTTTTGTAGAAATTGGCAAGTTGACTCTAAAATATATATGATGCTAAAGAAACTAAAGTAGCCAAAAAACTATTGTAAAGGAAGAATAAAGAATTCATATTACTTAACTTCATGACTTACTATATAATCAAAGAGTATGGTATTAATGAGAGATAGGCATATAGATCATCTGAACAGAAAAAGAAATGTCCAGAAATAGACCCACTCATATATGAATGAAGAATTTTCAACTAAGGGACAAAGATAGTTCAGTGAAGAATGGGTGCTCTTTTCAACAGAATATCCTGGAAAATTTGGATTACCATGTGCCAAAAATAAGAGCTTTGATCCATATCTTGTACTCTTTACAAAAATTAACTCAAAAATAGATCATAGACTTAAGTTTGTATAAAACTTTTTATGAAAAGGGTAAAATTTACTTTCTGCCTTAAAAATGAAAGGAAAAATTCTAATATGAGAAATATTAGCAGATAGAACTCATATACACGGAAGTTCTTTTAGCAGTCACAAAACTTCTTGTAACATAAAGGGATCCTCAAAATGCAAAGATGGAGAATAACAATCTAATGAAAATTTCTTCACATAGACAAGTGAACAGTGAACATTCTTATCACATTTAATCTATATAGCAACCACATAGGTTAACTTCATTTCAGAAACAAGAAAACTGAGGATAAAACATATTAATTAATGTGTCCATGGCCACATAAGTGGGCAGAATTGTAGATCAATCCAAGACTATCTGATTTCAAAGCCCATGTTCTTTCCTCTGCATCATGAGAAGAGCCACTAAATGCCGTCAGTTCAAGGGGATGGAGAATGCTTTCCCATTCTGCTATGCAGTCAGAGACTTCACATCATAGGTCTGCTCCATGGGACCAGCTTCCCAGATGGGAAAGGGAAGGGGAAGGTGGCAGCATGGTATAGACAACTGGCACTGCCCGAAATGGCCTGTGAAGTTTCCATTGCCTTCTTTGGAGAACTAAGGAGAATAGGGAGGGGGAAGTTGGGCATTTCAGAAACCACCCATCCACCCTGCCTTTTTCCAAAGGTCTGAAGACCATTGGTGAGAGGATAGGTGCACAGTCATCAAAGATTTGGTGTGTATTTTTCGTGCATGAAACAAAGAGGTCAGTATTAATGTCTTGGAAAACAGACATAGACTTTCCTATCCCCAAGACCCTTTCTGGAAGCACAGAAGATTAAAATTATTTCAGTAACATTTGGTCAACATTTTGCTTTTTCACTCTTTCTTCTACGCATGTACAGTGCAGTTTTCCGCAGACAACATGATATATGAAATTGCAACAGATTCAATTTGCAGAAGCAGACATATGAATCTGGCAGTCTCCTATTAAGTCAAAACACTGATCTGCATTTTTTGTAGAACAATGTTATACTTCTCCCTAAATTTATTTCTGCTCTGGGAAATATAATTTTCATAATCAAATGTTAACATGAAAAGGGCTTGTTATTACTAGTTTAAATAAATTACTATTTTAAAGGTTTGCACATTTTAATTTTTAATATGGTAATTATCAACAGATAGAACCTATGTAAACAAAAGCCCTTTGGAGGCCTCAATTTTCAAGAGCATGGCAAATCTTTAGATCAAATAGTGTGAGAATCACTCATCTAATAGAATCATTTTTAAGGTGACTAAGTTGAGGCTCACAGAGTAGATACAAATTGTCTGAAGCAACTATTACCTGTCAGAGGCAAACTCAAAACCAGGACTTCCCAATCCTGATGTCCCATCACACCTTCTGACCCTCTCTCTTCTGCCTTTTCTTTCTCCATCCTATCTGCCTAACTACAGCCAAAGTTTCAAAGACACATAAATCACTTAAAAAAAAAATATCTGACCTCACTCACAACACAAGTCACAACTTGTCAAAAGCCACGCTGACCTGCCCTCCTGGACACAGATGACTCCTTCATTCTCACCTGGTTTGGAACTACTGTAAACAGAACTCACACTCTTCCAGAAGCCAATGACTGGAAACAGACTGAATCTCCACCATTTCAGGGTGGTCCTCATGAAGCGTTTTCCTTTTCAGCTCTGTTTCTAAATTCTGCTTCTCTCCTTTAATTCACTGGCATGATAATGCATTTGCATGAAATTAGAATTTCTACAGATGAAATCTGGAAAGGTTAGCCTGCGTCAAGTTTATTTAGAGAGTAGAAGGAATGTGTCTTAGTACGAGGGGTGGCAGGAAGGATACCACATTTCCATCTGTTCACTCACCAGCAAAGAATGTGTGTGCTTTGGGGAAAAAAAGACATCATTTAAATGGCTGCTAATGGATAGACTCTGGATCCACTGGGGAATTTATTCTGCCTTCCATTGGTGCCTAGAAAAATAAAAGAACCAGAAAAGAAAATTCCAAAGGCATATTTATTTCAACTAGTAACAAGATCAGCTTCCTCTAAGATAAATTCAGGTTTGTTTGAATATTGAGACTAATTATTTGACAAACATCTTCAAAGGAACACAGTTATCCAGTTCACAAAATCAGTGCTGAATTAGGAAAGACTGAGGGCACTTCTCGTAGTGGTCCTCTCTGCCTTCTGCTGCCCCACGTACAAAGCTGTGTAGCTCCCAGACTGAAGGCATTCCATGGTTGAGCAATCTGGCTACTTCTGGGCTCACATCTTCATCACATTTCACAGGGCCAGTGCCTCAGTGTTCTGAGCATTATAGCTAGTGACCAAATGGAATTGCCCAATATATCTCTCTAGGGTGCCTGAGAGATAAGTCACTCATTTCCCTCAAAATAATGCCCAGATATCCCTAATAACTCGTTGCAATTTTGTCCTCTTCTTTCTTTTAACTTTTTTCTTTTCCTATATCCTTAACATGTACATTTGACAGAAGGGATGGGTTTGTAGGAGACAAACACATCCACTGATGTGTTTCTATCACACAATCTTTTGTCCATCCCTTCCGGAGTCCTCAGGATGGCTCAGTGGCTGATTTCAGTAACTAAGTACCAATCGGGGAGGAAGTTTTCAGATCTGCTATTAACTATGCTTTCCCCTATGCTTAGATTATTCCTGAAGAATAAACACCTAGCCAAGTGGTGACAATGTGCCTGTGCATGTGTGCATGCTGAGTCACTTCAGTCACGTCTGAGTCTTTGTGATCCTATATCCCACCAGGCCCCTCTGTCCATGGGATTCTCCAGGCAAGAATACAGGAGTAGGTTGTCAAGCCCTCCTCCAGGGGATCTTCCAGACCCAAGGACTGAACCACATCTCTTGTGTCTCCTGTATTGGAAGGTGGCTTCTTTACCACCAGCACCACGTGAGAGGCCCAATGGTATGCTCACCCTTTCCCAAAGGCATTAAAGATCCAGTGTACCTTAGCTGAGCCTGCAAACTAGCACAGAGGCAGGCTTTGTACACTCATGCATAGGCCATTTCTGTGGAGCACTGACTAGCTGTGTAATAAAGGAAAGGAAAAGGGATCAAGTTTCCACCCCCACTACCTACCGAGAAAGGCCAGATTACCCTTCCATGCTTCTTATTTTTCCACCAGACTTTCCAAAGATGTTTCACTTAACAGGAAGCATTTATTACTGTGAACATAAAATGAATGAAATTTACAAAACGGCAGTCACCATTTAGAAATTGTTTTAACCACTTGCTTACTTGAAAATCAGCAATGGAGCAAAAAATAGCAAGTGTGTAGACTACATAAATGCTATATATACTGGAAATATTGTAGCAGTCAAGTTGTGCACGTAGGTGTTTCTACTTAACAGTGACTTTCTGTGCACACCACATCTTAGCGGGTATAAAAAGAGGGCAAGGAAAGCCAGACTTGGGACCTGAATTGTCCAGCAATTTTTGCAGGAAAGTGCCAAAGTAGTGCTTCATTTCCAAATCCATTTTTCACTAATCGTAGAAGAATCGTTGCACTATCCTGAAAGCCAGAGCAACGCCAGACCATGTTCAGAAACAGAGTGCACAGATTTGACAAAGATAACTTATGTCTTTATTTTAAACGTTTAACAATTAATTGCCTCTGAGAATCACAGTTGTCCAGACGGTCTATGAGGAACACATGAGCCACACTGCAGGCAACTCCGAGTCTACACAATTGCTTGAGGACTGTGCCAAATTGCCAAATGCTGCTGATGGAAAATGTGACCATCAGCACACTGGCATGTGACTGCCGTGACTACAGTCCAGGAAGGGAAGGGGGTGGGGGCTGGGCTCGGGCACCTTCCCCCTGACGAGGTAGTGATGGAGACCCCCAAAAGGAAAAGTTAACACACACACTCCAAAAACCATTCATGTAAGCTGAATAAACTCACTTTGAATTCTCTTTATCTCATACTTGGCAACAAACAGTTAAAAACAAAAAGACTGATGACCTTAACTATAGTTTTTTTCCTCCCTTCAAACAAATCACTTTTCCTTTGTGTATTTTCCTTCAAAAGAACTCTATGCTTTATTCACAAAGAATAACTTGAGATTCCAGTGTATTATTTGGAATGGGAAAGCTGGCAGCTAAAGCAGAAAGCCCCATGTTTTTGCAATTATCTCTTTTTCACATCCCCCCAAGTGCATTGCCCAGCGAAAAGAGCAGAACTGAAATGTAGGGTAGGGGGTCCATAGAAAGCACTGTGCTACTCTCATGGTGAAAATGTGCTGATTTTAAAAGGTAGTAAAGAGTGACAGAGTTGTGTAGACTCATTTCTCACAAAAATGTTTTATTCAGACTATAAATAGTATTGCTCCAATTAGTTTTGGGGCTAAATCGTGTTATGTTGGTGACCTCAGAAGGCAATTTGCTTTCTGCATGAAAATGATGTGACTTCCTGGGGAAAACTATACAGTACAAATGGGGTTTTCCTTTTCTTTCTTTCTTTTTTGTATTTCAGTAGATGAGAAAACAGATGGGGCTTTTAAAAATACAAAATATATCTTCAATCTCTTTGCTATGCTTGAATAGAATTGATTAACGATGAAAGGAAAACAGCATAGAGCACGTGTTAATTTCTAATTAAAATCTCTCTTACAGAGATGGATGAAACTGGAGTCAATTATACAGACTGAAGTAAGCCAGAAAGAAAAACACCAATACAGTATACTAACACATATATATGGAA
>SJYV01046199.1:0-11266 GCA_006410875.1 Neotragus pygmaeus | reverse complement strand
TCCTCAATGAAGGGCACCCGGCCCCCCGCCTGACCCTCCTCTGCGCCCCAGTGAGCTGCGGAATCCAGCCCCTGCTGCCAGCCAGCCTGCAGCAGTTCCTGCCCGGCCTTGTGCTGCCAGCAGTCTAGCTGCCAGTCCTCCTGCTGCACCTCCTCCCCCTGCCAACAAGACTGCTGTGAGCTCGTCTGCTGCAGGCCTGTCTGCTGCAAGTCTGTCTGCTGTGAGGCCTCCCCTTCCTCAACCTCCTCATGTTGCCAGCAGTCTAGCTGCCAGCCCTCCTGCTGCACCTCCTCCCCCTGCCAGCAGGGCTGCTGCACACCTGTCTGCTGCATACCTGTCTGCTGCAGGCCCATCTGCTATACAGTGAAGATCCCCTGGAGGAGGAAATGGCACCCCACTCCAGTATTCTTGCCTGAAAATTCCCATGGACAGAGGAGCCTGATGAGCTACAGTCCATGAGGTCACAAAGACTCGGACATGACTGAGTGGCTGAGCATGCACTGTTGCACACCTGTCTGCTGCAAGCCTTTTACACACCTCTTTGTTGCACACCTGTCACACACCTGTCTGCTGCACAGGGAACATCCCCTGGCATAGGAAATGGCACCACACTCTAGTATTCTTGCCTGAAAAGTCCATGGACAGAGAAGCCTGGCAGGCTACAGTCCATGAGGTCACACAGAGACACAACTGAGTGACTGAGCATGCACTGTTGCACACCTGTCTGCTGCAAGCCTGTCAGTCACACACCTGTTACACACTAGTCTGTTGCATACCTGTCTGCTACAAGCCTGTTGAACACCTGTTTGTTACACATCTGTCTGCACACACCTGTCACACACCTGTGTATTGCACAGCTGTCTGCTGCAAGCTTGTCTGCCTTTCAGTCATTCTACTTGGAGATTTCTCTTTAATGCTAATTTTAAGTTGGTCTTCTGGTGCTGAATTTGCTCAGTTTTTGTCTGGCATCATTTTGTTTTACCTTCACCTTTGATGGTGTTCTTACAGATTTGCAGTTATTTTCTTTCAGCCCTTTAAAGATGCCCTCTCACTGCCTCCTAACTTTCCTCTTTTCTGATGGGAAAACTACTATAACTCTTCTGCTGCCGCAACTATGAAGTTAATGTTTATTTTTCCTCTGACTTTTCAACAATTAGTCTCTATCTTTGACTTTCATCAGCTTCATTATGATCCACTTAGGTGTGGCTTCGTTAATATTTAGTTCTCTTAAGGTGTATACTATTGCTTGAATTGGTAGCTTGAATCTTTGTTTTAGAAAAAGATTTACCATCTCTTCAAATATCCCCCATTATATCTCTAGCTTTTATTTTGGGCTCCAAGAAGGGGAAAAAAAAAAAGTGAAATTGCTTCACCACATTCTCCCATATTTATTAGTTATTTTCCCTCCTTTTTATGCTCTAACCTCATCCTGAATGCTTCATAGCTTCTGTCAGTAATCCACCCTCTGGCTGTCTCTTCTACTATTAAACCCACCTATCAAGTCATAAATACTGCTGTTACATTTTTGCAATTTTTTGAGTCCAGAATTTCTACTTACTTCTTTTATACATATTTCAGTTTTAGATAAAACCATCCATCCTTACATCTGTTTCCTTAAGCACATTCACCACACTTGTTTTAAAAGCCGAGTCTGACGGCTCTCACGCTGCGTCACCTGTGGGCTTGTTTCTACTGTCTGTTTTGCCTCTTGGTGCTGTTCCTTGGCCTGGCTGTCATCCATGATTGAATGGCTGAGGTTGTAAATGCAAACTCCTAGCAGCTCTGAAGGCTTCTCTGCTTCTGAAGAGATTCACCGCACCCTGGGCAGAGGCTTGGGTGTGGCCGAGGACCGTCACTGTCGTGAGGCTGGGGGGCAGATTCTGTGAGTGCTCTTCTACGTCTGGTTTTCCCCACTCCTAGGACTGAGCTCTTTGGGGTCCTGGCTGAGAGCTGCTCCTTCTGGGCTAGTCTTAACCCTGGGTTCTGTCTCCTTGGTAGAGACTGCAAAAACTCTGCTTGGCTTTCGTGGCTTTCTGATGACCTCCTAAGTATCTTCCCTGCACAGCATGAAACTCGGCAGATGCCTTGAGGGTTCAATCTACATTTCTAGAGCTCTGCCTCCCATTTGTCTGGGATCTTGTCCCCTCGAGTCCTTGCTGCCTCCATGTTCACAAACCCCATGTAATTTTCTCCAGCCCCTGAGATCTCGGGAGTTCTGCTGGCTTCTCTTCATTGTAGTTGCAGCCTTTGGCCATGTTTCTCCTCTGTGCACCCAATGCCAAGACTCGTCAGCCACATTACAGGGAAAAGCCATCAGGAAAAGCTGGCTCACCCCTCTAAATTTCCCTAACATTCAACAAGTTCGCCTCTCAATTCTTAGTTTGATCAGCGGCCCTCCAAAGCTTTGAACAGATGTTTGAGTTTTATCCAGCTTTCCAAGTTCTCCTTAGCAGGAGTGTATCTGGCACTGGCTCCTTATCATAGATGGAAACAGACATCTCTCCTTCTCTCTTCCTCTGTGTGTGTGTGTGTCTGTCTGTTTCTCTCTCTATCTCATGCATTCCCAGTTTATATGATGAGTTCCTGCATCTCCAGAGAGGCCAGGAACCTAAGCACAAGAGGCCAGGTTCAAATGTATTTTATTTGTATAATTCAAAATATGCAGAAACAACTCAGCTAACAATTTGACTGAAATCCTAGACCTCTCTCTTGCCTTTCATAGACTTCCAAGGAGTTGAGAGGCCCAGACTGAGCCCCATTATTGGAAACACAGAACAGCCAGGAAGGGTGAGAATTTGAGCACCCAGACTTAGCAGAAGCATCCGTGCTCCCCAGAGTCCTCCCACGGGCGAGGCGTCGCTCCTCCATCCCNTTATGCACATTTATGAATTCCATCATGATCCCAAAGAACAAAAGCGATGAGAATAATAGAGCTTGTGCATAAGCAGGGATATGCATTTACACTGGAAATAAATGGATAACTGAAGGTAAGCTAATTTTTTTAAAAGTGAGAAAATAAAGTTCATGTCTGAATGCAGAGTAGGTATGATTCTGAGAAGAAAGGGCAAAGCAAACAAATGTGAGAACTATCGATTGGACAGAACTATCTACCAGCGATATCAGAAAAAGGGATGATGAAAATATATTTACTGAATGAAGGAAAAAAAACAACAACAGTGACCTTTTAAGCATGTAGCTAGAGGATTAATGCTTCAGGTCACTGATCAGATCATGACTCAGGAGAAGATGTGCAGGCTTTGAACAACTGAAAGTCTGAGCATGGTGGCAGTGTTTGGATGATCTCTTAATAGATTTCAGGGATCTGTAAAAATATCAGAACATGGGACAAGGAGCTTGTGCAGGTCCCTACAGACTCTTAGGCATCACCAGAAAAGCGCTCAGCAGACTTCCAAAGTGGTCGCCTCTACCAACAGTGTAGGCTTCTCTGCATCATACTCATGCTGTCTCCAAATTCACTATAGATTTGTTATACTTTACAGCGTGGTTTTCTATGTTGTAGGGGAATCAAGAATGGGACTGTATTCCCACTTTCAGCACAATGGTATAAGGAAGCTTAGCAGACCAGAGGAGACAGTTGGTGGGCAGTAGGGCCTGATGGGTAGGGCTCTGGAGCTGCAACGTAATCTTTTAATTAACAAACCAAGGAGACATTTTAAGTAGAATTTTAATGTATGGGCTTCCCTGGTAGCTCAGCTGGTAAAGAATCTGCCTGCAATGCAGGAGACCCTGGTTCGATTCTTGGGTTGGGAGGATTCCTGGGAAAGGAATAGACTACCCACTTCAGTATTCTTGGGCTTCTTTGGTGGCTGAGATGGTAAAGAATCTGCCTGCAATGGGGGAGACTTGTGTTCAATCCCTGGGTTGGGAAGACCCCCTGGAGGAGTGCATGGCAACCCACTCCAGTGTTCTTGCTTGGAGAATCCCTAGGAGAGGAGCCTGGCAGGTTACAACCGTCCATAGGGTTGCAAAGAGTTGGATACAACTGAGTGATACAGCACAGCATGGTGCTGATGGTGATTTAGTTGCTGAGAAGGGTCCAACTCTTGGGACTCCATGGAGTCCATGGGATTTCCCAGGCAAGAATACTGGAGTGGATTGCCAGTTTCTTCTCTCAGGGATCTTCCAGACCCAGGGATCCAACTGGTGTATTGAACCAGTATCTCCTACATTGCAGGTGGACTTTTTTTTTTTTTTTTTTTTAACCATCAAGCCTCCAGGGTAGCCTGTATTCTGCCTTGTATCCTTCAGCAATTTGCCTATCTGAGTTCCCTACTAGACTCCCTCTCTGCCTCTGTCTCTACCTATCCATGGCTTTGCAGACAGTGAAAATGAAAGTGAAGTCGCTCAGTCATGTCTGACTCTTCGCGAGCCCATGGACTCTAGCCTGCCAGGCTCCTCTGCCCACAGGATTTTCCAGGCAAGAACACAGGAGTGGGTTGCCATTTCCTTCTCCAGGAGATCTTCCCCACCCAGGGATTGAACCCAGGCCCCCCACATTGTAGGCAGACACTTTACCCTTTGAGCCACCAGAGAAGTCATGTTTCTCTATGGGTGTGATGCCCCTTCTCCCTTTGCTCTAGGCCCTATATTCAACCCAGAAAGTGCCAAATCTGGATCAGTCTACCACTGGTTCTCAGACCCAGCTGCCATGGTCTTGTTTCTAGGCCTCAGCCTCCAAGGCTCTTAGTCCCTACCTCTCCCTTTTGATTCTCTGCATCAGCCGTCCATCACACAGCCCCATGCCACCACCACCCCTGAAACCTTTGTCAGCACACTCCTAGGGCTCAGAATAAATGCAGACTCCTCAGGCTTGCCTTCAGAACTCCCTGGAATGGACTCCGTTTCATTCCGCTTCTCCAGCCCTTCTGCTTAACTGCTCTCTCTGCCCCTTTCCCTCCTGCCATTCTGAATCACTTAACCTACCCCAAACACACCTGGTACTTTTCCATATTGCTTTGTTCACATTGGACTCTATTACCAATCTCTACTTTCTACTATTGTTTATTGCATGCTTCCCAAGTGCCAAGTTGGCTTGAGTTTCTCAAGGTGATACAGAATCAGCAGTTTGTTCTGGTGAAAAGGTGAACCCTTTTGGATCTATTACCTTTTATAATGAACTATTGAGTTCATTGGTTAATCATTTCCTCTTAGAACTAAGTGAACTTTATTGGTGTTGCCTCACCATTTATCAAGGCAAAGAATATAGTGTCATGGAAAGAAAAAGGAGGGAGTGGAAAAGAGTCAGATGCCAAAAAGAAAATCATGGTGATACAGCAGTTTTAGCAGAAATAATTACGGAATCCCAAGTTTACATGCAGCACTTAAACATGGCCAGCAGTTTTCATCATTTTGATATACTAGGTCAGGAGTTAGCAGATTATGGGCCAGAGCACCCTGGGGATCCCCAAAACCTCTTCAGAGTATTTTTCAAAGTTAAAATTATTTCTAAGATAATGCTATTTGACTTTTGAATACACTGGAGTCTCCCAGTGGCTACATGACACGAGATATAGCAATACATTGACTGCAGTAGCAGGTATAAAAATCGAGCTCTTCTGTTAATCCAGAGAAATGTTTAAAAAAATNGTTAAAATTATTTCTAAGATAATGCTATTTGACTTTTGAATACACTGGAGTCTCCCAGTGGCTACATGACACGTGATATAGCAATACATTGACTGCAGTAGCAGGTATAAAAATCGAGCTCTTCTGTTAATCCAGAGAAATTTTTAAAAAAATAGATAATGGCACTGTTTATTAATTTGTTTTGAAAAAGTCATTTTCCATAAATATATGATTTATATTGGCATGTAATGGGTTTATCATTATTAAATTGACTTTGTTTGAATTTTTGCTGGAGCAAGTACCAATAGATATAACCCACATAAACAAAAGCAAAAGTGTCCTGAGGAAAAAAAGTTGGAGAAATGCTGTCCTAGACAAATGGTAAGAGTGTTTGTTTCTCAGACAAGGATCAGACTAAACTTGACTCCTATTACTCTACTCTACCCCCAACTTAGGTATATCAATAACCTCAGAAATGCAGATGACACCACACTTATCACAGGAATCGAAGAGGACCAAAGAGCCTCTTGATGAAAGTGAGTGAAAGAGGAGAGTGAAAAAGGTAACTTAAAACTCAAGAGTCAAAAATAAAGATCAAGGCAGAGGTCCCATCACCTCAAGGCAAATAGATGGGGAAACAATGGAAACAGTGAGAGACTTTATTTTCTTTGGCTCCAAAATCACTGCAGATGGTGCCTGCAACCATGAAATTAAAAGATGCTTGCTCCTTGGAAGACAAGTTATGACCAACAGAGACAGCATATTAAAAAGCAGAGACATTATTTTGCCAACAAAGGTCTGTCTAGCCAAAGCTATGATTTTTCCAGTAGTCATGTATGAATGTGAAAGCTGGACTATCAAGAAAACTGAGCGACGAAGAATTGATGCTTTTGAAATGTGGTGTTGGAGAAGANACCTTGATGTTATGCTCTGTCATAAATGTCATAAAAGTTATGACCAACATAGACAGCATATTAAAAAGCAGAGACATTACTTTGCCAACAAAGGTCTGTCTAGCCAAAGGTATGATTTTTCCAGTAGTCATGTATGGATGTGAGAGTTGGACTATAAAGAAAGCTGAGCACCGAAGAATTGATGCTTTTGAACTGTGGTGTTGGAAAAGACTCTTGAGAATGCCTTGGACTGCAAGGAGATCCAACCAGTCCATCCTAAAGAAAATCAGTCCTGAATATTCTTTGGAAGGACTGATGCTGAAGCTGAAACCAATCCTTTGGTCACTTCATGTGAAGAATTGACTCATTAGAAAAAACCCTGATGCTGGGAAAGATTGAAGGCAGAAGGAGAAGGGGATGGCAGAGGATGAGATGGTTGGATGGCATCACTGACTCAATGGACATAAGTTTGAGTAAACTCCGGGAGTTGGTGATGGACAGGGAGGCCTGGCGTGCTGCAGTCCATGGGGTCATAAAGAGTTGGACACGACTGAGTAACTGAACTGAACAGAAAGGTTCTCACAATGTGTCAACAGACTTCCAGATACACACAACAGTTTTAAGAGCTGAACAATATCTCATAAAACCAAACAAAAACTGGCACTAATAAGAGATCATGGGGTTCCAAATACCAATCAGGAAGAGAGGGTGTTGTGAACCTCTGTAGGATAACACACAACACAGAGGAGGGGTATAAAGCCAACAGCCTGAGCACCTCACACACACACACACATACACACACAGAAACACACTCAAACCCTCCTCCAGCTCCTCCACCTCCACCATGGCAGCCTCCAGCCTGTCCATCTGCTCCAGCGACCTGAGCTATGCCTGTCCAGAGAGCTGCTGCGAGCCCCCCTGCTGTGCCCCCAGCTGCTGCACCCCGGCCCCACGCCTGACCCTCCTCTGCACCCCTGTGAGCTGCAAGTCCAGCCCCTGCTGCCAGCCAGCCTGCAGCAGCTCTTGCCCGGCCTCGTGCTGCCAGCAGTCTAGCTGCCAGCCCTCCTGCTGCACCTCCTCCCCCTGCCAGCAGGCCTGCTGTGAGCCCATCTGCTGCAGGCCTGTCTGCTGCACACCTGTCTGCTGCAGGCCTATCTGCTGCAGGCCTGTCTGCTACAAACATGTCTGCTGCAGGCCTGTCTGCTGTACACCTGTCTGCTGTGAGACCTCCCCCTGCTCAACCTCCTCATGTTGCCAGCAGTCTAGCTGCCAGCCTTACTGCTGTACCTCCTCCCCCTGCCAACAGGCCTGCTGCACTCCCNATGTCTGCTGCAGGCCTGTCTGCTGTACACCTGTCTGCTGTGAGACCTCCCCCTGCTCAACCTCCTCATGTTGCCAGCAGTCTAGCTGCCAGCCTTACTGCTGTACCTCCTCCCCCTGCCAACAGGCCTGCTGCACTCCCGTCTGCTGCACTCCTGTCTGCTGCACGCCTGTCTGCTGCAGGCCCGTGTGCTGTGAGGCCTCCCCCTGCTCAGCCCCCTCGTCCTGCTGCAGACCCTCCTCCTCCGTGTCCCTGCTCTGCCGCCCCGTGTGCCGCCCCGCCTGCTGTGTGCCTGCCTCCTCCTGCCAGCCCAGCTGCTGCCGCCCAGCCTCCTCTGTGTCCCTGCTCTGCCAGCCCGCGTGCTCCCGCCCAGCCTGCTGTGTCCCCGCCTTGGCCCTAGGGCCCTGCTGCTGAGTGTTCCTCTCAAGGTCACCCCAAAGTGTGCGAACTCACAACCTTGGACTCCTTACTGAGAGCCTAGACAGCTTCCCCATCGCCGCCCCAGGCCCTGCCATGATCTCCGCCGGGTCACCCCTCCTGGGAACGGCACACCCACTTCTTCCAGCGCCGACTCCCCTCCCGCCACCCTGTCCTGTGTCCGCCTTCCCTCCACAGCCTGTGTTGGCAGCCCAGCTCTCCCAGGGGTTTGAGCCTCACGTGGCATGAAGGAAGAGAAGATAAATGCTTGGAGTTGGTTTCTCACCCTTGTCCCCTGAGCTCCGGTGTGACCCCTGGTCCTCCACTCGTTCCTAAGCTGGTTTCAATTTCTCCTCCTCTGTGAGCTGTCAGTCCCTTCCAATAAATTCCTTTCCTGATCAATTTAGTCACAGTTCACTTCTGTTGCTTCCAACGAAGGCCCTTGCTGGACACTCCCCTCTGCAAGGTGGTCCTGGGTCACTCCCAAGGGCTTCCCTGTTCCTGCCCCTTCAGTGGTGTCCAGCAGCCCCCACTCCCGGAAGGTGAGCCCCCTGGGCCTGTGCAGGAAAGCACACAGCAGGCCCGGGACACTGTTCTCAGGCAGCGGGGAGCGGGGAATGTGCATGTGGGGAGGGGTCTCACTTGGGGGGGCCTCAACCATTTGCACAGCTGTGAGGCGTGTGCTGCACACCTGCTCTCGCTTGGGGGCAGGGGGTGCCAGGCAAAGGGTGCCCATGTGACCAGCCCCTGATAAACTCTCTGGGTGCTTGTCTCCCAGGAGCCCCCTGCTGGCGGATCAAGTGCACCCCATGTGACCTGGCCAGAGGGTGTCGGGAGGCCTGTGTTTAGCACTCCTTGACTTCGCCCCAGGCCATGGTCCCGGTGCTAATTTACTCTGTGTTGAGTCCTGTGAGATCTAGGGGATCACCAAACCTGAGTGAGGTCCTGGGGACACCAATACCCATCAGACTGGCAAAAATGTTCAAGTCTGATAACAACAAGCATGGTCTGAAGTATAGGAAACAAGATCTGCTCTGAGAGGCAGGCAAGGTTTCCAGTTTTCAGAGTAGGTTAGTAACACCTGGGAAAGCTGCACGGGTCCACACCTCGCCCCCTTCCCCCAGGGGGGCCTCCTGGAGATGATATCAGGTGTCTGCACATGACACCACACAGGTCATCTCGCAGCAATGCTGAAAATAATCTAAGTGCCCCTTAGTAGGAGAACGGAAATTAAACCACAGCATGTATACACAAGGGGGATACACCGTGGTTAAAACAGCTGAACCAGGGAAACACATCTAGGAGTGAATTCCAAAACATAACAACATCGAGTAAAAGGAAAATCATATTGCTGATTAATGCATACAGAGTAATATATATACACAGGTCAAAACACGACTTTGACTCCACAACTATAAACATGTCTATGAAACTACAAAAACATCCATGGGAATGACAGACACCAGCCTCAGAACAGTGGCTCCCCTGGTGGGGGCATGTGGAGAGTGCATCGTACCTGTGACGTGCTGTAAATTTGGCAAAATGTAAAGACTTGTTACTTGTTACTGATTTGTAGATGCGTGGGTGTGTATTATACTATTTTCTATACTTTCTGAAATGTAATTTAAAAAAACTATCTAGAAAAGTAAAAAGCTGTTACACAGACCACATTCCTGCGCCAGATTCAATAAGATAAACGTGCAATAATGAAAAGAAAATTTTCTCTGGAGAATTCAAAGGTGGTCTCTCCATTTCCCAGGTAGCACTAGTGGCAAAGAATCCACCCACCAACGCAGGAGACATAAGACACAAGGGTTAGATCCCTGGATGGGGCAGATCCCTTGGAGGAGGGCATGGCAAGTCACTCCAGTATTCTTGCCTAGAGAATCCCCATGGACAGAGGAGCCTGTTGAGCTACAGTCCATAGGGTCACAAAGAGTTGGACATGACAAGCTATTTAGCACACCAGTTGAGGAAACAGAAACTTAACTACAAACTCTTCGAAAATAAATGAAGCAAGTACTACACCCCAGGACACATGTGGTTTAGGTAAAGTAGTACTCAGGGAGTAAATGAAACCCTTAAAGACATATAACACAGAGCAGGTGGGATTGAAAATAAAAACTCAGAAAGTCAGGAAAACTTCAAAAGGAGGGGAAAGAAATAAATTAGCGAAATTAAGGAATTAAGAACAAAGAAAGAAATAGTAAAATAAACAACAACACTAAACATTTGCTTTTAAAAGACCTATAAAAGAATTTAAATGTTAACAAATCTAAAATAGATGAACAAACACTAACTGAAGATAAAGAATAAAGTTTAAGAGAAAAAGCTATNAAGAACAAAGAAAGAAATAGTAAAATAAACAACAACACTAAACATTTGCTTTTAAAAGACCTATAAAAGAATTTAAATGTTAACAAATCTAAAATAGATGAACAAACACTAACTGAAGATAAAGAATAAAGTTTAAGAGAAAAAGCTATATCTGTGCATCAACACAATCAAAATTTTTAGGTGAAAATGGTAATTTTCTAGGAAAATATCAACCTGGGAATCAGTGCAAGAAAAGGTACAAAACTTGAATGGCAGTGATCACAAAAGAACTTGAGAAGACAGGGGAATGCTTTCTGGGGCAGTAAGTACCAGATCCAGACTTTGAACAATGACAGAAAACAGACCAATGGAACTCAGTTGTGTCCAGTAACTGCCCACACCTGTGCTGACACTTGGTTCACAATCAGGGTGTCACTGAGGTTTCATAGGTGGTGATAGTACTGGATAACCAGATATCCGCATGGTAGGAAGTGAGCTTTGCCTATCCTCACAGCACACACACACACACCTTGACTGGAGGTCGATTACAGAGCTGAATGTGGAAGGCGAAATATTGAAGAGCTGGGAGAAATGTCAGTAACCTCAGATATGCAGATAACACCACCCTTATGTCAGAAAGTGAAGAACTAAAGAGCCTCTTGACAAAAGTGCAAGAGGAGGGTGAAAAAGTTGGCTTAAAGCTCAACATTCAGATAACTAAGATCATGGCATC
>SJYV01046196.1:0-11284 GCA_006410875.1 Neotragus pygmaeus | reverse complement strand
TTTTTTTTTTTTCTTTTTTTGGTTCTTATTTTATTTTGAACACTGATGTTTGGGGAGGAAAATGTCATTCTAATGTCCCAAGGTCTTAAAGAGAGATATCTTGTGTAATAAACATACCTACATCTTTATGGTAGCAATACTGTCTTCATCATTGTCCCTCGCTGATAGTGAAAAATCATCAGAATGAATTCAAAAGTTTTTGCGCTTTTTTGTTTGGTTGATTTTGTTTGTTAGTTTGCTTGTTTGTTTTTCTGATAAAGACAATTCTCCTGAGTGGGTTTCTCCCCACTTTGGAGTCAGCAGACCTCAATGAGAAAAATTACTGATTAAAGGGCAATCTATCACCTAAAAGAATCCATGTAACAAGGCAATGGCAACCCACTCCAGTACTCTTGCCTGGAAAATCCCATGGACAGAGGAGCCTGGTAGGCTGCAGTCTGTGGGGTCACTAGAGTCAGACATGACTGAGCAACTTCACTTTCACTTTTCACTTTCCTCATTGGAGAAGGAAATGACAACCCACTCCAGCATTCTTGCCTGGAGAATCCAAGGGACGGGGAAGCCTAGTGGGCTGCTGTCTACGGGGTTGCACAGAGTCGGACACGACTGAAGTGACTTAGCAGAAGCAGCAGCAGCAACTGCACAGTGTACCTAAAAGAATAGTCCAGTTCCTGGAATAGGTTAATTCAGGCAAGGGATAACTAAATGCAAGAGAGAATCTTGTATATCAAAGTACATCTGCTTGATTGGAATCTTTGGAAAAACTTTTTATGCCAGTGATCTGAGAAGGCAAAATTCAGAGGACCAATTCACCTTTTTCAGTAAAGCAGACTATCTGACAACTCCTCTTAATGAAGCTCCCTAATGTATGTTTAAGCAATCAGTATATTTCATTTGAATACCAAATGATTGACAAGCACATTATATCAACATTTCTGACTTAGATGTGCCCTCCTTCAGTTCAGTCGCTCAGTCGTGTCCGACTCTTTGTGACCCCATGAATCGCAGCACACCAGGCCTCCCTGTTCATCACCATCTCTTGGAGTTCACTCAGACTCACGTCCATCGAGTCCATGATGCCATCCACCCATCTCATCTTCTGTGGTCCCCTTCTTCTTCTGTCCCCAATCTCTCCCAGCATCAGAGTCTTTTCCAATGAGTCAACTCTTTGCATGAGGTGGTCAAAGTACTGGAGTTTCAGCTTAATTTTATTTTTATTTTTTTAACACCAAAAACGTTTTGTATTGGGGTATAGCCAATTAACAATGTTGTAACCATTTCAGGTAAACAACAGAGGGACTCAGCCATACATACACATGCATGAATTCCCCCCAAATCCTCCTCCCACCCAAGCTGGCACATAACATTGAGCAGAGCTCCATGTGCTATACAGTATCATTCCTTCCAAAGAGATCCCAGGGTTGATCTCATACCCTCCTTATATTTCCTTAATTTGCCTTTCTTTCCCTCTGAAATTCTTTTATATCCTGCTTCTTCTCTCTGGTTTTTTAAAAAAAATTAATTAATTTATTTTAATTGGAGGGTAATTACTTTATAACATTGTGATGGTTTTGCCATACATCAACATGAATTGGTAACATGTATATGTGTCCCTATTGAAGTAGATTTGATTTACAATGTTGTATGTTAACTTCCATATTAAAAAGCAGAGACATTGCCAACAAAGGTCCACCTAGTCAAGGCTATGGTTTTTCCAGTAGTCATGTATGGATGTGAGAGTTGGGTCATAAAAAAAGCTGAGTGCTGAAGAATTGATATATACATATCAATTGATATATATTAACTCCAAACTCTGAATTTCTCTCTCACCCACTACCCCACTCTCACGTTTTGAAACCACAAATTTATTTTCTATGCCTGTGAGTCTGTTTTGTAAATAAGTTCATTCATATCAGTTTTTAAGATTCCACATATAAGTGATATCATATGATATTTGTCTTTGTCTGACTTCACTTCATGTGATAATCTTTAGACCAATCCGGGTTGCTGCAAATGGCATCATTTCATTCTTTTTTTGTGACTGAGTAATATTCTACTGTATGTTTATACCATGTCTACTTTACACATTTATCTGTTGATGGACATTTGGGTTGCTTCCCTGTCCTAGCGGCTATAAATAGTGCTGTTGTGAACATTCAGGTGCACGTATCTTCTTTATTTTTATTTTTTGGTTGTGCTGTGTGGCATTTGGGATCTTAATTCCCCAATCAGGGATCAAACTTTTACTCCCTGCAGCAGAAACACAGAGACCTAGACACTGGACAGCCAAGGAATCCCTGCCTGTATCTACAAATTATAGCTTTGGCTGAGTATGTGCCCAGGAGTGGGGTTGAGGATCATTTGGTAACTCTATTTTTAGCTTTTTAAGGAACCTCCATGCTGTTCTCCATAATAGATTATTAAGTTCATTTTACCAATGGGGAAACTAAGATATAGAGAGTGGAAGGAACTTATTTATTTGATTGGATTGTTTAATTTTAGTTTCCTGATTCTAAGCTAATTACCCTACATCAGTGGTTTCCAAACTATTTAGAGAGATTTTAAAATATAGATTTTTTTAATAGTATCCATCCTTAGACTATCAAATCTTTGGAGTTGGGGCCTGAGAATCTGTCATTTATGTAAAGCTTTCCAAATTTCTGCTTCAGTCAAGAATTTTCTTTTATTCCAGGCCAGTTACATAGGACTGACTAAAAGTTCATATAAGGTCACCCCCAAATACTGATATCTCTTTATGAGAGAGGTTTTGAAGTGATTATTAAAAGCAGTATAATTTGGGGGAACAGTCATTAGGACTCATTAAGACCAGAAGAGCTCTGAATTCAAATTTCAAACTGGGCTACCTTGATCTTAATTCTGCTATTAATAAATCATGAGATTTTGGGCAAAGGACTCAACCTCACTCAAATATCATAAGCTTTATTAATCTGCAGAGTGGAAATATTGGAAGAATTGAATGGGATAACACATGTAAAACAGAAATTCCAATGTTGATGTTGTTCAGTCACTCAATCATGTCCGACTCTTTGTGACCTCATGAACTGTAGCATGCCAACCTTCCCTGTCCATCACCATTTCCCGGAGCTTGCTCAAACTCATGTCCATTGAGTTGATGATGCCATCCAACCATCTCATCCTGTCATCCCCTTCTTCTCCTGCTTTCAAACTTTCCCAGCATCAGGGTCTTTTCTAATGAGTTGGCTCTTCTCATCAGGTGGCCAAATATTGGAGCCTCAGCTTCAACATCAGTCCTTCCAATGACTATTCAGGATTTATTTCCTTTAGGATTGATTGGTTTGATCTCCTTGCAGTCCAAGGGACTCTCAAGAGTCTTCTCCAACACCACAGTTCAAAAGCATTAATTCTTTGATGCTCAGCCTTCTTTATGTTCCAACTCTCATATCTGTACATGACTACTGA
This sequence comes from Neotragus pygmaeus, assembly GCA_006410875.1. Lineage (NCBI taxonomy): Eukaryota > Metazoa > Chordata > Mammalia > Artiodactyla > Bovidae > Neotragus > Neotragus pygmaeus. The sequence goes on along the minus strand of SJYV01046196.1, from coordinate 7,843 downwards.
AAAAATCATAGCTTTGACTATAAGGATATTCGTTGACAAAGTAATGTCACTGCTTTTTAATACAAAATTCCAGTACAAAGTTAAATGCAAGCCCTGCGTAAGTTAAAGTTATTATTATTTTTAAAATATTGCCTTAAACATTTACCTTTATTTCCCTGTTTGTTTTAACTATTCCTTTGCTTTGCATGAGGCTTTCCATTTATACTTAGGGTTGTTCATCTGATTCAAATTTTCTGTAAGACTTCATGCTAAGGAATTAATAGTCTGGAGCCTATTTTGAACATTTATTTTTAGTGCTTAGGTCACTGAATACTCAACTTATTTCTCAATCATCAGTGCGGAAGAGCCTTCAATTAGGGGAATGGAATTAGAGGCAGGTGTGGAGACTGCCCCACCTGCCACCTATCATTATTCTACCGACTGAGTCCAAATGTCAGTGGGGATGTTGCAGTGAAGGAGGCAGCTGAGTGAGCTGACTAAGCTGGTGATGCCAACACTAGATTTAGTTTGATTTTAGCAGTCCTGACTGTCATTCCAAGGATAGGAATACCTTGAGTATGTCATAGGAGTAGGATTTGAAAGAAACATAGTGTGGGGTGTCAGAAGACACAGTCAGAAGCAAGTTGTTATTTTTTTAACAAGAAATAGAGGAAACAAGCAGAATTAGGAGCACACCAAGAAATGAGTGCAATACAAGATTAGCAGAGAAATAGTTTTTTGAGGGCAGAGAGAACAATTAATCTAGTTTTTCTGAGTGATCATCAGGTAGATAGAGCTAGAGGCTTATGTAAGAGACAGTGTAGCAAAGAGCATGAGTTCTGGAGCCACAGGCCCTGAGGCCAACTCCTGGCTCCCGTGCTTATGAGCTGTAGGATACTGGACAAAGTACTTTTATTTTGTTCCTTTATTTATCTTCTATAAAAAAGAGGTGATAAATTTTAGTGCTTCTTCACTATAAGATTATATGAATTAAATTAGTTAATACACATAGAGAGATATTAGCAGAAAGTTAACAATAAATATTAGTTACTTTATGAGCAAGTTGTGTATATAAAGGAGCATACTAATTTTAATTATATATGAAATTACATAAAGTATATGTTAAATTTTAATTGTATACGTAAAATAGGTATGCTGCTGCTGCTGCTAAGTCGCTTCAGTCATGTCTGACTCTGTGCAACCCCCATCGACGGCAGCTCACCAGGCTCCCCCATCCCTGAGATTCTCCAGGCAAGAACACTGGAGTGGGTTGCCATTTCCTTCTCCAATGCAGGAAAGTGAAAAGTGAAATTGAAGTCGCTCAGTCATGTCCGACTCTATAGGAACATATTGTTTGTACTGTTGTAACTTTTTTTTTTAATCTTCTTTTCTCTATAAAATGGCTCCAACCAACAGTTCTTTACCCTGGTTATTTCACCCCCAGATCCCAGTACAAGCTTGGGAGAAATATCCTTGCATTCTCCAAGGGGAAAATGACAAGTGTGCAGTAGACTCTCATGTAAGTACTTAGTACACAGTAAGCACTTTAGAAATAGGAGGAACTGGATAAATCCAGAAATGTGTAAAACACAAGTCAGTCACTCAGTCAACAGTCACTTTCTATGTATTAGGCTCCTTACTTGGTACAAGAGTTAAAAAATCTAACATGGCATGGCTAGCAACTTCGAGAAACTGGCAGTATCATTTGGAAGACACACTTATAAATCAGCGGTTGTATGATAATGTACTAGTAATAATAAAAGCATGACAGAATATCAAGAGAGCCTGCAGAGAAACATTTGCATCATGACAGAAAGTGAGAGACTTCTCAATGTGGGCAGATCTTGAATTGAGTTAAAAATAAAGAGTAGGACTTTAGTTAGATTAAGGAGGGGTATGGGAGACTGATTTGGATGATGACAGAGGCAATTAACAAAAGGCTGTGTTAGAAAATGAGAATCATTATAGCTGGATCAAAGGAGGAGTTGAAAGAGAGGAGGCCAGAGGACTAGAAAAATTTAAAATTATAAAGAGTTGAACACCAGCCTAAGGTTGTGAGTGTCTCACGTTTTAAGCAGGAGAGTGAGAGACCAGATGTGCATCTTGAAGCAGACTGGAAGTTATTCAGAGTGAAGTAGAGGGTATCAGACTGGAGATAGAGAGGCTGANTGAACACCAGCCTAAGGTTGTGAGTGTCTCACGTTTTAAGCAGGAGAGTGAGAGACCAGATGTGCATCTTGAAGCAGACTGGAAGTTATTCAGAGTGAAGTAGAGGGTATCAGACTGGAGATAGAGAGGCTGAGAGTAAGGCCAAGGCAACAGAGCAAACCACACATGATGAGGGCCTGCTATGGCCATGCCAGTGGAGAGGAAGGAACACACTTTGAGAAATCCCCAGTAAGATTCTGCAGAGCTGGGTAACTACTGGGTGTGTGGAGTGTGTGTGAAAAAATGGCCAAGAATGATTCTGCAATTTCTAGTTTGAGGTAGTCCATGTAAGTTAAATCTGTCTCCAAGATGGGAATTGGAAGACAAATTGGTCTAGAATTTGCAAACTGCCCTCAGAGATGAACTTTCTGACACCCAAAGGGTATATGTATCAATAAAAGGACAAGCCTGGCAAGCTGCAGTCCATTGGTTCACAGAGTCAGACATGGCTGAGCAACAACAAATAATAATAATTATTAGCAACAAGGCAAAGACAGAGAAATACCAAGTCCAACAGAGAAGAAATGAGAAGAGGAGGAGGAAGGAGAGAGTTGACAGGCATGGTGGTGAGAGAAAAAATGGGTAGGATTTGTTATTGTTATTGAAGAGATATCTCAGAGAGAAGACAGCTACAGAAGGGCCCTGTATTGGGGGAATAATCTGGAAATTTTACAAATAATACTTTTATAAATCAACCAAACTCTTCTTTTCCTTTTTTTTTTTTTGTTACAAGAAATGCGCCCAGAGTCCACCCTGGAAGGTCACTCTCAAGAGGTCACAGCTTACTAATTCTTACAGTCTAACTCTGCTGGTTTGCACAGGCTGTTGCCTTGACCAAACTCATGTGAGGAGCAATTCCCTTAATCCAGATTCTGAGGTCATTAGTGGCTTCCCTCCCAGAGTAGGGGCAGCAGAAATGTGACCAGGACCTCATGTCAAGCGCCTGTTTCCATCTGGGTCCTGTCCATGTGTGATTTCAGCAGGGGACTTGGATTTCCTGTGCAAGGTCAACCCAAGCAGAGGTGAGCTAGAACCAAGGGAGAGTTGAGCTGTTCTTATATCCTTTTTCTTCTTCCCTCAGGTATTTAAAAAATGAAGACTTACTCTGAAGAATAGTTTAGGATCTGGTAATTTAGAGAAAGAAAGAAGAGGAAATGAGAAATGATTCTTAATGAGTAACCTAGCCTGGTATTTATCCCTTGCTTCCCAAACATTTTTTTGCTAGTCCCAGAGAGACCATCCAGCTGCCCCAGCTCAGGGAAGATATGAGATATCACAGTAGCAGCATGATGCCCTGGGGTGGAGCTGTGCTGTTGTTAGTCACTCAGTCATGTCTGACTCCTCTGTCCATGGGTAATCTCCAGGCAACAATACTGGAATGGGTTGCCTTGTCCTCTTCCAGGGGATCTTCCCAACCCAGGGACTGAACCCAGGTCTCCTGCATTGCAGGCAGATTCTTTATCATCTGAGCCACCAGGGAAGCCACCAGACATGAGCACTGATGAGCGTCTGACTTTTTGTCCTGCACGATGTGTATCTTTGTTTCCTTTTTTTCTACTATATCTTTCATATAATTAAAAAAAAAATACTTTCTTTCCTGTCTTTCTCTTCTCTCCTTCCTTTCCTTTCTCCACCCTTTTTCCTCTTCTCTCTGTATTTCTTCCTGTCCTTCTTTCCTTGCTTGCTTGGTTTCTTCTTCCTTCTCTTTTCCCTTTCCCCTTTCTTCTTGACTAGACTAATTAAAAGTGTGAACTTGAAACACATTTCTTGATTTGGCTAAAGTCTATCTTCACTTCTTTGGTATATAATCATATAAATTTCTGGATTTTACTATACCATATTTTCCCTATCCACAATGGAACGATACTAATCACATCTACATCAGAGTTTTATTCTAAAAGTTAAATGATATCACGTGAGACTCTCATCATACACTTGGCAACTAATAAACATGCCATAAGCATAAGATACTACCATTAAATTTTAGGTTGCCCTTGGAAACTCAGTTCTCTCCCCAGGCATTTTTTAATTCCATTGATGTGACTAACAAGTGCAGTAGTCCCTGGCCTCAGCTCCCTCATTATTATTTTGTGTGCGTGTGTGTGTGTGTGGGTGTGTGTGTGTGTCTGTGTGCATGTGTGTGTATGTACGCTTAGTCGCTCAATCATGTGAGCCCACTGGGCTCCTCTGACCACGGAATTTTTCAGGCAAGAATACTGGAATAGTAGCCATCCTCTTCTCTGGGGGATCTTCCTGATCAAGAACTGAACCTTAGTCTCCTGCGTCTCCCATTGGTGGGTGGAATCTTTACCACTGCACCCACTGGGAAAACCTCATCATTTTGCATACAGACCCTAAAACACTGGACTCTTTTTTCAAGTGAACACTTCCTGAGTCATCTCACTCAAATTTTCTTGTATTATATTACAAAAAAGACAAAACTCTGTATTTTATTTTCTCATGTCATATTTTCACATAGCATCTAGACCCAGATAGGCAGAACAATGCATAATACAATAAAAGATTTTGATAATGAACAATTTAGTTGGTCATTACATTTTTTAAAGGCTTCTGTAATGTTCTATATGGGAAAAGAATCTAAAAAAGAGTGGTTATATGAATATGCATAATTCATTCACTTCTCTGTACATCTGAAACTAATACAGCATTGTAAATCAACTATATTCCAATAAAAATTAAATAAATAAAAAGATAAAATATTTAGAATTACCTATTAAAATTCAAAGTATAAATTATAAGAATGAATATAAATACCTTGTGTGTGAATAATTTGAGTATTCTTAACTTTTACTTTTTAAAATTTGATTAAAACTTTTTATAAGTTTACGAAAAGAAAACTATTTGCAAGAAAAAAGGCCTGAGCACACACGTTTTGACTGAATTAAATGAATGGAGTGCTTTAGTTCCTATACCATGCTTTTGAGTCTGGCTAGTCACATGAGTCAATTTATCTCACTGGCTTTCCTCTAATGAATTTTTCATCCACATGCTTGACTTAGGGTGATGGGTAGTCGCTTTTCCCTTGAAAGTAGCTTTTATTCTGTTTTCCATATATGTTTTTAATTTTCAAAATTATAAATAAAAACTTTTTAATCTGTAGAATGAAACTAAAAGTGAAACAATAGGTGAATGTTGCCCTTATACCAAGAATTAAAACTTATAAGCTATAGGGTAATATTGGACAGAAATGGGCATCATTAGGCAAAATTCAGAAACAGATTGTAGTACATAGTGAAACTTACTTAAAGTGATAAAATGACATTTTAGCTAAATAGAAAAAGCACAGATTATTCAAAATTCATATGATATTCCTTTTGGCCTTGTTTGATTTAATATATAAAAATAAATTCCAGAGGGGACTTCCTGATGTTCAATTGGTTAGGACTCCATGCTTCTAATGCTCGGGACATATGTTTGATCCCTAATCAGGGAACTATTAATAAGAGCCCACATGCTTCATAGTGCTGCCAATTAATTAATTAATTAAAATTTTAAATAAATAATAAATTCTAGAAGTACCACCTCACTTCAGTCAGAATGGCCATCATTAACAAGTCTACAAATATAAAATGCGAGAGAGAGTGTGGAGAAAACTGTACGTAAGAATGTAAATTTGTGCAGTCACTATGAAAAATAGAATGGAGGTTCCTTAAAAAACTAAAAATAGAGTCTCCATATGATCTGGCAATTGCACTCTTGGGCATATATTTGGACAAAACTATAATTCAAAAAGGCACATGCGCCCATATGTGCATAGTACAACTATTCACAATAGCCAAGACATGGAAACACTCTAAGTGTCCATGAACAAATGGACAAGGAAGATATATATACACATAGACACACATACATAAAGGAATATTATTCAGCCATTGAAAAGAATGAAATAATTTACAGCAACATGGATGGACCTCAGTTCAGCTCAGTTTAGTTGCTCTGTCACATCTGACTCTTTGTGACCCCATGCATCACAGCACGCCAGGCCTCCCTGTCCATCACCAACTCCCACAGTCCACCCAAACCCATGTCCATCGAGTTGATGATGCCATCCAACCAACTCATCCTCTGTCATCCCCCTCTCCTCCTGCCCTCAATATTTCCCGTCTTCAGGGTCTTTTCCAATGAGTCAGGTCTTCGCATCAGGTGGCCAAAATATTGGAGCTTCAGCTTCAACATCAGTCCTTCCAATGAACAGTCAAGACTGATCTCCTTTAGGATAGACTAGTTGGATCTCCTTGCAGTTCAACAGAATCGGAGGAGTCTTCTCCAACATCAAAGTTCAAAACCATCAATTCTTTGGTGCTCAGCTTTCTTTATAGTCCAACTCTTGCATCCATACATTGTCGGGAGCCAGCACAGGAGATCCCACCCATGACAACGTCATGCGGAGAGGCCTGATGGGCAAGGCGAGTCAGGCTTCAGGGGTTCCCCCTGGGTTTTCCTGAACATCCACCCCCCAAAACCAGAGTCTGCCTGCCTTATTGTACTGTGCTTTCCACTCTTCTGCCTCTAAAAGGAATTAACTTAGGACTCCAGTTAACAGTCTCTTGCATATAAAAAGAAAGTCTTGGCTTAAACCCCTTTGATGGCTTTCTAACTTATCTGACCGGTCTGCCCGGACTTTTACAATTTGTGGATTGTTTACAGCCCCCAACTGTGAGAGGCACAAAGCTCAAAACATCTTAAAGATATAGAGCCCTTTAGAGTTAAGAATTAGTTTGGTGAAGAGTTTGTTGAGTTAATGTTTGCTGCCAGGCCTCCATATCCTTTATCTTTTAGGCACCTGGGAGGATATTAATCAATGTAATCGGGATGCAGAAATAGGAATATAGTATTTTTGATGTTAGCAATACTTGACTTTTGAGTTAATTAATTTTCTTTTTGTTATAAATCACTTTACTCCTTTTTCCTTGTTATAAATTGTTGTATCCTTGCTATGTAAGAATGTAACTTTATTTAGTGCTTTCTGAGAGTGGCACCAGACTTTGGGAAGAACAACACTATTACTCTTATCAGAAAAGGGCCATAAAATGTTAATTGGCCTTCTGGCCAGATGCTCTAAATCACCTAAGGCTTATGTACACAACTAGGTATGCAGAGAAAAACCCTGGTCTCGATAAGAGTCAGGGTGGTTGACACTGCCTAATTTTATATTATCCATTGATCTCTATGTAAAATCAAAAGTATATAAGGCCTTTCTGGACAATAGAGGATGGGCCAGTCACTGGACTGGTTTCCCCCATGTCTTCTTTACTCTATTTTCAGGCTGAATTCCCATCTGGAGTGGGGAGGCTCACCATGTACACTTACTTGCTCTGGCTTCTAATATCCATGAGAGAGAGAGCCCAAGGTGGGGCACCCTCTGCTATTCAAACGGGAGCTGGTGGCCTAATGTAGATGGTGCAAATCTCTTGTCCTGAGATTTTATTAGTTCTCCACATAAACCAAGTTATTCAGTCTCTTTTCTCCACTAAATTTTCCCACTATACTATTTCTTCTTAATTTCTTTTATATTTCTAAATAAATAAGTTTTTCCTCGCCACACTGTCCCCACTTCAAATTACCCTGGATCCACCGGGGCTGGACCCCGGCAATACATGACCACTGAAAAAACCATAGCTTTGATTATATGGAC
>SJYV01046192.1:0-15633 GCA_006410875.1 Neotragus pygmaeus | reverse complement strand
TTCATGGCTGCAATCACCATCTGCAGTGATGTTGGAGCCCCCCAAAATAAAGTCTGACACTGTTTCCATGGTTTCCCCATATACACCCATAAACAAAATCAAAACAGTCCAACAAATATAAAGTACAATAGATTGACCCAGCGAACAAAGAAAACCAAAAACTATATCTACCAGAAGACGACTAACTTAAGCACAAACTGGAAAGCAAAACTAAAGCAAGGTGCCAATTGGGGAATAAAGCAGTGAAAAGAAAGCTGTCAAATATGTTGAGAGGGAAGAAAGAAAGAATAGATGTGCAGAGTTAAATAGAGGAAGATTTATATACGTTAAAGATGAACTTTGAGGGGAAAAGCAAAGGAATAAATGAAGAAAAAAATAATAGGCTTAAAAAATTAAAAATAGAGAAAAGAAAAATAGTGGAAAACATCCCAGAGCTGCAAAAGCCCAATATAGAGGCAGAGGTTTATAACTACTATTAAAAAAGAGGGGGGGGCAGAAAACAAAAGCTCAGCTCAACAGGTTAATCAGATTTCATAGTGCCAACAAAATCGACAACTACAATGGATTGGGTGGTGGGAGAAAAAGAAGAAAAGAAAAATACAAAAGAATCTACAGAAAAAGTCAAAACATAAGAATAATAAATGTTTTTCCATTACTTCTTTTTCTGCTCTGATTGCTGTGGCCCAAACTTCCAAAACTATGTTGAAGAGTAGTAGTGAGAGTGGGCACCTTTGTCTTGTTCCTGACTTTAGGGGAAATGCCTTCAGTTTTTCACCGTTGAGGATAATGTTTGCTGAGGGTTCGTCATATATAGCTTTTATTATGTTAAGGTATGTTCCTTCTATTCCTGCTTTCTGGAGGGTTTTTATCGTAAATGGATGCTGAATTTTGTCCAAGGCTATCTCTGCATCTGTTGCGATAATCAGGTGGTTTTCTCTTTCAATTTGTTAATGTGGTGTATTATATTGATTTGTGGATATGAAAGAATCCTTGCATCCCTGGGATAAAGGCCACTTGGTCATGATGTATGATCTTTTTAATATGTTGTTTGATTCTGTTTGCTAAAGTTTTGTTAAGGATTTTTGCAGCTATGTTCATCAGTGATATCGGCCTATAGTTTTCTTTTTTTGTGGCATCTTTGTCGGCTTTTGGCATTAGGGTGACAGTAGCCTCATAGAATGAGTTTGGAAGTTTACCTGCTTCCGCAATTTTCTGGAAGAGTTTGAGTAGGATAGGTGTTAGTTCTTCTCTAAATTTTTGTTAAAATTCAGCTGTGAAGCCGTCTGGTCCTGGGCTTTTGTTTGTTGGAAGATTTCTGATTACAGTTTCAATTTCTGTGCTTGTGATGGGTCTGTTAGGATTTTCTATTTCTTTCTTGTTCAGTTTTGGAAAGTTGTACTTTTCTAAGAATTTGTCCATTTCTTCCAAGTTGTCCATCTTATTGGCATATAGTTTCTGATAATAGTCTCTTATGATCCTTTGTTGGAGAAGGCAATGGCACCCCACTCCAGTACTCTTGCCTGGAAAATCCCATGGATGGGGGAGCCTGGTAGGCTGCAGTCCATGGGATTGCAAAGAGTCAGACACAACTGAGTGACTTCACTTTGACTTTTCACGTTCATGCATTGGAGAAGCAAATGGCAACCCACTCCAGTATTCTTGCCTAGAGGTCCCAGGGATGGGGGAGCCTGGTGGGTTGCCATCTATGGGGTCGCACGGAGTCAGACACGACTGAAGCGACTTAGCAGCAGCAGCAGCGTGATCCTTTGTATTTCTGTGTTGTCTGTTGTGATCTCTCCATTTTCATTTCTAATTTTGTTGATTTGATTTTTTTCCCTTTGTTTCTTGATGAGTCTGGCTAATGGTTTGTCAGTTGTATTTATCTTCTCAAAGAACCAGCTTTTGGTTTTGTTGATTTTTGCTATGGTCTCTTTTATTTCTTTTGCATTTATTTCTGCCACAATTTTTAAGAGTTCTTTCCTTCCACTAACCCTGGGATTCTTGATTTTTTCCTTTTCAAGTTGCTTGATCTCTGTCTCCTGTACAGTGTCACGAACCTCATTCCATAGTTCGTCAGGCACTCTATCTATCAGATCTAGGCCCTTAAATCTATGTCTCACTTCCACTGTATAATCATAAGGGATTGGATTTAGGTCATACCTGAATGGTCTAGTGGTTTTCCCTACTTTCTTCAATTTGAGTCTGAATTTGGTAATAAGGAGTTCATGATCTGAGCCACAGTCAGCTGCTGGTCTTCTTTTTGTAGACTGTATAGAGCTTCTCCATCTTTGGCTGGAAAGAATATAATCAATATAATTTCAGTGTTGACCATCTGGTGATGTCCATGTGTAGAGTCTTCTCTTGTGTTGTTGGAAGAAGGTGTTTGCTATGACCAGTGCATTTTCTTGGCAAAGCTCTATTAGTCTTTGCCCTGCTTCCTTCCGCATTCCAAGGCCAAATTTGCCTGTTACTCCAAGTCTTTCTTGACTTCCTACTTTTGCTTTCCAGTCCCCTATGATGAAAAGGACATCTTTTTTGGGTGTTAGTTCCTAAAGGAAAACCCTAAAGACTCCACCAGAAAATTGCTAGAGCTAATCAATGAATATAGTAAAGTTGCAGGATATAAAATCAACACAGAGAAATCCCTTGCATACTTATACACTAACAATGAGAAAACAGAGAAAGTAAGGAAACAATTCCATTCACCATTGCAAAAGAAAGAATAAAATACTTAGGAATATATCTACCTAAAGAAACAAAAGACCTATGTATAGAAAACTATAAAACCCTGGTGAAAGAAATCAAAGAGGGCACAGACAGATGGAGAAATATACGGTGTTCATGGATCAGAAGAATCAATATAGTGAAAATGAATATACTGCCCAAAGCAATCTATAGAGTCAATGCCATCCCTATCAAACTACCAACGGTATTTTTCAGAGAACTAGAACAAATAATTTCACAATTTATATGGAAATACAAAACACCTCAAATAGCCAAAGCAATCTTAAGAAGGAAGAATGGAACTGGAGGAATCAACCTGCCTGACTTCAGGCTCTACTGCAAAGCCACAGTCATCAAGACAGTATGGTACTGGCACAAAGACAGAAATATAGATCAATGGAACAAAACAGAAAGCCCTGAGATAAATCCACACACCTATGGACACCTTATCTTTGACAAAGGAGGCAAGAATATACAATGGAGAAAAGACAATCTCTTTAACAAGTGGTGCTGGGAAAACAGGTCAACCACTTATAAAAGAATGAAACTAGAACACTTTCTAACACCATACACAAAAATAAACTCGGAATGGATTGAAGAGCTAAACGTAGGGCCAGAAACTATTAAACTCCTAGAGGAAAACACAAGCAAAACACTCTCTGACATAAACCACAGCGGGATCCTCTAGGACCCAACTCCCAGAATATTGGAAATAAAAGCAAAAATAAACAAACGGGACCTAATTGAACTTAAAAGCTTAAGGAAGGAAGCTACAGGCAAGGTGAAAAGACAGCCTTCAGAATGAGAGAAAATAATAGCAAACGAAGCAATGGACAAAGAATTAATCTCAAAAATATACAAGAAGCTCAATTCCAGAAAAATAAATGACCCAATCAAAAAATGGGCCAAAGAACTAAACAGACGTTTCTCCAAAGAAGACATATAGATGGCTAACAAACAGATGAAAAGATGCTCAGCATCACTCATTATCAGAGAAATGCACATCAAAACCACAATGAGGTACCATCTCACACCAGTCACGATGGCTGCTGTCAAAAAGTCTACAAACAATACATGCTGGAGAGGGTGAGGAGAAAAGGGAACCCTCTTACACTGTTGGTGGGAATGCAAACTGGTATAGCCACTGTGGAGAACAGTGTGGAGATTCCTTAAAAAACTGGAAATAGAACTGCCTTATGACCCAGCAATCCCACTGCTGGGCATACACACCAAGGAAACCAGAATTGAAAGAGACACATGTACCCCAATGTTCATTGCAGCACTGTTTACAATGCCCAGGACATGGAAACAACCTAGATGTCCATCGGCAGACGAATGGATAAGAAAGCTGTGATACGTGTACACAATGGAATGTTACTCAGCCGTTAAAAAGAATACAATTGATTCAGTTCTTATGAGGTGGATGAAACTGGAGCCTATTATACAGAGTGAAGAAAGCCAGAAGGAAAAACACCAATAGAGTATACTAACACATATATATGGAATTTAGAAAGATGGTAACGATAACCCTGTATGGCGAGACAGCAGAAGACACTCAGATGTATTGAGCAGTCTTTTGGACTGTGTGGGAGAGGGCGAGGGCAGAATGATATAAGAGAATGGCATTGAAACATGTAAATTATCATATGTGAAACGAATCTCCAGTCCAGGTTTGATGCATGATACAGGGTGCTCAGGGCTGGTGCACTGGGATGACCCAGAGGGCTGGGGTGGGGAGGGAGGTGGGAGGGGGGTTCAGGATGGGGAAGACATGTACAGCAATGGCAGATTCAAGTAAGTGTATGGTGAAACTATTTCAATATTATAAAGTACAATTAATTAATTTAAAACAATATATAATGTTTTTCTTCAGTCACTGCTGTCAGAGTCCTTTCCCTCACTGGGAGTCAGAGTCCACCTCACCTTCCTAGGATGCCCTCCAGCGCTGTGCTGGTCTCTGGACCTGCTGCGGGGGCATCTCATATTCTAATCTGGTCCCACGCCTGTGTGTTCTTGTCTTCAGTGTCCACAGCTATCAGAACTAGTGCATTTTCTTGTGGGAGCTCTCAATGTCCTTTTATACATACCATAGACACAGAGTCTGCCTAGTTGATCCTGTGGATTTAATCTGCAGCCTGTAAGGCTGGCAGGAAGGTTTTGGGTCTTGTTCCTTAGCCACACTGCCTCTGGGTTTCAATTGTGGCTTTATTTCCACCTCTGCATGTGGGTNAGACACAGAGTCTGCCTAGTTGATCCTGTGGATTTAATCTGCAGCCTGTAAGGCTGGCAGGAAGGTTTTGGGTCTTGTTCCTTAGCCACACTGCCTCTGGGTTTCAATTGTGGCTTTATTTCCACCTCTGCATGTGGGTTGTCCATTGGGCTTTGCTCCTGAGGCTGCCCTAGAGGACTTGGGTTTGCCCCTGAGAGGGCCAGGTGTGGAGGTGGTGCAGCTGCTTGGGTCACAGGGGTTCTGGCAGCACAGGCACTCAAGGGAGTTGGTGGCTAGAGCAGCAGGAAATATAGTGCTCTCGAAGGGTATAGCAACCAGTATTAGCCCGTATGCTCCAGTATTCTTGCCTAGAGAACCACCTTTCCTGACAGAGAAGCCTGGAAGGCCACAGTCTACAGGATCGCAAAGAGCTGGACACTACCGAAGTGCCCCTGTGTGTGTAGACGCAAGACTTTCTTGCCTGCGGCAGCTCTGCCCCAGTGAGTGTTGAACGTGAAGGTGACACAGCTGCTTGGCTTACGATAACCTTGGAAGCACCAAGTGTGCAGGGACACGGACTGACTGCCACAGGAGTTATGGGCCTCTCAGAGTGTTTTTTTCAAGCCTCTTGTAGCTGGAGATCAGAAGGCCTCTTCAGCCAGTCTTTCTCCGTAGNAAAAAGATGGGAATACCAGACCACCAGAGCTGCCTTGTGAGATATCTATATGCAGGTCAGGAGGCAACAGATAGAACTGGTCATGCAACAACAGACTGGTTCCTAATAGGAAAATGAGTATTTCAAGGCTATATATCACCAGCCAGCTTACTTAACTTATATGCAGAGTATATCATGAAAAACACTGGCCTGGATGAAACACAAGCTGGAATAAAGATTGTGGGGAGAAATATCAATAACCTCATATATACATATGACACCACATTTATTGCAGAAAGTGAAACAGAACTAAAGAGCTTCTTGATGAAAAGGAAAGAGGAGAGTGAAAAAGTTGCCTTAAAGCTCAATGTTCAGAAAACTAGGATCATGCATCTAGTCCCATAACTTCATGGCAAATTCATGAGGAAAGAGTGGAAGACTTTATTTTTTTCACGTGAGCTGTGTGTCCTTGTGTAGCTGTGTAAAGAAGTGCTCCTAGTACCCCCAGTGGTTTCTCTAGCCCACGCCTGTGCTCACGCCTTCCCCCCAACCCCCTGGGATAATTCCTGTCGACCTTGCCTTGTGACCATAACCACCTTGCAGGCACCAGCAGCATGTGTATTGAAGCCTGAATGACACCTGCCCTGGTGACATGTGGCCAGAATGTCCCAGGGAAAGTGTGACCTGGTGCCCATGAGGAACNAAATTCATGGGGAAAGAGTGGAAGACTTTATTTTTTTCACGTGAGCTGTGTGTCCTTGTGTGGCTGTGTGAAGAAGTGCTCCTAGTACCCCCAGTGGTTTCCCTAGCCCACGCCTGTGCTCACGCCTTCCCCCCCAACCCCCTGGGACAATTCCTGTCGACCTTGCCTTGTGACCATAACCACCTTGCAGGCACCAGCAGCAAGTGTATTGAAGCCTGAGTGACACCTGCCCTGGTGACATGTGGCCAGAATGTCCCAGGGAAAGTGTGACCTGGTGCCCATGAGGAACACGCCTGCCCTGCTGCTTGGGGGTGGCTAGGTCTGCCTTAGAACCATGTCCAGGCTCACAGGCTGGCTGCTGGTCAGCCACTAGCTGCCTCAGTGTATGGTGTAAGACCACAGGATCAGCATCGGTAGCCCATGGAATATGTGGGTCTCGTCTGTGAGGGTGAAAATGACCTGCAGGCAGATGGGGCACTGGGAGTGCTCAGAGCCTGGCCCAGTGCTGCCCTGGGCCCAGAATCCCATGGATGTAGTTGTGGACAGGAGACCCAATGCCAGCTGGGGCACTGTGGGAGGGTCTGGGGCCTCCCCAGAGGAAGCACTTGGTTTGAGCGGCCCCTGGGCCTGGAGGTTCCCAAGGGTCAGGACACCCTGAACAGGTTAGACAAAGGGGACAGGGAACTGAAGGGGCTCAGATGAGCCTCTGTCCACAGGGGGTGAGTCAACCTGACCTTGGGGCTGGGTGGTGTTAGCATGGAGTGGTCAAGCCTGGGGGCTCAGAGCTGGTGCCCATTGGGATTGGGGGTGGGCAGGACTGGCCTGCTGGTCAAAGTGCATCTCAGGGCTGCAACCATCTGTCCCTCAGATCCACGTATGTGGAGAAGCTTTCCTGGCCACTCTTCTGCCAGTAACCCTCAGTGTCAAAGGACAGCTTGCCAGTGAGCGCCTTCATCTGGACTGGTGGCAGGAGCCCAGGACAGCGGTCATCCAGGTCTGTGCAACTGGGGAGGGCAAGGGGCAGTGCAGAGCGGCCCCCAGCTGGTCTCCAGGGTGCTGTGTGCTCAGTGGCCTGACTCTGACTAGGGTGAGCAGGGCCTGGATGGCTCTGCAGCAGGACAGCACCCAAGAACCATGGCTACACTGCCTCACTGTAATAGGGAATCCAAAAGAAGGCAGAGAAGCTACCCTCCACAAGCAGTCATCACTTCATGTCTGACATGAACAGATTTTCTCTATGAGTAAGTGTATTTATTTACAAACTTAAATAAAGTGGGTTGTTCTAACCATACCACCCTGCAATGGCAAGGGCCAGGAGCCAGGTGCCCTGCCAATCCCAGGGAAGAATGGAAGGTACCCACAAGGGGGTCCCATCAGGATTCTGGGTGGTGGTCAGGGGGTCTGCAAAGCGATTGCGGTGTGCAGGCCTGTATTCCACAGAGTATCTTCAGGGCAATAGAGAGCATCAGGTCTGGGAGGGGTGAAAGAGGAGTGGCCCTGCAGCCTAGGGCTGGGAATTGGGGTGAGGTAGGATGGTTTCCCGTCTGAGCCACCAGGGACGGTTTGCCCTCTGGTAGAACCTCTGCTCCAGAAGTTCTGGTGTTAATGTCAGTCTCCTCACAGCTGTCCCATGCCTGGAACATAATCTGGCCAGAGTCAGGTGCTAATCATTTTCTGTAACTGAATGGACAGTCTGAGTGTGAAGGTGCACAGGAAAGGTGGCATCAGGTGGCAGACTGGGGGTTAACCAGATGCAAAGGCAGAGACAAGGGAGAGGCATAAAGGGTTTCTGAGTATGGACTCCCAGCCCCCCTGGGCTCAGCTCCACACAAGCCCTTCTGTTCCCCAGACAATCGGTTTTTAACCGATAACTCACTCTGGCTTACAAAGCACTTACGTGACCTGCCATGCATGAGTGAAAAAGCAGCTCTGAGCCTGTTCCCACAACCTGAGCCTAAAGCCTCTGAGGTCTTTGCCACCTCTGCTTGTGACATGGTGCTGAGAGGCAAAGTGTTGGATGTAGCTTTGGGGATTTCTCATTTGCAGAGCTCAGCTCCACCTGCAGGGCCGCCAACACCTCCAACGTCTCCAATGGGGGCTGGTCGCTCAAGGCTCCTTGGATGTTCTTGGGCCTGCTCCTCCGGCTTCTCCTCCCACTCCTACGAGGGCACCTTCCCCTGGCCCTCCTCTGCCACCACTTCAACCTCCTCAATGATATCTTCCACCAGCAGCTAGGACACTTGCCAGACAGCACCACTTCTCCCTCCTCCAGGGCCGCTCCTTCCTCTACTGCATTAATGTGGAAGAAGGTAGCCTCATCACCTGGTGGGCCCCTTGCTGCCTGCGACATCCCTGAAGGCCGCATCACGACAGCAGGTCTTAGGACCCTGGCACCCTGAATCCTCGAGTTCACACAGAAGAAGGCCCAGAGTCTCTGTGAGCAGCAGGACCCAGGGAAGGATGATGCTGACAAATGTGCTCAATTCAGCCTGCCTTGGTGAGAATCACCTGGGTCTCACCTGCTGTAAGCAGAGCTTCTCTGAATGAGAGTAGGACACGTGAAGCCCCAAAACCTCCAGTCTCAGCCTGTCACCTGCTACCCTCATGATGTGAATCCAGGCTCCCCATCCAGGCTGCATGAGCCTGAGCTTCCCCACTGGGGAAAAGAGAAGGTCCTAGCCCATACACCGATCTGCCTTCAGGCCTCACCTCCTCACCCCACAACAACCTCTGTGTCCTGTTACTTACCTACCATGGCCAGAAGTACCTCCTGGGGGAATACTGCAGAGGATTGACTCACAGGATCTGGTCAATGTTCTGCTGGCCACACAAGGGAGGAGACCACATGGATGACCAGTCCCTCGCCAATGATCTGCTGGCTGCACAGATAAGCTAGCAGAGGAGCAGGGGAAGACAGCATATGGATGACAAGCCTGAGCCCTCACGTCAGCAGCCAAGAATCCCGACATCATTCGTCCATTCTGGGGAGGCCCATATGGACCCCACCTCAGCAATCCTGTTACATCCTGGAGAGTTGTGGTCCAAGAACAAGTTGAGGAAGTTCTTGCTGCTGGTGTCCAGCCTGAGGTTGGGAGGTCCCCATCCATCCTCACAGAAGCAGTGGACCGGAGAGGACGTATATGCCCTATATCCTGAAGGAGGACACGGGAGACAGCAAAAATTCAGTTAGTCAGTGCATCCAACTCCCTCTCCCACCCACCCACACCACCCTGGTAACCAGGTTGCACCAGCGATGCCAAAGAGGTACTCATTAACGATTTTTCTCTTCCTGAAGCATGGGTTTTCCCAAAAGGAGATAACCAGCTTGCATCTGGTCTGGGGATGGCCTCATTCCAACACCTGCCAGGACCGGGAGGATGGAAAATGTGAAAGTGCACAATCTTCAAGGTCCGCAGCTTTCCTCCCAGGCAGGCATCAGCATCTTCCACTTTTCCTTTCCAAAGGCTCATGGTGAACACACGCAGCCCGGTCATAGGATCCCCCGACCCTCACTTGCCTGCCCAGCTCCCCCACCCACCTGTCCTTAGGCTCCCTCCCTGCCCTTCAAAGCCGTCATGGAGATGAGCAAGTCTTCATCTCGGTTGATGACCATGACGTCCTCTAATGGTGGTTCATAATCTCCTTGAAGTCAAGGTACAAGTCATGCCACATGCCAGGGAAGGAAGAGTCTTGAGTAAGAGGGTTAGTCTCGGACAGAGAAAGGGCACCAGAAGAGGCATTTGTCAGTACTCCATTTTGGGAGTATTGGTTTCCTTTCGGGACCACTGGTACTTCAGGCACAGAGAGGTCATATAGGAGTACCACTTAGGTATCACTGGGGCTCTGCATCTGGGTACTCCTGCTTCCCCAGCCGCCACACCAACATCCCCAGACCCTGTCAAATCACGTGATGCTCTCATCCCTGTGTCCCCTGTGGTCTTCTGGGAACCTTATCTGCTTCCCCCAAGAAAATATCTGTTTCAAACCAAATTCAATGTACGCCTGGTATGTGTTTCCTGGGAACTGGCATGTCAGTTGCCTGAAACTTCAGGGTCTGCAGTTCCTACAGCATGCATTCTCCAAGCGCAAGGACCTATGTCTGCGTGTTTAGCAAGAGAGGCCTGGGTCTCATCCCTGCTCCCTTACTTGACAAGGGGTAGCTTGAATGTACTGAAGTCATCTAGCTTACTGTATTCAGTCACAGATGACATCCATTCCCTGCCAAAGTATGTGTCTTCTATTTAGATGTGAGCCAAATTGAGCCTCCCATGGTCATTTGCTCAGACACGTACAGGTAGAAATATTCCCATGCTATTTTGTCACTGTGGCTCTGGAGATCACAGCTCCCACTGACGTGAATCCATGCTCTGCATCCAGACTGCCAGAACCTGAGCTTCCCCATTAGGGAGAGGAGAGGGTCCTGGCCTCTATACCAATCTGCTTCAGGACTCAACTCCTGACCCCCTCACAACCTCTGTGTTTGTCACTTACCTCTCATGGCAGGACCTTCCTCTTGGGGTTAATAGTGCAGGGGATTTACTCACAGGCCCTCTCCAATGATCTGCTGCCTGCGCAGGGAAGGAGAGTATATGGATGACCAGCCCCGAGCCCTCCCATGGGCAGCCAAGAACCCCAACACCAATTGTCCATTCTGGAGAGGCCCAGATGGACACCACCTCAGCAATCCCGTTACATTCTGGAGAGTTGTAGTCCAAGAACCAGTTGAAGACGTTCATCCTGCTGGTGTCCTGCATGAGTTTGGGAGCTCCCCATCCANCTTACCTCTCATGGCAGGACCTTCCTCTTGGCGTTAATAGTGCAGGGGATTGACTCTCAGACCCTCTCCAATGATCTGCTGCCTGCACGGGGAAGGAGAGTATATGGATGACCAGCCCCGAGCCCTCCCATGGGCAGCCAAGAACCCCAACACCAATTGTCCATTCTGGAGAGGCCCAGATGGACACCACCTCAGCAATCCCGTTACATTCTGGAGAGTTGTAGTCCAAGAACCAGTTGAAGACGTTCATCCTGCTGGTGTCCTGCATGAGTTTGGGAGCTCCCCATCCATTGTCGCAGAAGCAGTGGGCCAGAGAGAACGAACACCGCCTATATCCTAAAGGAGGACAGGGCAAACAGCAAAGATTCAGGTAGGCAGTACATCCGACACCCTCTCCTACCCACCTACACCGCTCTGGGAGCCAGGTCACACCAGCGATGCCGAACTGGTACTCCTTAATGATCTCTCTGTTCCTGAAGCATGGGTTGTCCCGAAAGGAAAATGCCACCTTGCAGCAGGCCTGGGGATGGCCTCGTTCTGGAACCTGCTGGAACTGGGAGGATGGAAAAGGTGAAGGTGCACAAGCTTCTAGGTTCTGCAGCTTGCATTCTAGGCAGGCATCAGCATCTTCCGTTTTTCCTTTCCAAAGGCTCATGACGAACAGAAGCAGCTGAGTCATAGGATCATCCAACCCCCACTTGCCTGCCCAGCTCCTGCACCCATCTGTCCTTGGGCTCTCTTTCTGCCCTTCAAAGCCGTCATGGAGATAAGCAAGTCTTCATCTTGGTCAGTGACCATGATGGTCGTCTGGCAGTGGTTCATAATCTGTTCAAAATCAAGGAAACAGTCATGCCACATGCTGGGGAAGAAAGAGTCTCTTAACAGGGTGAGACTCGTGCAGAGCAAAGGCACCAGAACAGGCATCTGTAAGTACTCCATTTTGGGAGTACATGAATCCCTTAGGGACCACCGGTATTTCAAGCACAGACAGGTCGTATAGGTGTACCACTTTGGCATCACTGGTGCTCTGCATGTGGGTACTCCCACTTTCCAGGCGCCACACCAACATCCTCAGCCCTTGCCACAGCTTGTGAGGTGCTCATTCCTTTGGGTCTCCTTTCGTCTTCTGGGACCCTGGTCCGCATACTGCAAGGGACGATCTGTTTCTGTCCCCTCTTGTTGTTTGCCTGGCATTTGTGTCTTTGGAATTGGCATGTCAGTTGCCTGACATTTCAGGATCTACACTCCCGGCAGCACGTGTTCTCCATGCACAAGTGTCTGTGTCCGTGTGTTTAGCAAGAGAGGCCTTGGGTTCTCCCTGATCCCTGTCTTGACAAGGAATGATGTAGATGTACTCAAGTCATCTGGCTGACTGTCACCAGTCACTAATGGTATCCATTTCCTGCCAAAGTGTGTGGCTCCTATTCATAAGTGAGCCACACTGAACCTCCCATACTTATCTGCTCAGACACTTACAGGTAGAGATGCTGCTAGGCTCTGCTGGCCTTGTGCCTGTGGAGATCACAGTGTCACTGAACCCCAATCCCTTTGGTCCCCAATTCCCTTGGCCTCCCCTCAGCTGGCGGATTCCCTCACCCCTACCCTTCCTCCTGCTCATGTTCCTTCTCATGCTCCAAAGCATGATGATGTTCCTCCCTGGGTGATGGCACTCTTCTGACTGGAGGGACAATTTCTCTTCTGATGGTCCTTCCTCTGGAGTCAATTAGGCTATGGGGTCTTTGTCATTTACAGAGCTCAGCTTCCCTGCAGGTCTGCCAATGCCTCCATCGCCTCCAGAGGGGGCTGTTGTTTGTGGCTCCAGTCCTTGGATATTCCTGGCCCTGTTCCTCTGGCTTCTCCTACTGCTCCTGCGGGAACAGCTTCTTCTGCTCCTCTTCCACTACCACTTCAACCTCCTCAAAGATGTCTTTCACCAGCAGCTTGAACATTTGCCAGACTTCACCATCACTCCCTACTGCAGGGCCTCGCCTTCCTCCACTGCCTCCCCGCTGAAGATGGCAGCCTCCTCACCTGGTGGCACCCTGCTGCCTGTGACATCCCCAAGGGAACCAGCACAGCTGCAGGTATCAAGGCCCTGGCACCCTGAATCCTCGGTCTCACACCAAAGATGCCCCAGGGTCTCCTTGAGCAGCAGGATCCATGGAAGGATGATGCCTACAAAGGTGATGAATTCAGCCTGCCTCCGTGATAATCACCTGGGTCTCGCATTTTGTAAACAGAACTTCTCTGAATGAGCCTAGGACACATGAAGCCCCCAACCCTCCAGTCTCAGCTGTCACCTGCTACCCACATGACCTGAATCCAGACTCTGCATCTAGACTGCATAAGCCTGTGATTCCCCACCTGGGAGAGGAGAAGGTCCTTGCTTCTGTTCAGATCTACCTTCAGTCCTCTTGCATGATCCTCTCACAAGCTCAGTATCTTGTCACTTATGTCTTATGGGAGGACCTACTGATCTGCTGGCCACACGGGGGAGGTGATCATGGGACTGACCATGCCCTGAGCCCTCCCTGGGCAGCCAAGAACCCCAACATCACTGGTCCATTGAGGCGAGGCCCAAAGGCACCTCCCTCAGCGATCCTGTTTCATCCCAGAGAGTTGTGGTCCAACAACCAGTTGAGCAAGTTCAGGATTATGATGACTAGCCTGAACTGGAAGCAGTGCATCCATCCTCACAGAAGCAGAGGACTGGAGAGGATGTCTCAGGCACAGAGAGGTCATTAAGGAGTACTACTTTGGCATAGATTTTACTCTGCATCTCGTTATTCCTGCTTGCCCAACCACTACATT
Organism: Neotragus pygmaeus; assembly: GCA_006410875.1. Lineage (NCBI taxonomy): Eukaryota > Metazoa > Chordata > Mammalia > Artiodactyla > Bovidae > Neotragus > Neotragus pygmaeus. The sequence continues at coordinate 1,754 of SJYV01046192.1, read as the reverse complement.
AACATCCGCAGCCTCTGCCATACCATCAAATTAGCTCATCCCTCTGGGTTCTCCTTGGTCCTCTTGGACCATCATTCTGACCCTACAAGGGAGTATTTGTTTCTGACCACTCCTGATGTATGCCTATCTTGTGTGTCCTGGAGAGTGGCATGTCACTGGCCTGAAACTAGAGGATATATTTCTATGAGAGAATAGGAAAAGGACTTGGTGTTTCTCTGTGTTATTGTAGAGATGGGAACATAGCTAGGGAGCCCGTGTCATGTGTGGAGTGGCAGTGCCATTTGCTTAAAAGAAGGTACCCCATAAGAAGAATGGAATATTGACATTTGCAGCAACATGGAAGGTATAATATTAAGTAAAATAACACAGACAGAGTTAGACAAATACTGTATGACATCACTTATAGAATCTAAAAACACCACAAAGTAGAGAATATAACAAAAATAGAGACTCACAGATATGGAGAACCATCTACTGGTTAACAGCAGGGAGGGTAAGAGGCAGGGGCAATACAGAGGTGGGGGAGTGGGAGACACACCATGTTAGATGAAAGATGAGCTCAAGGATGTACTTTAAACATGGGTAAATGAGCCAGCACTCTGTAATAACTATAAATTGAAAGCAAACTTTAACAATTGTATAGTGAGAAAGAAAAGGAAAGAAATAGGGGGGAGGAAGGATGGCAGAAAGGAAGGAAAATAACAGTATTTTTGGAGGTCACAAAGCCAACATTGATTAGGCCCTTTTTAGCAAAGGAATTTGGTTTATATTTAAAATTGTATTGATTTTAATTGGAGGCTAATTACCTTAAAATGCTGTAGTGGTTTTTTGCCATACTTGACAGGAATCCTCCACAGGTGTACATGTGTTCCCTATCCTGAAACCCCTCCCACCTCTCTCCCCATCCCTTCCCTCTGGGTCACCGCGGTGCACCAGCCCTGAGCACTATGTTTCATGCATCAAACCTTGACTGGCGATCTGTTTCACATATAATAATATACATGGTTCAATGCTATTCTCTCATATCATCCCAGCCTCGCTTTCTCCAACATATTCCAAGAGACTGATCTGTACATCCGTGTCTGTTTTGTGGTCTAACATATAGGGTTATCATTACCTCTTACCAAATTTCATAAATATGCGTTCAGTTCAGTTCAGTTCAGTCGCTCAGTCATGTCCGACTCTTTGCAAAATCATGAATTGCAGCATGCCAGGCCGCCCTGTCCATGAAAATCTCCCGGAGTTCACTCAGACACATCTATCGAGTCAGTGATGCCATACAGCCATCTCATCCTCTGTCATCCCCTTCTCCTCCTGCCCCCAATACCTCCCAGCATCAGAGTCTTTTCCAATGAGTCAAATCTTTGCATGATGTGGCCAAAGTACTAGACTTTCAGCTTTAGCATAATTCCTTCCAAAGAATTCCCAGAGTTGATCTCTTTCAGAATGAACTGGTTGGATATCCTTGCAGTCCAAGGGACTCTCAAGAGTCTTCTCCAACACTACCGTTCAAAAGTATCAATACTTCGGCACTCAGCCTTCTTCACAGTCCAACTCTCACGTCCACACATGACCACTGGGAAAACCATAACCTTGACTAGACAGACCATAGTTGGCAAAATAATGTCTCTGCTTTTGAATATGCTATCTAGGTTAGTCATAACTATTCTTCCAAGAAGTAACCATCTTTTAATGTCATGGCTGCAATCACCATCTGCAGTGATTTTGGACCCCAGAGAATACAATCTGACACT
>SJYV01046186.1:0-12865 GCA_006410875.1 Neotragus pygmaeus | reverse complement strand
GTGTGTGTGTGTGTGTGTGTGTGTGTGCATGCGCGCGCGCCTACCTGTGTGCTGTATGACCTGCACACTCAGACGAGCGGGGCCACTGTGCTGGGCTGTCTGCTCTTGGGGCGCCCTCTGGTCACCTTCAGCCTGGCCCCTCCTCACAGCACAAGGAGCCCCCTGGTCTCCCCTGGGACTGCCCTCCAAACCAGGGCTCAAGCAGCCTCCAGTCCATTCCGAGGGCGCCCTGGCCTTGCCCTTCTCCATCCTCCCAAGTAGTGTCCTGCTCCGTCTGTGTGAGCACTTCTAAGCGCACGGTAGCCCCGGGGGGGCTGTCTGTGGGGACTATGAACAGAGCTTGGTCTGGAAAAGAAAGGGCCAGCATGTTGGTGAGCACTCATGGGCGTGACCAGTGCGGGAAGGGCAGGCGGACACACGGTGGTCTTCCCGTTTCGCCATAAGATTCTGGAAGGGAAATCGAGAAGAAGACTGGGCCGGCCTCCACTCCCCCTCTGACCTCTAGGGACTGGGGCACGGTTCATAAAACCCAGAGACAAAGATCAGCTCTTCTGCTCCAGTCAACCGCAAAGGACTGTGGCGCCCAGCAGAATGGCAGGCACCAGCGAGAGGAAAGTTCAGGAACCTGAGCTGGGCCGAGGGTCGCGTCCCGACCCCGCCCTGCGAATCTGGCCGTGCGCCTCCAGAAAGAAGGGCCGTTGATTTGGCATCCGATGCCCAGCAGTTCAAAGCACAGACGCCTGTTCTAGGTCCTCGGGCCCCGCCGGGAGTGACCAGGAGGCCCACGGAGGACAGCTATTGCTGGTGTCGAGTCCTTCAGACACGAGGGCTTCCTGGTTCCTACAGTAAGCCCACTTTCTGAGGATAAAGCCAACCTGCGACTTGACGGTCATGGCCCAGGGGTAAACGGAACCGAGGGGAGAGCTGAACTCGGGGTCCTGTTGAGAAGCTTCCGGAGGTTTAACATTTAGTAACAGCATCGCGCATCGATCACCCAGTGCCGAGTGCTGTAGAGTTTGGAGCATTGCTTTTTCTACCCGGGGCAGTTTCTGCTTCGCGGTAGAGCTGTGGGTTCACTGTCTTGGGTGTCTCTGCGCTGCCCCGTTCCTTGGCTCCCTTCAAGTCTACTGTGCCTGGGTCCTAGTGCTCTACAGAGTGCATTTGGTTTTATATGAGTCAGCCAAAATTTCTCTTGGGAAATTGTCAGAGAAAACAAATAACTGAGCGGGGGAAAGGCAGAGTCACAGTGGAGGACGCTTGGGTCCGAGGGTGCAGCAAAGATGTGCGCTGAGGCTACACCGGGGGAAAGGGTGCCACGGGATAGTTTCCAGGGGACTGTTCCGGAGAACAGGGCCTGGCAGGCAGACTGTGCTCAGCAAATGTTTGTTGAGTGGGGCAGCATCTCCCAGCCAGCGTGCTGCTGCCTATGGAAGGGACGGGCAGCCGGTGCCCTTGGCCACAAATGTTACCATTTCCTACATGAGCCATGCAGAAGGCCCCAGAGCCAGCCCTGGCACTCTGAAGGCACCATGACCTCCTCCAGGGCAGGGAAGAGAGCTCGTCTGTATTTACATCCTAAGTACAAGGCATCATGCCTGGCGTCTATAGAAGAAAGGGAACGTGTTAGCTGCTCAGTCGTGTCCAACTCTTTGTGTCTCCAAGGGCTGTAGCCTCCCAGGCTCTTCTGTCCATGGAATTCTCCAGGTAAGAACACTGGAGTGAGTAGCCATTCCCTTCTCCTGGGGATCTTTCAGACCCAGGGATTGAACTGGGGTCTCCCGCATTGCAGGCAGATTCTTTATCCTCTGAGCCACCAGGGAAATCCTGGCATCTGGTAGGCACTAAATAAACGTTGAGCAGAATTTGCAAGCATGATTTTTATAACTTCCTCCAAGTCATCTATTAGGATGTTGAGCAGTAAAAAGATCAAGTACAGAACTATTGGTCCTCCAGGGGCCAGGTTGACAATCATGTATTAATCCACACTGGAGGGAGGTGAGGTCTAAGAAGAAGGAGGCTTTTTGTTGAGACACGATGGTTTTAGTTCAAACAGTAGAATGGGTGTCCCAGGGGCAAACTGGACACTAATGAGTGAAAAAGAGAGAAAAGGTCAAGATCTCCCAAGAAGAGGATGCTGGGTAAGTCTTGGGGAAAGGGGTGTTCTTCTAACTGCTGGAACAGGGATAGATGTTTGGTTTTTCTGGGACAGAATTGGGTGACTTTTAGGAGAAGTCATAAATATGACCTCTGACCCAAGAATTTCACTTGTAGATGTCGATTGCTAAAATTTAATCAGCTTCACAAAGATATTAGTATGTGTACAAGACTATACCACAGTATTGGTTATAATGGTGAAACATTTACAATAATGTTAACTTTCAACAAGCACTTAAATAAATCATTGAATATAGTCACTGAATGTAATATTACATAGCTGTTAAAATGGTGATGGAGAGTTAGACTTATTTGAACGAAATTTATTTGTACTATATGATTAAGTAAAAAGAGTGAGATACAAATGGTAGCGTTTTGATTTGCTAGAAACATTTATATATGGAGGGAGAGAGAGAAAAAAATTCTTAAAGAATAGATACCAAAATGCTAATGGTGAGGACTTCCCTAGTGAATAGGAATCCGCCTGTCCGCGCAGGGGATGCTGGTTCCAGGCCTGGTCTAGGAAGATCCCACCCGCTGCAGAGCAACTAAGTCTGTGCACCACAACTGCCGCGTCCGTGCGCTGAGCCCCAAAGCCAGGCCAAGGAAACCCAGGAGCCCGGCAGCCTGCGGCTGCACAACCAGAGACGCCACCACCACCAGGCCGTGCGCGCCGGAGAGCGGCCGCACCCGCCACAAGCGGAGAAAGCCCGCGCCTGGAAGCCCCAGCACAGCGAAAACAATTTGGAAAAACAAACGAATACAGCAATGTGCACACGTCAAAAAAACTTAATGCTAACGGTCAGTTATCTTCTGGGTATTAGGAATACAACTAGTTTAACATTTTTACTCTTATCTGTTATTTCTAAACTTCTCACTGTGGATATGTGGTGTCGTAAACATAGTAATCATCACACACATCATAATAAAGGTTATTATACACAGACTGATAGAAGTCAGGACGGGCGAAGCTGCGTCTCTGCTGCTGATTAGCCTGGTGAGCTTTCTGCTGCCCAGAGTGCCCAGCTGGGGCTCCAGCGCTTGCCTGGCTGGAAGCTATGGGAAGAAAGCAGAAACTGAAGAGGCTGCAGCCACGTCTGGCGGCTGACACCCCAAGATAGACGGGAAAACGCACGTCAGTTCCTTACACCCTTTGTCAGGCAAAAGTGGTTTTTCAGAACTAATATTTCAAATTTTTTGTGAGGCTTTTTTGGTTTTCATGATGAGAATGTCTTTGCAAATCAGATATTACATTCTTAGCATTTCCCTCTTTCTGTGACTTCTTCATGAGCAACAGTGTAAGAAATGGAATTTCATCTTATTTTATCCCCTGCTTTGGCACAAAATGCTGCCTACAGATATTTGTATCTGAACCTGGAAACAGAAATAAGATTTGCCTCTCCTCCCACAGGGTACACTGCAAGCTCCATGAGGCCAGGGGTTTTATTTGTTTTGTTCCAGAGCCCAGAAGAGTACCTGGCATAGAGAAGGCACTTAGTAAATATCTTTCAAATGAATAAGCAAATGTTAGCAGAGTGAAACAAGCAACTTGGAAGAAGCCACTTTGCAAACACTTGCTTTCCCCATACTTACTTTAAAAACATAAGTTTCTAAAGGGAATTCCAAAATAAAAACTCATTCCTTTTTTTCTTGTAATTAATTTTTCAGATTACTAATATTTTTTTAAAAACAAGGTATGATCTTCATACAGCCATATAACAAAAAATGAGAACTACAGATTGTGTTCTCGGTAAACACAGTTCAATAGAACTTGCCCTGATGAGGGAGAGGTTCTACACCAGCATCTCCAAAAGGGTAGCCACTAACCCGAGGGGGGAGGCGTTAGGCACTTGAAATGCGGCTGTCTGAGAAAGAGGAGGTGAATTGTACATTTTATTTTTAATTCTAATTAATTTGCATTTACATCTGACTAGCCACATATGATCAGTGGCTACTATCTCAGGCAGTCCAGTTCAAGACTGAACCGCTCATCCAGTGACAAGGTAACTACCATATGTTCGCCATGACACTGTGTAAACGCAACTGAGTCTCGTCCTGTGAGAAGGGGGCGGAAATAACCCCAGGAAACCGGCGTGCATGACAGCGAAGTCTCTCTCCTGTGCTCAGCCACTCAGCCATTTCCGATTCTTCGTGACCCCATGGACGGCAGCCCGCCAAGCTCCTCTGTCCGTGGGGTTTTCCAGCCAGGCATACTGGAGCGAGTGGCCATTTCCCTCTCCAGGGGGTCCTCCCCACCGGGGATCGAGCCCCACTCTCTTGTACTGGCAGGTGGGTCCTTTACAACTGTGCCACCTGTATCTCTCACAAATTATGAGAGCGATAAGTTATGTATCTCTCATAAATTAAAAAAATTTCTTGGCACTTCCCCAGTGGCCCAGTGGTTAAGACTCAGTACTTCCACTGCAGGGAAATGTGGGTTAGATTCCTGGTCAGGAAGTCCTGCATGCTGTGAGGTGTGGCCAAAGGAAAAACATTTTTTTTAAAGAAACAAAAAATTTTCTTTACCACACAGTCTCTGTAGTCTTGCTACCCCCTGGACATGCCACAGATTTATCTGTTTCCAAAATGAGATTTATCAGATTCATAAAATCCAAAGCAAAGATCTGTGCAGTGCATGTTGTCAGCATGAAAATAAAGTACAATTTGCATGAAAAGCCTTACTTTTACTTCAGATTGCCTCCTTTTGTTAGTTGATGTTTGTGCATACTGCTATAGTAATGTTAGTTATAAATAAAGGTTTCTGTTTGTTTGTTTGTTTTCACTTAAAAATCCCCACGTTATCTGCAAAGGAGATAACAGCTTGGAGGAATTAAGTGAACGTGGAACTCAGGCAACCAATCAGAAGAGTTCTCCCCCACCCCATTACCTTCTTCAGAACCCTTCATAAAACCTTCATGCAAGGTGTTCTCCTCTAAATTAACTGAGTGTTTATCTTGATTCTTCATCTTCTTGATGCTTACCTGTCCATGGCTTTCGTTAATGGGCTTCCCAGGTAGCTCAGCTGGTAAAGAATCTGCCTGCCATGCAGGAGACCCCAGTTCCATTCCTGGGTCGGGAAGATCCCCTGGAGGAGGGATGGGCTCCCCACTCCAGGATTCATGGGCGTCTGTGGTGGCTCAGACAGTAAAGAATCTGCCTGCAATGTGGGAGACCTGGGTTCGATACCTGGGTTGGGAAGGTCCCCTGGACGAGGGCATGACAACCCACTCCATTACTCTTGTGTGGAGAATCCCCTCCCATGAACCAGGAGCCTGGCAGACTACACTCCGTGGGGTTGCACACAGGTGCACACGACTGAGGGGCTCGGCGCGGAGCTCCGGCCCCCACCCAGGAGAGCCCTGGCCGCGCTCCCTTCCTCAGAAGCCTTCGTAGAGCATTCCTGCAAGTGCTCGCCTTTAAATTACCTGTGTGTTCTTCGTAATTCTTCATCTTCTTGGTGTCACCTGTCCCGTGGCTTTTCTCAGTGACATAGATGTCACTGTAGGTCACACTGTAGAAAGCAATTTCAGAGAAAAACTAAAAATGGAGGAAAAACACCGCTGAAGCGAATATATGTTTGTGGCATTAAACCGAAACAAAGGGGTTATCGTGACTTTATGATGAATCATAACAAGCTGTTAAATGAGGTGCAATTACCTCACTGTAACTAAGCTGCTATCACAGAAATACCATAGACGAGGTGGGTTATCAGCAACAGACGTGTGCTCCTCGCGGTTCCGGAAGTTGTGTTCCGCGCAAGTTCAAGGCAGCGGCAGGCTCGCTGCTGGACAAGAGCCGGCTTCCTGGCCCCAGACCGACGGTCACTGTGTCTTCAGGTGGCGGAAGGGGTGGGAATTCTCTGGGGCCTCGTTTGTCAGAGCTCTGATCCCATTTATGAGGACAAGGTCGTGTAGCAAATCACCCTCAAGTCCCATCGCACTGGGGATTAGGCTTCAAGGTATGAGCTGTGGGGTGGGAGGGACCACAGCACTTTGAAGGGATCTTCTGTCCACACCCTTGCATAATTTTACAACATCAGGCATGGACAGTTCAGAAAACATTGGTTCACTAAGATGTGGACTTCTTCCAAATGCTGACCCATTTCATTACACAATATCCAACACGGCGTTAATATCAGCACCAATGTCATCTGAAAAGTCTTTTTATTGTGATACCTTCAAGCTTATGATGCCTGACACAAGATTTTTAAAAATCTAATGTTTGCTAGAAAGTTCAAAGAAACAAGGGGCTCCCCCGGTGGCTGAAGTGGTAAAGAGTCTGCCTGCCAGTGCCGGAGAGGCAAGAGACTCGCGCTCCGTCCCTGGGTCGGGAAGATCCCCTGGAGGAGGAAATGGCACCCCTCTCCAGTATGCATGCTGGGATAATTTACGGGCAAAGGAGGCTGGTGGGCTGCAGCCCATGGGATCACAAACAGCTGGACTCGACTGAGCGCCTGACGATGTACCCCAGAGAAATGAATGCTGTTGGTTGCTTTTCCTCGGTGTGGCAGGCTCACTTGATTCACTTTCAAGAACATGCCTGCAAGCAGCCAAGTCTGAATAACCCTAGTTGCCGGCTGTTCTTTTAGACAAAAAGAATCTTCCCTGAAGAAAGCAGGAGGTTCAGGGCGCTGCTCAAACACGGTGCAGGTGCATCTCTCTTGAGATAACCCTGGTGGGGGATGCACAGCAGAAGTGCTCCATGCTCGCTTTCTGTTTCGCCTCCCGTGGCCTTCAGAGTGGGCCCAGGCACCCTAGAGATGCACAGAAACCCATGGGGCACTGGAAGAAAAGAACAGACGTACACAACTTTTAAATTTCATCCTTTTGTCATTCCTACTTTTGTGTATGCTTTGTAGAGCGCCCCGGGCTGACCGCACAGCCGAGGCCACCAGCCCTCGAAGGCCACACAGCGCAGGCAAAGCACCTCGGCCTTCCCGGGCCTCTAGCCGCGCCATCCGCCCCCACCCCCAACCCCCCAGCCCTTTGCTTGTGCCCCCAAGTGGGGGCTCTTGGCCCCCGTGGACAGACAGCTTGTGGTGTTCAGACTCACTCACTGCCTCGGACAATTGCCTTTTAAAAAGTTACGGAAGCTTGCGGGCTCTTTCCCTGAGACCTGTCACCAGATTACCTTCAACGCCAGTCGGGGCAAGGAATCCTCAAGCTGAAGCTCCCCTCTCCCACCCACCCAGGTGCAGTGAGTGAAAGTCACTCAGTCGTGTCCGACTCTGAGACCCCATGGACTACACAGTCCATGGAATTCTCCAGGCCAGAATACTGGAGTGGGGAGCCTATCCTTTCTCCAGGGTATCTTCCCAACCCAGGAATTGAACCGGGGTCTCCTGCATTGCAGGTGGATTCTTTACCAGCTGAGCCACAGGGGAGACTAGAACTCTCCATTTCCCTCTGAGAATGTATGATACCATCAGTTAAGGCCTTATACGCATTCCAAAAACTTCTGGCATTCTTGTCGTTTCACTCCCTGTCCCTCACGATGAGCCGCTAATGATTCCTGCTGTGCAAGAGCGAGGTCAGCGTCAGGAAGAGTGGGGTCCTTCTGCTCTCTGCTCTCTCTCAGCTGCTGCTGCTTCTGCGTCTTCTCCCCAGGCCCAGACCACAGCTGCACACACGGGTCCACACTGTGTCCTAAGACACTGGCTTTAGCCTCCCTGTGGGTTTAGGGAGCTGACGGGGGAAGAGCGTGCGGGGTCTTTCCCTTGCTTTTCTTTTGCTCTCTTAAGGAGGCTTCATCTGGACAGTGAGGCTGCCTGCAGGCGGTGATTTGTTTACATGGGAGTGTGCGTGCCCTGTGGTTCCCTTGAAGGATACAGGCATGACCTTTCTCTAGCCTTCCAAGCCGCCTTTTCTTCTCTTCTCTTTATGCTCCAGCCATAAGGAGGATTCCCTCTCCCTTCTGACTCACTGTGTTGTGCCTTTATCCTAAGAGCCTGAAGCGACTTTACTGGAGGGTGTGGGACACCGCTGCCTGATCCCAGCAATGCCAGCAAGACTCTTTACTGCATTAGCTCTCCTCCCAAATCTTTCTCTTCACCTGATACCTAGATCCCAAAGAAAAGCCTAATGGATGCAATAAAAGGCTATATTCATCTGTGAGACACACAAAAGGTAGAGTGTTATAATAAAAGGTGAAAAACATAAACGTTGAAAACAAGGAGATTCTAAAGGTATGTGAAATACTAAAATAAAAATGATTTCATCATCAAATACTAGAAACCCAAACAGTGGTCAAAAAACAGAATAAGATTTTACAGTTCACGCGTCATTCCTCCTCCACAGTACGCCACTCTTTTCTCAGGAGGCTCTTGTTTCACTGTATTGCAGCTATTTATTTACATGGCTTGTTCTGTATTCGATTTTGGTTACTTGGGGATAAAAACCAGGTTCTGTTTATCTCTGTGACTCCAGTACCCAGCATGGAGCTTAGAAAACAGTGGATGCTCCATCAAGGTTTATTAACGGGAAGAACAGGAAGTCTTTCTGGGAGAAGAACGCAGAAAGCCTACTGAGAGAGAAAACTGGAGTCTAGCATAGCAACTAAATGAAACCCAATGACTTTCTGTACCACAGAACAGGGTTTGCACAAATGTAGCTACAATGTCATGTTTTTCCACTAGCTTATGGGCTTTCCTGATTGCTCATTTGGTGAAGAATTTGCCTGCAATGCCAGAGACGCCGGTTCAATTCCTGGGTTGGGAAGATCCGCTGGAGAAGGGAAAGGCTACCCACTCCAGTATTCTGGCCTGGAGAATTCCAACATCTGTATAGTCCATAGGGTTGCAAAGAGTTGGACACGACTGACCAACTTTCACTTCACTTCACTTTATTGGAAACACATGGAGGATTAACCTACCAAACGGAGAGGGTAGAGATGATGGATGTACATGATATCAGACTCGTTGCAGCTGATGAATTTCAGAGGGGTGTTATTCCTACAGCCTATAAGAATGAAATTAAAATTAAATCAAATTAAGCACCAAATGTAAAATGCCTTTGAAGCCACCAGGAATGATTTGGGGATATTTTGAGAAGTAAAGATGAGCAAAAGAATAAGCCCCAAATAGTGGGTAACGACATGATCTTTAATAAGAGCTGCAGGAAAGGAAGCTTTCACCATCATCAGCATCCTGCTTCTCCTCCACATCATCATTAAACAAGAAGAAAACAATGTCACTGTTGGTACCCAGGCAAGCATCCTCTCATTAGGAGATGCATTTCAGAGACAGAAGCCCCTTTCATCGCTACATTCGAGAGGCAAATGAGGGAGACAGGTAATGAGATGAGTTTAGTGCTTGTTTCACAGTGTGATTTTAGGAGAGTCATTACTGAAAACCTCCACCAATAAAAGAGTCCCCAAGGGGTTGGTGTTCTGTTAATATGGAAGAAGATGGAATTCAGGATTTTTATATCTTCTGAAACAGACGGTTATAATTTAAACTTCATGAAATACAGGAAAGAGGAAATGCAGTCAAAACCCTTAAAGTCCTAGTTTCTTATTTTCCAGGCCAGAGCCTGCAGTAGAGTTGTATAAATAGTTCTGAGACGGTCTTCTATTTTTCTCCCTTCCTGGAGATAATCTGCAGTGTGTCTGCCTGGACACATCGAATGGTGAGCCAGATGGCATTCCACCATCGCGTCTCTAAAAGCTGAGCTCTCGTCAGATACACTGGAATGATCGTGAGCTGGTGGAGCAGAAGCCGCGTTAAGGGAAGAAGCTTTGGAATGAAAGAAAGGGGCGAGAGTGAAAGAATGCCTTGGAAGGGATATTTCCTTTAAAAGGCAGAAGGCTCATCTGAGGGTGAGACGAGGAAAACCTTATACGTATTAAATCTGCCAGGATCCCTATGACACAGTGCTGCCCTGAGCCAGTCTCAACATTATCAACATATCTTAACAGTAGTGTAAATGCTATATTAGGGTTTGTAAATATTTCACTACCAGGCTTGTTAGCTGCAGGACTTTCCTAACTGAAGTCAAACAGGTTTGAAAGCAGATTATAATGGATTGAAGCAAAGCTAATGAGCCTCCCTTACGAGCTGCCAGACGCTATTCCAGGAGACCCACGCCTCACTTCAGACTCACGATTTAGTGTGTGAAATTGACCCAGAGCTTCAGTATTTTATGAATTTATTGTATTTGACGGCACCTTGCAGCTTGCATCATCTTAGCTCCCTGACCGGGGACTGAACCTGGGCCCTTGGCAGTGAAAGCCCCGAGGCCTAACCACTGAGTCACCCGGGAATTTCCCAGAACTTCAGTGTTTTNTAAAAAAAAAAAAAAGACTTTCCCTTTGGGTAATGGCCTACTCATCTCTTTTCTATGGGGTTCTGCTCTTTTTCATGTCTATTTGCAGAAGTCTGTTCACTGATTTACTTAGATTTTTATTGAGCATCTACTGTATGTCAGAGGTTGTGAACAGAGACTGTTCACATACATAACAGCCCTGTATGTCAGGGCTAAGTGAACAGAGTAGAAAAAAGTTCTGACATGACTGAGCTTAGGATTTATAGGGGGGGGGGGGAAACAATGAGTAAATAAACATATAATCTTGGGTTTTGATAGGTGTTATGAAGAAAAATAAAGTTAAGGGGATTAAATAAGGAAGGGGCTTCCCTGGTGCTCCAGTTGTTGAGAATCTGCCTCGCAATGCTGGGGACACTGGTTTGATCCCTGGTCCGGGAAGATCCTGCATACTGCGGAGCAACAAAGCCCAAGAGCCACCGCTACTGAGGCTTGACTCTAGAATCCATGCTCAGCAATGAGAGAGGCCACTGCCATGTGAAGCCTGCACATCACAGTGAAGAGTAGCCCGACTCGCCGTAACTGGAGAAAGCCAAGCACAGCAACAAAGACCCAGCAAGGTCAAAAAATAATTTTAAAATAAATAAATAATCTATTTTTAAAAGTAAGGAGGGAGTAGTATTTTGGATAGAAAGTCAGGGAAGTCCTTTCTGAGACTGTAATGTTTGACTAGAGATCTGAAGGAGGAATTTCTTGTGTATGGTATATACTACTTCCATTGGGATCATTTGTCCATTTTTATTGCTCTGTATATCTTTTCCCAGAAGGATACTCATCTGTTAACTTTATCCATGGTTCCCTTTGTTACTCAGAAATCTTTAATATTGATTCAGTCAAACTCATCATTTTTCCTTTTATGGTTTGTGCTTTTTTTGAGTCTTAAGAGATTGTTGCTCAAAGTCACAAGAATATTCTCCTCTACTTTCTGCCAGTAGCTTTATAACTTTACCTTTTACACACAGGTTTTTATTTCACTTGATATGGAGGATCAATTTTATTTTCTCAGACAGAATGCCATTAGTTCCAGGATGATTTATTAACTAACCTCTTATTTCAACATTGATTTGGGATGCCACCTCATTATATTCATCAAGTCTTCAGGTACTTGTGAGTCTTTTAATGAGATTTCTTTTTTGTTTCACTGAGGCATCATCTGCCTGCTTCTGGTGAGCACCACACTATTGTCTTATTGAACTGTGGCTTTGTAATGTGTATCTTGATCAGTTAGTCAGTCAGTTCAGTCACTCACTCATGTCCGACTCTTTGCGACTCCATGAATTGCAGCACGCCAGGCCTCCCTATCCATCACCAACTCCCAGAGTTCACTCAGACTCATGTTCATCGAGTCAGTGATGCCATCCAGCCATCTCATCCTCAGTCGTCCCCTTCTCCTCCTGCCCCCAATCCCTCCCAGCATCAGAGTCTTTTCCAATGAGTCAACTCTTCACATGAGGTGGCCAAAGTACTGGAGTTTCAGCTTCAACATCAGTCCTTCCAAAGAAACCCAGGACCGATCTCCTTTAGAATGGACTGGTTGGATCTCCTTGCAGTCCAAGGGACTCTCAAGAGTCTTCTCCAACACCACACTTCAAAAGCATCAATTCTTCGGCACTCAGCCTACTTCACAGTCCAACTCTCACATCCATACATGACTACTGGAAAAACCATAGGTAAATGGAAATAATCTATAAGGACATAAACACTGAAGAAAGTCTGAAATAGATCACAGGTAAGTCAACAAATACATTAGATGATAGATAGATAGATACTCTCCACCCACAGGGACCCAAATTGGAAAGGGTAAAGTTACTCCAAGTGTAGGGCCTGCTGCCCAGGTTCCCTTCATGAGACAGTGTTCCCATCTCCTGGCTGCAGTGTTGTCTGCTAAGCAGCTCCAGGCTGCACACTCCTTTGGAGCCTGGTCTGTCATAACAGTGGTATCACTAGAGAGGTTCTCTATCACTACCCTTGGAATGGCCTGCAAAGATGCAAAATGCTCAGCCCTCTGCCTCAGGTGGGACCAACTGTGAGGTTGAACTCCTACTCCAGAGCCCCCTAGGTGATCAGGCTGAGGTTCATCTTCACAGAAGACCATGTCCTCGTTCAGCTCTTCCTCCTGCCCCCTGATCCCTCTTGTCCTGAGAACCCTCAGTAAACCACATGCATCTCAGCCTCTGCTTCCAGGGAAACCAACCTAAAGCCTCATATATTTTCTTATCTTTTCACAAACATAATCCGGAAATCTATTTGCAGAGTCTCCAATCAAGAATGCGGCCATGTTCATTTGTTTTGCCCAGGACAAAAATACCTGACACCCTCTTCCTGAGTCATGTTGGCTTGTTATACCACCATTCTGAACCAACCTTCTGTCCCAAGGCATCTTGGGCTTGTCA
>SJYV01046185.1:91199-123352 GCA_006410875.1 Neotragus pygmaeus | reverse complement strand
GGCGTCAGCCACCCTGTTCTCTCATGTCACTTAACTACCACGTGTGTGACCAGGGGCCAACCACACACCTGCATCAATAATGTAGATGTAGCTTTTCCTTTCTTCAGATGACTTTGATCCCTTCAAAGGATCATGGTGTACTCACAGATTAATTAAAATTACTGTTAGCACTAAATTTTTATCATCTAAATTTAGACATCATTTTATTTACATTTTCTTTGTTGAATTGCTTTTATTCCCTTTTTTTTTCCCTCTTGTGAAAAGAAGGAAAAAGCAACAGAAAAGCACTTCGTGGAATGTTAGAGCTGCCTCATACCTGGCAACAGAAACAGAATTTGCCTTTTGTGAAAAGGTGAGACACTCCTGGAGAAGATGATAAATGATGCTCCATCAAAATATGTCTCACCAAAATTCACCCTTTACCATGTTTGGTTTTGTTTTTAATTATCCTTTCTCTCTCTCCCCTTCCACAACTCTTGAGGAATTTCTGTACTGGATTCTTAGCTCTTGAGTCTTTGCAAATTTGAAATCTTCGGTAGTGTTACAGTTTTAGATGTACATATCTCATTTCCTGCTTTCTACTAGAACTTTGATTTTGTTCAGGAATCTGCTCCACCCACTAAGCCCATGTTTCTTTAAAAAAAAAAAAAAAAAAACCTTAGCTGGTTGTTTATTGTCGGCTGCACCACACCACATGCAGGATCTTGGTTTGCTGACCAGGGATAGAACTCATGCCCCTTGTATTGCCAGCACAGTCTTAACCACTGGACTGCCAGGGAAGTTCCAAGCCCACATGTCTAAGAGGAAACTGAACCACCCTAAGTTTAATTGGGGTGGACTTGACCGGTCTAAAGCCTTTCTCTCTTTTTTGTGAGTGACTGGCCCTAGGATAGACATACAGGCGTGTGACTCCATTTTGCTTTATGAGATGAGGCATCTGGTTAAAGATGCCTCTAGATGCTTTACCAGGAGCTTCTAGAAAACACCAAATGGCTCCATAGGGATATTCCCATAAGCAGTATCATCCATGGCAAACAACCTTTTCTAAAACTATATTCAGAATCCAAACCACAATAGAAAACAAGTTACCACAAGGGGCAGTTAGTAAATATAAATAATATTTTCACATCAAAACCTGGAAGGCATTANTTCCCGACTGCACGTCACACTGCTGGCGAGGGAAGGGCTCGGCAGGCCCCGGCCACCGCGCCGATCCTCTGTGCCCGCCCGTGACCGTGAGCGCCCTGGTGGCCCAGGGCGCCTGGACAGGGCGTCCTGGCAGCAGCCTGGGCTTCCTGTCTGGCTCCTGGGTCCCACACATGCCTAGGGAGCAGAAGCACGACTCCCAGCCTGACCTTGTCTCCTACTTGGCTGCGAGGTGCGACAGCACAGAGTGTTATATAACGACAAGCTGAGGTACGAGTGAAATGAAGCAATTCCAGTAAATTAAGGTTCTCCACTGGTTTACATGACCGCTCCTGTTCTCGAGCTTTCTGTTTCAAAAGGTGCAGCTTACAACACCTCTGCTGTGTGAACAGGAAGGGAAGGTGGAATTTTAGTTGCAGGTCTACGTACAATGTTAGTTGTAATTTCTGCACGCTGGTGACCCAAAATCTTTTCCCCTTTGAAAGGTCTGCATTCCATGGGTAGCTGCTACCTACACGCTCGGCGAGGGCACAGCAGAACAATGTGAAACAGAAATAATTCACTGTACACAGAGCTGCATGGGTTCAAGTTCTAGGTCAACTATCGTGGGGAAAAACAGAAAATAAAGGACACGCTTCACCATTATCTGCCGCACCTTTCAGAATGAAGCAAATATGGTGATAGGAGCAACAGAATGTTCTTATTTTCAGGGTGAGGGGGAAAAAAATGTCTTTTCCAAACCTAATCAAAAAATTAAATGTACAATTCCCTCCAGCAAGAATTTTATTTTTACTTTTCATTTACATAGTATCTTTCTTCCAAGAATCTCAAAATAATGGAGTTCCACAAATACTTTAAACCAAAAAAAAAAAGAAAGAAAAGTTGTCACAACGAAGGAGGGGACAGGCTTGGCGGGGCACGATCTCGGAGGAGGGACAAGAAGTGGCAGGCAGGGTGACAGGAGGTGCTCGGGGCTGGCAGCACCCAGGCTGAGGGCGGCTCCGAATCAGCCCTTCCTCTGCCAACAGCCCACGGGCCCTGCTTCTGTTTGCATCTTCAAGACAAGGATTCACCTTCGGTGTCACTAACTAGCTTTACGTCAAACTATTTTGATCTAAGCAGAGACTGCTCCTCTAAAAACCCAAAGGGCGGTGGCAACAAACCAAAGACCCATGCAGGTCCAAAATAACAACCGAACAAGATGCTTAAAATATAAAACTATGTTAGAAAACAAAATACCAACAATTCATTAGGGGTAAAGACCCAATGTTAAAGACAGACTACCTTGCTTTTAGGGGGAAATTGGAAAGGAAGCTTTTGAACTGGTTGGGTTGTTTTTTGGGTATTTTCTTTTTTTGTTTTACAGCTGGGTGGACAGGATCTGAATGTCTTACATTTAGCAAAAAGCTGTCAACACCCAAATAAAATTTTAATGACAGTAAGAATGGCATTCTATTTCTCACAATTTCGCAACGTTCACTTAAGAAAGAGCTAATTTGTCAATTTGTTTTTCCCTTAACCAAACGCAAGACACCTCAACTATGCATAACTTAAAAAAAAAAAAAGTTAACTGCTTTAATTTATTAGATAAACACAGTCAAAGAGAATGATGTTTTTAAGAAAACAGGCCCCGTGCTGGTATACTCGGGTCAGTGCTAAGAAAGAACAAGCTTCTAAGCAAGCTCTGGTAATTTCTTCCGACATGAACTTCATAAATCACAGTCAGAAGCGTCCAGGATTTCAACTGTCAGCTGACTGAGTCGGCCACAAGGAAGATCCGGTAGCCCTGACCGTGGCCTCTCGTGTTTTATAAAAGGTGGGATCACTCACCTTTCCCAATTTCACAAGTGCCTCAGAGGAGGAAGTTAGTTTCATGTCGGTCTCCTACCTGGCTATATTCTTCCAGCCGCTCTGCAGGCTGGGTAGATTCTTGGGAGGATTGAATACTCCCATCCCCAGTGCTTTGCAGTTACCTGTCCCCTGGTGGTGTTCCTAAGAACTGGGTGGGGGGAGACCTCTTGCGCAGGCATCCGACCAATCACATCTGAAGAACTTTCCCCGGGCTGCCCCTGGCCCAGGGCTCTAATAAACACAAAATCTCTGCCACTTGCCTGCCCGCCCTGGGGCCTCCTGCAGTAAGGAAAAAATCTGTAGACTCAAACGAGGAAAACTGACAACATTTATTTTGTGCATTAACATCACCCTATAAGAATTTAATTACAGCAAGAATTAGAATTATTTTGAGAGTTGTTTGCTTTTCAAAGGAAAGGTTCTTGATGGGTTCTGTAACAAATTAGATGTCTTTCAGGAAGAGCTGTTCACCCTCATTATGTTTCTTTAACTGTGTCGCATTAAATGAACAGGGTAGCACACAGGTTTTAAAGTCACAGCCCAGATGCATTAGGCCAGGGGTCTGAAAGCCATGGCTTCAAGCCACAGTACTAATGGGGGCAATGCCACAGGTCCCCCCTCAACCCCAGGTAGCCCCCTGCCAGAACACCTTCAGCCCAGCCTGAGACCCTCTCCTCCAACTTTCTCAGAACACAGCTGAAAAGTAGGACTGACTACACCTCAGGAAATCCAAGACTGACAGAATCAACAGGTCAATACAAATCAGCACCTAAACACCAATTGAAACTTGGTTCTTAAAACACACAACGAAACCAAGGCTATCAGCCAGTTTGGGAAAGTAAAAGAGGAAAAATGACTGGGGTGATCTAGAGGGCCCACCATGACATGTTATTGACATATCCTCTTAACCTGGCTTTTTGTTTGGTTTTATTGCTATTTAAGGTTACATCTCTAGATGTGCTTAGGGAAAGTTAATTTATTCTAAATCTTTATCGGGGTGGAATAAAATGTATCCAAATGCTCATGTCAACAAATGTTTATTAAATCAGAAATCACAAATGGATTCACAATTTCTGTGCCATTATTAGTTGTATAACACGTATCAAATCGCTTGTCTAATTATGCCATTAAAGTTCCCTTTTCACTCCATGATCAACCCTCACACAGCTCTCTCAGTGTCCAAGCACACACGGGCATCCAGTCCCTAAAGTGCCCAGCACGACTGAACATCCAGGTATAAACTGCAGTGGGGCACAGGGAGAGGTCACAGAGCCCCTCTTCAAAAGGCTTGGACAAAATGAATGGCCATACGTAAGAAGTGTCTCTGTGCTTTGCTATAATAAGATTCAAACACAGGATTCCAAGAATTCCACCTGTTTTCAATTAGATACCAGAATTGCTTGAGTGTTTAAACTACATTCACTTGCTACTTATACAAAACAATTCTTCCGGGTTTTTTGAACATTTTAAGTATGTTAAAATAAGATTAAGGGTCTGGTTTAAACAATCAGAGGCAGGGGAATTTCAGCTGAAACCAAAACTATCTCTCTGCAGCCATAACGCAAGAGCTTCAGACAAAACAACAGGATGAAATACACGAATTTCGGTCTTCGTCAATTACTTGTAAAAATCAGATCTTTCATAGGGAAAGCTACTTTATGTATATATACACATATGGATGTTTATGTTATATAATGTATATAATACATTAAAATGGGTTTTTAAATAATTTCTAAAAATACAAGATCCTATATATTTAATGTTTATAGAAAATTTTGTTATCACTGTGTTATACAGTCCATCAGATACATCTGTCTTTTAAGTCGGTGAAACTGACATGAGGCCAACCATGTGAACTGAAAAAACAGGAAAGCACAGGTAGGAATCCGGCCTAGCCCTTGCATGATTTTTCACACGATGGATTTCTCTTTTTAAAAAATGTACAACTTTTCCTTCAACAATTTTGCCCTCCCTTCATTTCACTGTGGATGTTCCTTGTGCTTTTACAGATGAGCTGAAACACACATGGATTTTTCTACTGGGAGCCTTGGTTTTTCTCTTAGGATGTGATCCCAGCCTCAGGAGGAGTTTAGACTACTGACTGCTCCAGGTAGATGCAAGGTTGGAGGGCCCNGGGATGCTGTCAACTTTCAGTGCCTCTGTTGTGAAGAGAACACCTTTAGTGATCTGTGTTGTCCTCACCGGAGGCAGAAATTACTTGGAGACTAAGGGGACAGGCCCGGAGGAGAGGAGTAACCACTTCCCCCGTCCCCCACTTTCCTGAACATTGCTCCTGGGCTGGCCGGTGATCTCAGCACCTTTCCCAGCTATGTCCCACCTGTGCCCGGGGGCTGCCCACGGCTGGGACCCCAGCTGGGCCCAGGCTGTGTGTGAGCCAGGGCTGTACCTCATCCAGTGTCGGCCCGTCACAGTCTCCATACCAAAGTGTATGTAATACTCTTGATCTGTACACTTACAAGTTATTAAAATGGTAACTTATGTCGTACATGTTTTATCACAAGAATGAATTCCAAGTTTCAATTTTTAAAAATTAATTTTTATTGGAGTACAGTTGACTTACAATGTGTTAGCTTCCTGCTGTAGGGAAAGTGAATCAGTTCTGTTTACATACATACACACTTATTTATTGATTTATTCACTTATTTAATTTATTTGTCTGCACCATGTGGCTTGTGGGATCTTAGTTCCCTGACCAGGGACTGAGCCTGCATCTCCTGCACTGGAAGTGGACTCTTGACCACTGGACCGTCAAGGAAGTCCCATCCATTCTTTTTTAGATTCTATTCCCATATAGGTTGTTAACTAGTGCTCAGAATAGTTCTTTGTGCTATACTAGGTCCTCATTAGTTCCACGTTTCTTTTAAACTGAAGTTAAAATGGCATCTATCAAATGATATCAAATGAAAAAGTGTGCAAGCAGGGGACACAGTAGGGCATAGTGGGATGGGCCCAGCTTCCTGGTCCAACCAAGGCAGTGACCTGGGCAGTCATCTAACTGCTGCTGCTGCTAAGTCACTTCAGTCGTGCCCGACTCTGTGCGACCCCATAGACGGCAGCCCACCAGGCTCCCCCGTCCCTGGGATTCTCCAGGCAAGAACACTGGAGTGGGTTGCCATTTCCTTCTCCAATGCATGAAGGTGAAAAGAGAATGTGAAGTCGCTCAGTCGTGTCTGACTCTTAGCGACCCCATAGACTGCAGCCTACCAGGCTCCTCCGCCCATGGGATTTTCTAGGCAAGAGTCCTGGAGTGGGGTGCCATTGCCTTCTCCATCTAACTGCTAGAGGTCACAGATTTCTCGTCTGTATCATGGGTACGACAGGCTCCACGCTCCTGCCGAGCAGGGCTGTGGTGTGGCCTGGGCAAGGGGTCGGCAAGAGCTCTTGGTAAACTGTAGAGAGTCATGCAGGACCCACGTAGTGTCTGCGCTTCCTTCCTGACTCAGGGGTCAGAGCTTGTTGCAAAGGACCTTCCTGGCACATGGCTGCTGTTTTCAGGCTGTGTCTCCCCCGAAACTGATCGGAGTCCTGTAGGGTTCCCATGGGTAGCTGCTAGGACAGCTTCTCGGGCTTTTGGGGCTGCAGCCTGCGTAAACTTTGCGTGAGCATTCTGTAGTGTCCGACTCTTTACGACCCGATAGACTGTAGCCCTCCGGGCTCTTCTGTCCATGGGATGCTCCAGGTGAGAATACTTCAGTGGGTTGCCATTTCCTACTCCAGGGGATCTTGCCACCCCAGGAACTGAACCCACGTCTCCTGCGTTGGCAGGCAGATTCTTTACCCCTGCGCCACCTGGGAAGACAGTGAACTTATACAACCTTATAAAGTATGCACACTGGGAAAAACTTCGAGGTTTTCCTCAGGCAGTTCCTGGAAGGGAATTAAGCCCTATTGGACTTGATGAATTTTTTCCTGTTCCTTTAGGGTCATATTAGGAAACAGAAAATAAACCCTCATCATTTTCTGTGTTCCGTGGCTCCGGGAGGAACTCCAGTTGAGAAAGGCTGGACCCAAAAGTGCTCCCACTGCCATTCCTACCCCAGATTTGGGCACATGGGGAATGAGAGGCCCTTGAGAGGCAGGGACTGGCTCTGGGTCACTCAGGGTTGGTGGCAAAGGCAGCACCCAAAACCAGGAGGCCCCTGATTGCCAGGTCAGGCTTGTGTGATGGATGACACGACCCTTTCCTTTCCTTCCGGATTTGGGAAGTAGAGCAGTGTTAGAGCCCTGGCTTTGAGATCTCCAGTCCTGCTGTTTGTCGAGCTATTACCCCAGACTGCCCTGTCTGCTAGGCTAGTGGGTTTGGAAGGCCTGAGCACCTCCCTCCTTCCTTGAGAGCTGAAGTCACCAGCTCTAGCTGGTTCTGGGCTGTGTGTGGCTGAGTGCACAATGGCCCTGGCATGGTTGGAGGAGGGGCAGCGGCTAAGTGGTTTCTGAAAAAAGGGCAAAAATGATGGGACAGGCTTTGGGGTCCTCTGGGAATCGGAGCCTCGGCAACTGCAGCTGCTACTGTTGCTGGAAACATTTTCTTTGATTGCCAGAGCGTACCCACAGCCCGTCCCTGCTAGTCAGAGCAGCCGTGGCCTGGGGAGGGGCCGAGGACCCTCACGGAGGCAGGGCAGGGGCGGCTCTTCTTGCCACACCAGCTCAGCTCTCCCTTGGAGCACAACAGCCTTCAAGCTTGCTGCACCTGCCGGGTCTGGGGTGTGCCTGCGTCCAGCTGGTGAGTCCCTTTTATAGTGGGATGGCCAATGCAGACATTTGCTTTCAGAAGTGGCACAGTGATCTGTCTAAAGCTTGGCTGTGCCTTTTCTAGTTGTGTGACTATGGGTCATTCAATGAGCCTCTAGGCGGCTCATCTGAAAATTGAGAGTAATAACGGTGGCTTCCTCAAAGGCCATGGCACAGTAGGGCACTTGGCCTGGCTAGGCGTGAGCACTTGGTAAGTGACAGTGGAGGCTGATATTATCTGTGCCACGGGCAACCTGGGGCCAAGAGGCTTTGGCTGCAGCAGAGGCTGGCAGTTGGTTTGTGGCTGGAGGATTCAGTGTGTAGTCCTCTCTGAAGTGAAGGAATTCTGGGCCAGGAGGAAGGATCCCTGGATTCTTGTCTAATCTCTGTTTTTGGTTGGGTTCCTCCGGCTCTACATCCATGGGTTGCAAAGTCCTCAGCTCTGCATCCCTTCTTAGGAAATGCTCAGGTAGGATGCTGGGTGAGCATGATCAGGGTTGGGCTCTGGACCGGCTCCCAAAAGCCTGCAGGGAGGCCAGATGCTTTGGGCAGAGAGGTGTTGGGGAGACCTGTATCCCAGGATGTCTCATCTAGACTGCGGAGAGAGGAAGGGAGGCTTGTCCCAGCTGGTGGGCAGTGTCCTTCCTGGTTCTGGAGTTGAGAAAGACCCTGAAGCCAAACCAGGTCTTTCCTGGGAGGGTCATTTTCTCAAGACCACTCTTCAGTCCAGATTGGTGAGTTTCTGAATCTTGTGTTAAACAGAACCATCATCTCCATCAAACACCCCTAAATCATGGAAATGCCCCCATCTCTGTAGCACGTTTGACTCTGACAGATGCATGGCTCTGGGGCTCCGTGTGGGGCACAGCCCAGGCCTGGCAGTGCCAAGTATTTTGTCCCTGTTCACCTTCTTAAATGTGTCAGCTGCTCAGTCATGTCTGCCTCTTTGTGACCCCATGGACTGTAGCCTGCCAGGCTCTTCTGTCCATGGGATTCTCCAGGCAAGAATACTGTAATGGGTTGCCATTTCCTATTCAAGGGGATCTTCTCAACCCAGGGATCAAATCTATGTCTCCCAAATGGCAGGTAGATTCTTTACCATCTGAGCCACCAGAGAAGCCTATTCACCCTTCTAGTCTAGAGCAATTGACCTTTTAGTTCCTGTCCCGCCCTCTGTCCAGGGAGAAGGTTGGTTTCCAGTAGGGAATCAGGTTCAACATCTGTAGGGCAAACTCAGAATTTGTTGACTGACTGGGAGCACTGCGTGGGCTGCTTCATGCTTACTGCCTTTTGTTAGATCGGGACCAGTCAGAGAAACAGGCAAAGCTGTAAAAAAGAACATCATTGAAAGGTTTGTGGTGGCTTCTGCTAACGAGTGCTCTCTTGCTGGGCTGTTAAAGCTGCTAGTTGGGGAGCAGGTCTATTCTTGGTTCTATAGCCAGCGTTGTCCAAGGGGAAACATTCCTGGGAGACTCAGGCCTGGTATATGGCCTGGGCCTTATTTGTATTTGTTTTGAGGTTTTCAACTTCGTGGGATGCTTGTTTTGAGCTGGAGGGTGCTACAGAATTGGGGCTGCTGAGTACAAGAGCCTTGTTCCCACCTGTCTGGCCCCAGGGCTGGGAGGACCAGGTTTGATTGGCCTCTGGGTCTTAGTGTGAGGTCTGGGGCTGAGTTTAATGGCAGAGAAAGCGTCCTGAGCCTTTGGGAAGGGTGGTGGAGTGCTGGAGAGGCTCTGGGGCCAGGGATCAAATCCAGGTTCCACCTTTCCCTAACTGTGCGTACCTCAGTGAGTCATATAATTGCTCTGTGCCTCAGTTCCCTCCTCTGTAAAGCAGTTACCTCTCAGAGATGTGAGAATAAAGTGAGCGGGTGCATGTGAAGGGTTAGAGCAGCGCTTTCCTTTGCATAGCACGCGCTCAAATCATCAGCTACTCTTATTCTCATTAGCCTCCTGTGCCCTTTAATTGCCAGTAGGCTCCCCGACACTACGAACAGGTTTCGACAGGAAGCTGTCTCCTGGTAGCACAGACAGTGCCTTGCGTCCCTGCTTCCGAAGCTTCTCATGGCTTCCTGCCATCTGAGCGATAACGTCCACATCCTGCTTCTTGGCATTCAAGGCCGACAGCCATCTGGTTCTGACCCCATTGGCTTCTTCTTCATCACTTACTCTGGGGCTCCTCATCCTCTCCCCTAGTCCCAGCCCAGCCTCGCTTCCCTTCCAGGCCCAGCTCATCTGTCACCTCCTCCATGATGCCGTCTTCGGCACTCCGGGCCCTCCTGTGGTTCCCCTTGCCCCAGCCAGCCCCTGCTTTCTGTCTCTGATGGAGTCTTGGTCCTCTATGTGCCCCCAGCACTGGGCTGGCCAGCCGGTAGTGTCAGCGGATGGAGGCTGAGTGATGGGATGCACGCGTGGGTGTTGGTTGGAAGTGCAGCTTTGTGTGGCCGGGCATACTTCCTGCAGCAAGGTTTCTACCTGAAGGATGAATCAGAGAAAGACTCAGGCCCTCCTGAATGCAAAACAACAGGCAGAAGGGGAATGGAGCCAACAGTCAGCATCTGTCCTGCTCACAGGTTGTGAAATAGTGAGGCTGCCTTTCTTTTTTCCTGTATGAATCTGTGCATCAGATCACAGCTGATCTGTTGGCACAGTTCAGCCACGTGCTCTGAGTTTTCACTGCCTGAACTTTCACTTGATCATGCAGGCTGAAGAAGCCTTCCATTCCTTCAGTGGCTGTTTTTCCAGAATCCAGCTGCTGCTGGAACATAAATTTCTCTAACTTCCTTTGGAAATGGGAGCTAGAAGGGTCTGTATCTGATCTTGCTCATTTCCCAGCACAGCTTTTTTACATAAAGAGATGGATCAAGCAAGCTTGCTGCCCAGGAGTTCACAGGGCAGCGGGGAGAGCCACAGGTAGAAATCGCTAGACTGCAGGTACGTGGTGCTTAGGGATCATGAGGATGGATGAAACGAGCTGGGCCACCCTGGAGGGGGAGGGGAGCATCACAGTGCAGAGTTAGGAGCTGTGAGGAAGTGGCATCAGTGGGGAGGTGGCATCTGAGAGGTGACAGGGTTTGGACAAGAGAAGGAGGAAAAAGCATTGCATGTGGAGGCACCATGGAGGTTAAGGCCCCTGAGATGTGGGATATCACTGGGTACTAGTGAGTGACGATGCCCAGCTGGGGGTGGGAAGAATAGGAGAAGAGATCAGGGAGTAGAGAACAGTATCAATACAAGATTACAGCCATGGGTGCTGGCACCAGCTCCCAGTATAACTCCAGGGTTCAGATGTCCAAGGCCCATCAGCCCCAAATCACTTAAAGTCTAAACGTTCAGCACCAGTTCAGTTCAGTTCAGTCAGTCATGTCCAACTCTTTGCTACCCCATGGACTGCTGCACGCCGGGATTCCCTGTCCATCACCATCTTTTGGAGCTCACTCAAACTTATGCCCATCGAGTCGGTGATGCCATCCAACCATCTCATCCTCTGTCATCCCCTTCTCCCCTGGCCTTCAATCTTTCCCAGCATCAGGATCTTTTCCAATGAGTCATTTCTTCGCATCAGGTGGCCAAAGTATTGGAGTTTCAACTTCAGTATCAGTCCTTCCAATGAGTATTCAGGACTGATTTCCTTTAGAATGGACTGGTTGGATCACCTTGCTGTCCAAGGGACTCTCAAGAGTTATCTCCAACATCACAGTTCGAAAGCATCAGTTCTTCATTGCTCAGCTTTCTTTATGGTCCAACTCTCACATCCATGCATGACTACTGGAAACCATAGCTTTGACTAGATGGACCTCTGTTGGCAAAGTAATGTCTCTGCTTTTTAATATGCTGTCTAGGTTGGTCATAGCTTTTCTTCCAAGGAGCAAGTGTCTTTTAATTGCATGGCTGCAGTCACCATCTGCAGTGATTTTGAAGCCCAAGAAAATAAAGTCTGTCACTGCTTCCCCCTCTATTTGCCATGAAGTGATGGGACCAGATGCCATGATCTTAGTTTTTTGNGTTGGTCATAGCTTTTCTTCCAAGGAGCAAGTGTCTTTTAATTGCATGGCTGCAGTCACCATCTGCAGTGATTTTGAAGCCCAAGAAAATAAAGTCTGTCACTGCTTCCCCCTCTATTTGCCATGAAGTGATGGGACCAGATGCCATGATCTTAGTTTTTTGAATGTTGAGTTTTAAGCCAACTTTTTCACTCTCCTCTTTCACTTTCATCAAGAGGCTCTTTAGTTCCTCTTCACTTTCTGCCATAAGGGTGGTGTCATCTGCGTATATGAGGTTATTGATATTTCTCCTGGCAATCTTGATACCAGCTTGTGCTTCATCCAGCCTGGCATTTCACATGATGTACTCTGCATATAAGTTAAATAAGCAGGGTGACAATATATAGCCTTGACGTACTGCTTCCCCGGTTTGGAACCAGTTTGTTGTTCCATGTCCAGTTTTAACTGTTGCTTCTTGACCTGCATACAGATTTCTCAGGAGGCAGGTAAGGTAACCTGGTATTCCCATCTCTTTAATAATTTTCAAGTTTGTTGTGATCTATACAGTCAAAGGCTTTGGCATAGTCAATAAAGCAGAAGTAGATGTTTTTCTGGAATTCTCTTGCTTTTTTCTATGATCCAACAGATGTTAGCAATTTGATCTCTGGTTCCTCTGCCTTTTCTAAATTCAGTTTTAACATCTGGAAGTTCTTGGTTCATGTACTGTTGAAGTCTAACTTGGAGAATTGTGAGCATTACTTCGCTAGCATGTGAGATGAGTGCAATTGTGTGCAGTTTGAAAATTCTTTGGCATTACCCTTTAGGATTGAAATGAAAACTGAGTGTTTCTAGTCCTGTGGTCACTGCTGAGTTTTCCAAATTTGCTGGCATATTGAGTGCAACACTTTAACAGCATCATCTTTAAGGATTTGAAATAGCTCAACTGGAATTCCATCACCTCCACTAGCTCTGTTCATAGTGATGCTTCCTAAAGCCCACTTGACTTTGCATTCTAGGATGTCTGGCTCTAGGTGAGTGATCACACCATCATGGTTATCTGGGTCATGAAGATCTTTTTGGTATAGTTCTTCTGTGTATTCTTGCCACTTCTTCTTAATATCTTCTGTTTCTGTTAGGTCCATACCATTTCTGTCCTATATTGTGCCCATCTTTACATGAAATATTCCCTTGGTATAAAAGATCTCTAGTCTTTCCCATTCTGTTGTTTTCCTCTATTTCTTTGTATTGATCACTGAGGAAGGCTTTCTTATCTCTCCTTGCTATTCTTCGAAACTCTGAATTCAGATGGGTATATCTTTCCTTTTCTCCTTTGCCTTTAGCTTCTCTTCTTTTCTCAGCTATGTGTAAGGTGTCCTCAGACAACCATTTTGCCTTTTTGCATTTCTTTTTCTTGGGGATGGTCTTGATCACTGCCCCCTGTACCATGTCAGGAACCTCTGTCCATAGTTCTTCAGGCACTCTGTCTATCAGATCTAATTCCTTGAATCTGTTTGTCACTTCCACTGTATAAGCAATCATAACAGATTTGACTTAGGTCATACCTGAATGGTCTAGTGGTTTTTCCTACTTTCTTCAATTTAAGTCTGAGTTTGTCAGTTTGGTCTTGATCACTGCCTCCTGTACAATGTCACAAACCTCTGTCCATAGTTCAGCCCCAGGATGCTTCAAATATACTAATTTTACAAAATAACAAAAAGTACAAAAAACTCCCTACAGACTCAACAGTTACAGCAGCCAGGTCAAAGAGAAAAGGCAGGCAAGTGCATGACTGTGGCAGGGGCACGTGGCACTTGAAGGACCATGCAGTGCGGACACTGTGGTGTGTGAGTGTTGGTCTCCGCCAGCCACCTTGTTCCTGGGAATGCAGACTGCTGGGCTCTTTGGAGCTGAGCCATCTTCATCGCTCAGTTCCTTCCCGAATGCATAGCCAGCAATAAACTCTCCTTCCGGTTTCCCCTATTCTGATCTTGGGGGAGTCAGGGCAGTGGTTAGCACCCCCATTCTACAGATGAGGCAACTGAGGCCCAGAGAAGGTGAGTGATCCATCTATCCTGGTGGATCCAAGTTGGGGGCTCTTCCATCTCTGGAGGCTGATGGACAGGTGTCTGCTAGGTTTGCTCCCCACTGGGGCCTCTAGGGTGGGAGTTACTACACCCTGAAAGCTTTCTTTCTAGAAGGCTGGGAGCAGCAGCTGTTGGACTTTTGGGGGTTCCTGCTTCACAGGGGCCTTTGCAACAAGTGCAGTGGGGGCCAGGGTCATGCAGTCTTCCAGCTGGGAACAAGCCTGATCTTGGTGGCTGCCCACAGGCTGCCTCCTGGGCCATGGAGAATCTGGGATGGATGAAGAAATGGGGGAGCTCAGAATCACGGGAGTCTCAAGACCTGCCTCAAGAGGATTCCTGCTCAGACCCCCTAGATGGAGACCCTAACTACAGGCCAGCTCCAACCAAGCCCCACAGCTTCCCCACGGCCAAGAGCCGCAGCCGGCTCTTTGGCAGGGGTGACTCGGAGGACACATCCCTCATGGACTGCTCTTATGAGGAAGGCCAGCTGGCATCCTGCCCAGCCATCACCATCAGCCCTGTAGTCATCATCCAGAGGCCTGGGGATGGCCCCACCTGTGTCAGGTAAGCTGTGTGTGAAGCCCCCGCCTCCCTTTCCACCGGGAGCCTGACTGGCCCAGCTGGCTGAGATCCCAGCCATGGTGATTCCATGTGATACTTGAGTTTATGGGCAGAAGGTCATAGAGCTGGGGAGCTGAGGGGGCCGCCAGAGGTTGCCTGGTCCAGCATCTGTACTCACAGAAGCTATAGGACATGTGGCCCCACGTGCTGGCATGTATGCTGATCCTCGCTGTTGGCTGATCTCTGGGTCCAGGCTTTGAAGGCACACCAGCCTCAATCATGTAGACTTCAAGTTGGAAAGCTCAAGGGCAAGACGTTTTTAAACAGAGTGCAAGATTGCTCCAGTGAGCGTTCAGAAACCTCCCACCACCTCCAAGGCAGGACAGGGGCTCCCCTGGTCTGGCTGACTCCTGGGGCCCTATGAGGACGCTCTTTCATTTAGCTGAACCCCTGTCCCCACCCCGCTCCAGGCTACCCCCGCCTCCCAGAGGGCAGAGGAGTGAGTGGCCTGGGTGTTGCAGGAAGTAGTGGCTGCAGAGATTTTCCAGCTGATGCCTACAGACAGAATGGGGTACATGTGCCCCGCTGTTCCCTGTTACAACTTGGTCTGAGGGGTGGCTTTCTTTTTACATTTTTCCCCCTTTTGGTTTGCCTTGGGATTTAGTTGTTCTCCCCGACCAGCTCTGAAGGTCTCAAGGCCAAGGGGAGACCAGAATATGAGACAAAGGTGTTCTCTGGTTCACAGGCAGCTGTCCCAGGACTTTGCTGCCACTGAGAACCTCAAGCTCTACGATCGTAGGAGGATCTTTGAAGCAGTCGCTCAGAATAACTGTGAGGAGCTGGAGAGCCTGCTGCTCTTCCTGCAGAAGAGCAAGAAGCATCTCATGGACAGCGAGTTCAAAGGTGGCCCCGAGGCTGTCGGGTTCCGGGGAGGCGCCTCTCTGCAGCGCCTGCTCTGACCCCTGCTTTGTCTTGCAGACCCAGAGACAGGGAAGACCTGTCTGCTGAAAGCCATGCTCAACCTGCACAACGGGCAGAACGACACCATCCCCCTGCTCCTGGAGATAGCCCGGCAGACGGACAGCCTGAAGGAGCTCGTCAATGCCAGCTACACGGACAGCTACTACAAGGGTGAGGCGGCCGGGGCCAGCACGGCTCTGCCCACATGCTCTCCTGGAGCGAGGGGGCACCCTCACAGCCCGACAAGCCTCTGAGCCCCTTACTCCCTTTCCCAGCCACTGAATCAGGATCTCCTGGTCCTGGGGGTTCCCTTCCTCTCCCACCTCTGGCTTGCTGCTCTTTGGCAATTTTGAGTCCTTTAGCTCCCAGTCTGGTGTTCCCTGTTCCCAGGAGGCTCTACTCCTGTTCAGGGACTCCTTGGAGAATCATCCCACACGTTCTGTCCAGGCCCTTCCTCAGCACCTGGCCAGTCACCCCCTCAGGACTATCAGTCCCAAGCCAAGAGCGTGCATCCTCCTCAGGCCAGACGGCGCTGCACATAGCCATCGAGAGGCGGAACATGGCGCTGGTGACCCTGCTGGTGGAGAACGGGGCTGATGTCCAGGCTGCGGCCAACGGGGACTTCTTTAAGAAAACCAAAGAGCGACCTGGCTTCTATTTTGGTAGGGAGACCATGTGGTAGACACTTAGCATCTTGGAAGTTGCGGGTGGAGACAGAAGGAGGGGAGGCTGGGTGGTGCGAGGGCCAAGCCAGTCTCCTTCCAGGGAGGCCCACCGTGTGCCTGTGGTTGGCTGCAGGTGAGCTGCCCCTCTCCTTGGCCGCATGCACCAACCAGCTGGGCATCGTGAAGTTCCTGCTGCAGAACTCCTGGCAGCCAGCCGACATCAGCGCCAGGGACTCAGTGGGCAACACGGTTCTGCACGCGCTGGTGGAGGTGGCCGACAACACGGTTGACAACACCAAGTTCGTGACAAGCATGTACAATGAGATTCTGATCCTGGGGGCCAAAATCCACCCCACGCTGAAGCTGGAGGAGCTCACCAACAAGAAGGGGCTGACGCCGCTGGCTCTGGCCGCCCGGAGTGGGAAGATCGGGGTAGGGAGGGGGTCATGCCTGAGATGAGGATGCTGTGGGAGGGGGTCTGCCTGCCTTTCTGAACTTCCGGCATCAGAAGAAGCTGCCACATCAGCCTGTAGGGGGTCAGAAGGGTGGGGGCGTTAAAGTAAGCCAGAGGAATTGTGAGGTGCTGAGCAGAAGCCAGCAGCACACATATGGCCAGTTCTTTTCTCTTTCTTATACTATTTTTTTTTTTAAACTTTTTATTTTGTATTGGAGTATAGCCAATCAGGCTTCCCAGGTGGTGCTAGCATTAAAGAACCTGTCTGCCAATGCAGGAAACAAGAGACATGGGTTCGATCCCTGAGTTGGGAAGATCCCTTGGAGGAGGGCACAGCAACCCACTCCAGTATTCCTGCCTGGAGAATCCAATGGACAGGGGAACCTGGCGAGCTATAGTGCATGGGGTCGAGAAGAGTTGGACATGACTGAAGCAACTGAGCACACAAGCATGCATAGCTAATTAATAAACAGTGATAGTTTCAGGTGAACAGTGAAGAGACTCAGCTGTGCATATACATATATGCATTATCCCCCAAACTCCCCTCCTGTCCAGGCTGCCCAAATGTGGCCATTCCTGATTTTCAACTCTGAGAATCACCAACAAGCCGTGGGGTGAGGGTGGGTTGAGCCGAGAGTGAAATGGAAAGAGAAGCTGTTGGTGATTTTTCATGCAAGACAAGACTTTTAGGTGATAGAGAGTCCTAATTGGGTAGGACAGGCTTCCAAGTCTGTGGATGATGTCAGGCCATGGAAGGCTGAAGATGGGGCTGGGCAGCTGGGAATTGGGGGTGGGGTGGGAGTTTCTCAGTACCAGGGGATTCTGGGAGCTGGTCCCTGCCCATACGGAGTCTCTTAGGACGAGAAGCCTGGCTTCATAACTTTGGTTGTATTTCTTGCATTTTCTTTATTTCCTTTTGGCTTGAGGTTTTCGACAGGGGACCACTGCAATCCTTCACTGAGAACTAGGGGCCAGGTGTGATCAGGTGATAGGCCTGAGGCATTGGGCAGCTTGATCTAGAAGGCATTTAAGAGATTGCTGAATGTGGGTGGGGACTGACCTTGGGCAGGGTCTTCAATGGACTCGGAAGTAGAATTATTCTTGGAACAGAGCTAGTGGCCTGTGCAGGGCCTCAGGCTAGCCTCTAACAGGTTCTTGTGTCCCTGGGGCAGGTCTTGGCTTATATTCTCCAGAGGGAGATCCAGGAGCCTGAGTGCAGGCACCTGTCCAGGAAGTTCACCGAGTGGGCTTATGGGCCTGTGCACTCCTCACTCTACGACCTGTCCTGTATCGACACCTGTGAGAAGAACTCAGTGCTAGAGGTGATCGCCTACAGTAGCAGCGAGACCCCTGTGAGTGGACCGGGGCCGGGACCCAGCTTCCGGTCTCACTGCAGGGAGGGCTTCCCGTCTCACCACAGCCCCAGCCCCCTCTCCAGCCCATGGTCTGACTCTGCCTGTCCTCGTGGGGCTTGTACCCTGCTGCCTCACCTCCCCATTTACTCCCCCTGAATGTTTTCCTGTATCATACACTCAATACATGATAAGATTACAATAAAACTTTAACATTTCAAAAGTAGGTAGACAAGAATCCTCCATTTATACCACATGAAAACATATAGCTTCATTTTTTTATATAAATGGGGTCATACTATATATAGTACAGAACAACCTTTTTTTTTTTCGCTTAGTGGCATGTCTTATAGATAGTTTTATATCAGCACATATGGGTCTACTTTATTTTTTAAAAAATGACTGCAAATACGGGGCTTCCCAGATGGCTCAGTGGTAAAGAATCTGCCTGCCAGGAGATGTGGGTTGTATCCCTGGGTTGGGAAGATCCCTTGGAGAAGGAAATGGCAACCCACTCCAGTATTCTTGTCTGAGAAATCCACAAACTGAGGAGCCTGGTGGGCTACAGTCCATGGGGTCACAAAAAAGTTGGGTACAAAGAGCAAAGCAGCAGTAAGTATTCCATGATAGCTGCTGCCGCCAAGTCGCTGCAGTCGATAAGGATGGGGGTAAATATCCACAGGAGGACTTTTGAGTTATTTCCAGTTTTTTCCTACTACATGCTGCAGGTTGTTTGGCATGGGCTTGAGAATTTTTCTATGAAGGACACCTGGAATTGGAATTGCTAAATCAGAACGTATGTCCTCAAGATTGCATGAATGCACTTGCCTACCATCAGTAGGTACACATCTACCCAAGTCTTTGCCAACCTGGGTATTACTTTTTTTTTTTCAAAACTAGTTTAAGTCCATGGTGCCCAAACAGCTATTTCACTGATGTCTTAATTCTTGTTTTCTTGATTGCTGTGAGCTTGAGAATTTTTTCATATGTTCTCAACCATTTGTATTTCTTTGGTAGAATAGCAACATTCATTATCCTTTGCCGTCTTTTCTACTGGACTATGCCTCATCCTTTTAGTACGTAGAGGCTCTTGTTAGAAAATGAATTGGTTGTTTCTCTACTGCACGTATTTCAGATGTTTTATTTTCTCCTAGTCTCCTAGCCTCTTACAAAATTCATTTGCATCATTTGGGTCCATCTTAGAGTCACTAGTCCAATTATACTGCACAACAGGGGTTACACAGCTAGAGGGTGGACCATTCAAGGAGCCTGCTGGTCCAGACCTGTGACCCTCTGCTGCTGCTCAGGCCAAGGGCGTGGTCATTCAGAAAGTGGGTATGAAGAGTCCCTGGGGCTGAAGGGAGCCTGCAAGGAGGATCTTATTGGGAGGAGTGGGCCTTACCTCTCTTTGCTTCCCTTAGAATCGCCATGATATGCTCTTGGTGGAGCCGCTGAACCGCCTCCTGCAGGACAAGTGGGACAGATTCGTCAAGCGCATCTTCTACTTCAACTTCTTCGTCTACTGCTTGTATATGATCATCTTCACCACAGTCGCCTACTACAGACCTGCGGGAGGCCGGGTGCGCCTGAGGCTTGGGCCTCAAGGGGGAAGAGGGGAGGGGATGGGCGTTCCTAGAAGACCCCAAGACCCTGGACTAGGCGGGGCCCAGTAGACATGGAAGGGTCACCTGGAGAGCTTACGTTCCTGTGCTCCGTCTTCTTTCTCCTGGTCATCCCGCATCTGCTTCGTGTTCTCAACCCCTTCTTCGGCCTCCTGGTTCAGAGAGGCTGAGCCTGTGGTCGCTGAGGTACTTGATTGTAGAGGGGGTGAACTAGGTTGGAAAGGATGCAGGAGTTAGGGGGCTGGAAGCAGCTCTCCGCTGGGCTGGGTGTCTTCAGGGTTGTGGGTGGTGCAAGCCCTGAGCACATTGCCAACTCTCTCTCCTGCCCACTTTTGTTCACTCATTCACACACGATTCACTCCCTGGACACAGACTTTGAGCACTCCTTTTAAGCAAGGCCCTAGATCATGCATCAGATCAACCTAAGATCAGACTTTCCCTGCTATCAGAAGCCATAGGTTTCCTCAAGTTTCTTAACCGAGTCTTTCATTCAATATCCCAGCACTTAACTTGCTGCCTTTATTTCCAGAGTGCCTTGCTTATAAATTTGGTTGAAAAACTCAACCTCCTAGTTAGGAAACATATTCCAAGTCACTGGAGAGATTATTTCTGTGGCAGTTGGTATCTACTTTTTTCCCCGAGGGGTAAGAATCTGATTTCTATACATCTATTAAGGCCATTGAATGAGTTTATTTATTTATATTTTTGGCCTCACTGAATGCATATGAGATCTTGGTTCCCCAACCAGTGATTGGACCTTCATTCTCTATAGTGGAAGCACAGGGTCTTAATCACTGGGCTGCCAGGGCTGACTTTAAGAGAAAAGAGAAATGTGCTAATGAAACAAGCTATTGGAAGTCGGACATGACTAAAGCGACTTAGCAGCAGCAGTGAAGCAGTGCTTATGAAATATGGATGGTAGGCTGAAAGGAAACCCACTCTAGAAAACTGTGACTGAAACACAAGGACAACACACGTATGTGTGTGTGACCGCATTCCTTTCATCATCTGAGGGGAACCTTGACAGTCCTGGGAGATCAGGGGTTCACCATAGGCTGCGGGAACAGCAGGAAGCACATGGCATGGTGTCTGTAAGGGTGTTTCCACCTAGTCCACCACTGTCCTCCCAGCCAACCAGAGCTCTAGACTAGAGCATCATCCGAGAGCCAGCACAGTATATCAGGGATGCTCCTCCTACCACCTGGAGGTTCTCCTCTTGCCACTTGGGAATCAGGTCCCATCTCCTTGCAGGTGCCCCCATAGTAATGCATTGTCTTTTTGGGTCTCTCCTGATGGAGGCTAAGCCTCTCCAGAAGGGGCTGGTTCTTAATCACAAGGCTTTGCACCTGGTAAACGTTTGTTGAATGAATGAATGAGTGAGTGAGTGGAATCATTCATCTCTTTGTCCTTTGCAGCCTCCCTTTAAGCTGAAACACACTGTAGGGGACTATTTCCGAGTCACTGGAGAGATTATTTCTGTGGCAGGTGGTATCTACTTTTTTTCCCGAGGGGTAAGCATTCCTTCCCGTGTTGTGAATTTCCCTTATCACCTAAACAAAAAGCCAAGAGACTCAGTCAGTGCTCACCACGGTTTTAAAAACCTTTTCATATTGTATTGGGGTATATCTGATTAACAACGTGAGAGTTTCAGGTGAACAGTGAAGAGATTCAGCCATACATATACCTGTATCCATTCTCCCCCGAACTTCCCTCCCATCCAGGCTGCCGCCTGACATTGAGAAGAGTTCCCTGTGCTATACAGTAAGTCCCTATTGGTTATCCATTTTAAATATAGCAGTGGCTCACCCACTTTTTAATTCATCAACCATGTAATGGCCCTGTTTGACAACTTAGAGATGCATAGGTTAAGATGAGAACCCGTAGGCATTCACAGCTGGGGAGGGGCACTGGTTTGCCCCGTGTGTCCCCCTGCAGACCCAGGTCAGTCACACTTGAAGACAGGCAGTCGGGGCTGCCCACTGAACGTAATGTTTTAATTACAGAGGTAGAGTGCAAGTCTCTTAAGAGACAGGATCGTGACTGGCAGCTGTTTAATTAATTGAAACAGTTCAGTAAAGCTCAGAAGAATGAAATATGTATATACTGGAACCATTTTATTATTTGTTTATTTTTAAAAGACCCTCCCTTTTTTTTTGGCCATGCCACGTGGCTTGTGGGATCTTAATTCCCTGACCAGGGATCAAACCTGTGCCCCTTGCAATGGAAGCATAAAGTTCTAACCACTGGACCACCAGGGAAGTTCCTGGAATCATTTTAACTAAAATCCCCAAACATGCATATTCCTGGGCCATTCTTCTAATATTTATGGGACCACTGTTTCATGCGCAAAGGATTCTGAATGCAGAATTTGAGATTATTATTATTTTTTTCCCCTTAATCTTTTTGATCTAAGCCATACTCTGTTTTTTAGTAACTCATCTTTAAGGAGTCTTTCCTAATCATTGGACGCTGTCTTCACAGAAATAACCGTCTTTATTTTCACACTCATGGTTTATATTATCATAGAGTATGAAACTGTAGTAGCAAGTGCAGTGGGCAAAAAGGCATTCTTGGCAAACAGGATTAACCACTGGGAGGGCACGGAGTGTGTGAGCATCCTGAAGAGGAGCATTCACCATGGGCATCAGGCAAAACGTTTTCAGAGCGTGAAGAGCACTGGTTTATCCAATGAGTTAGTTCAGTGGAGGCTGGTTAAAGAACTTTTACTTTAATTCAGACTTAGTTAGAAAAAGCACAAACTAGAAAGGAGGGGGGAAAAATCGCCCAATCCTATCATTCAAGCATAGCGATTGATACTATTTTGGTGGTTTTCCTTCCCATCTTTACTTCTAGATACAGTTGTAATTTCACTCTATTTAAAAAAATTCTCCTGACCGAGTCATACAATATTACCCCATGAGTCTGACCAGGCTGTTCCACTGTCTTCATTATCCTTGCTTTGTGGCACATCTGTGGTACATCATGGTGCTGTGTAGAAAACATTCTAGTTGCTCAGTCTTCCCTGAGGTCTTATTCTCTGTTTACCTGCAGATTCAGTATTTCCTGCAAAGGCGGCCATCACTGAAGACCTTGTTTGTGGACAGCTATAGTGAGATGCTTTTGTAAGTGATACTGACTCTTACGCCTCTGTAGCAGATAGTATCTTTTGGCCATGAGACCCGGGATGACAGCAGTCATTTCACTCTCACTCATTCTCTCAGATACACTGGGCCTGGAACCTAGTAGGGCTTCACAGATATGTTGAATGAATGATGGAAGGCACCCAGTAAACCTTTGCTGGGGGAGTGAATATTGAGGGTCCACTCTGCACCAGGTACGTTCCAGGTACTAGGGAATGACCAACCTGTTCCCCAGGCTCCCATGGTCTACAGTGAGAGTTAGATGTACCCTTGTTCCTTTTTTCCATCCATCTGGGAAGGGACCACTGAGCAGACCCTGTCATGGGATTGCCCAGATATCCTCTAAGCCTGTCCAGGCCTCTNGACCAACCTGTTCCCCAGGCTCCCATGGTCTACAGTGAGAGTTAGATGTACCCTTGTTCCTTTTTTCCATTCATCTGGGAAGGGACCACTGAGCAGACCCTGTCATGGGATTGCCCAGATATCCTCTAAGCCTGTCCAGGCCTCTGATGGGCAGCCCTGGCCAGACTGAGGAGCAGAAAGGACATCTTCCCTGGCTCTGCTCCTGAGTTTGAGGATATGACCAGCAGACTTTACCTGTGGTTTTTGGGGAGTGTACAGCTTGTTCTCCTCACGAGCCTAGGCCTCCTAGACTCTCTGCCATCTGTGAGGCTATTGTTCTCAGGAACTGGGTAGGGAGGTTGTCGGAGCTAAAGCCCTGTTTTTCAGCCTGTTTTCATTGTTGCTTTTAGATTCCTTTTCTTTTTTTCCTAATTGCTCCTCCCGTGAAAGCTCTTACCACAGATATGCTATATATCTGTTTATGTACTATATTTATTTATTTTGAAAATTTATTCATTTACTTTTGGTTGCGCTGGGTCCTGCTCCGTTCAGGCTTTCTCTAGTTGCGGTGAGCAACTAGCTGTGCTCACTCTCTAGCTGTGCTGCCAGGCTTCTCATTACAGTGGTTTCTCTTGTGGCAGAGCGCAGGCTCTAGGTGCGTGGGCTTCAGCAGTTGCAGCACATGCGCTTAGTTGCCCCGTGGCATCTGGGAACTAGTTCCCTGACCAGCGATCGAACCCCTGAGCCTGCATTGGCAGGTGGATGCTTAACTACTGGACCACCAGGGAGGCACTATCTTTATATCTGTGCATTGTGTGAAAAGAGAATAAGACTTTGCACATGCACCCCTCCTCCTCTCCCCTCGCCAGCACCCGGAACTGATTTTTCCTCTTTGGACAATATCGCTCCCACTGACACTCATGGAGGTAGGATGGCCATCCCCTCTCCCACCTCCCCCTATGGCCTTTGAGGGGAGGTCCTGGCCTCTTGGGGCTTCCCAGGTGGCGCTCGTGGTAAAGAACCCACCTGCCAATGCAGGAGACGTAAGACACGCGGGTTTGATCCTTGGATAGGGAGGATCCCCTGGAGGAGGGCGTGGCAACCCACTCTAGTATTCTTGCCTGGAGAATCCCCATGGACAGAAGAGCCTGGTGTGCTACAGAGCTGAATGTGTTCTCAAAGAGCTGCACACGACTGAAGGGACTTAACAGGCATGCATGCCAGGCATCTGGGGGCCTGTCTGTGAGGATGCCTGTGGACAGGGCCTGCTGTCCCTCCTCCTCAGCTTCATGCAGTCGCTGTTCATGCTGGCGACCGTGGTGTTGTACTTCTGCCACTGCAAGGAGTACGTGGCCTCCATGGTGTTCTCCCTGGCCATGGGCTGGACCAACATGCTCTACTACACCCGCGGCTTCCAGCAGATGGGCATCTACGCCGTCATGATCGAGAAGGTGGGTGCCGATGTCCCAGGGCTCCTCCGCAGAGCCTGACTACCTCCTGGGGGTGTGGGACCCAGCTCCACAAACTCCATCCATCCTCTCTGCGTTGCCTAGGAAGGTCCTGCTTTAAGACCCACTTTCCCAGAGAATTCCCCAACAATCAGGCAATTTGGCCTTGACCCAGGGTTGGGGGCGCCCTTGAAACTTGACTCCCCTCCCCCTGCCAGGCTCCCTCTCCCACTAGAAGTATATCCCTCATGACTCCTGAGCTGAAAACCATCGAACCAAACCTAGCCGTCTGTCCTCTGATTTCCCTTGGGCTCAAGAAAGACCCCCGGGCTGACACAGCCCTAGTACTTGCCTCGGCCCCTCCTGGGCCTGGAGGAGGGTCTGACAAGCCCCCTCTCTCCTGCAGATGATCCTCAGAGACCTGTGTCGCTTCATGTTTGTTTACCTCGTGTTCCTGTTCGGGTTTTCCACAGGTAACGGGTGTGGTCAGGGCTGGTGGGAGGCCGGGGCTCCCGCTGACCTCGGCCTTCTGAGGACTCTGCAGGGCTGTGTGGGGAGAGGCCCGCTGGGGTGTGTGTCTGCAGGTGACAGAGCAGATGGACACTGAAATAATAGTAGTAGGAGAACCTGGAAATTGATTCATAGAAGATTTTAGGTCATTTTAGAGGTATAAAGTGTTGCTTGCCTGTGGTATGGTTGCATCTTGACTCAAAAGATTTTTTTTCATTGATTTATTTTAATTGGAGGAGAATTACTTTACAGTATTGTGGTGGGTTTTGCCATATATCAGTATGAATTGGCCATAGACGTACATGTGTCCCTGCCCTCCTGAACCTCCCTCCCCACCCTAGGCATAAGACGTCTATCCTTTTTGCCCAGATTCCCCTAGTTGTTTTACCACATTAAAACAATCACTTTCTCTTCCCACTACATACACATACACACACCACACACACATACATAGTGTGTGCTGAGTTGCTCAGTCGTGTCCGACTCTTTGCGACCCCATGGACTGTAGCCCACCAGGCTCCTTGGTTCATGGGGATTCCTCAGGCAAGAATACTGGAGTGGGTTGCCATGCCCTCTTCCAGATAATCTTCCCAACCCAGGGATCAAACCCAGGTGTCCTGCATTGCAGGCAGATTCTTTACCATTCTGAGCCACCAAGAAAGCCCAAGAATAATGAACTAGGTAGCCTATCCCTTCTCCAGGGGATCTTCCCAACCCAGGAATCAACCCGGGGTCTCCTGCATTGCAGGTGGATACAAACTACACCATACTTATTAAAAAAAAAAAACAAAACAGAACTGCAGATATGATCAGTCCTTTACCACTAAATACTTCAGTGTGTATTTCCTGAAAACAAGAACATTCTCTTACGTAAACACAGCATAATGATCAAAATCAGGAAATTAACATCAATACTGGACTATTAGCTAATCTTCCAGCCTTCTTCAAATTTCACCAATTATCCTAATAATGTCTTTTATAGAAAGGAAAATCCCAGATAACACATTACAGTCACTTGTCAAGCCTGTTGAGTCTCCTTCAGTCTGGAGCAGTTTCCTCAATCTTTCCTTCTCCTTTGTGACCTTCACATTTTTATTGAGTAAAGGGCAGTTTTTTTAGTGTCTCTTGGTTTGGGTCTGGCTGATGTTCCTTCACAGTTAGATTCAGGTGTGCATTTTTGGTCAACATATCAAGGAAGGAATGTGCGTTTTCCTTATATCAGGTATCCCACGATGTCTGTTTGTCCCTTTCTAGTCATGCTAACTTTGTGGTTTTTTAAATCAATTCACTTATTTTTGGCTGTGCTGGGTCTTCATTGCTGCGCACAGGCTCTCTCTAGTTGCAACGAGCAGATTATGACAAACTGATAGTTCTGAAGAAGGGAGTACTTTTTTTTTCCCCTTTAAATTCACACAAAAACACCACATGGCCAAGCCAGAGTTCCTGCTGCGGACCCATCCTGGGGCAGTGGGTGTGCGGTTTGGGGGCCCTGGGGTCTTAGGCCTCCATCGGCCACACGTTCCCTGTGCCCTCCAGCGGTGGTGACACTGATTGAGGATGAAAAGAACGACTCTGTGTCGGTTGAGCCGTCGCCACACAGGTGGCGAGGGCATGGCTGCTGTCGGTCGACCGGCAGCTCCTACAACAGCCTGTACTCCACGTGTCTGGAGCTGTTCAAGTTCACCATCGGCATGGGGGACCTGGAATTCACCGAGAACTACGACTTCAAGGCCGTCTTTGTCATCCTGTTGCTGGCCTACGTAATTCTCACGTACATCCTCCTGCTCAACATGCTGATCGCCCTCATGGGCGAGACGGTCAACAAGATTGCGCAGGAGAGCAAGAACATCTGGAAGCTGCAGGTGAGTGGCAGCACCAGGGGGTCAGCTGCTCTGGCTGCTGCTCAACACAGCTGGGTGCATGGGGGACTCTTTGGGGACGGGGCAGACAGCCCAGCCAGACCGGGGGCTCAGGCGGCAGCCCCCCCCTCAGTTGTCTCCCCTCTGGCTCCCCCCGCAGGGGTGCTTGACCAGCGGGTGTTCGTAGACTCCATGTCTACTGTGGGCTGGGCCGTCCCTGGGAGGAGGAGACACAGGGTTCAGCCCCATGGGGTGCCTGTCGCAGAGGATCTCGGTCTCGACTGGGCACCAGAAGCCAGACTCTGGGAGCAGCTAAGATGGGATGGGCCCCGAGAGCTGTATTTTTTTGTTTGTTTGTTTGTTTGACTGCGTCGGGTCTTAGTTGCTGCCCACGGCATGCAGGCTGTTAGTTGCGGCATGTGGGATCTAGTTCCCTGACCAGGGATTGAACCTGGACCACCTGCATTGAGAGTGCAGAGTCTTAGCCACTGGACCGCTAAGGACGTCCCCTGACAAGTGCATTTTTGAGCTTCCTAGTCCACCTCTGCCTTCCCAACTAATAGTAAAAGCATCATTCTTACTAAGTAGCGCTGGCTGTACACCAGGTACTGTTCCGAGTGTCTTACTTTCATGCTATCTTTAACCCTATAACACTGCTACCAAGACGGCACTCTCACCATCCCCGATTTTGGACGAAGGCACTGGTTTCCCAGGTGCCTCAGTGGTAAAGAATCCATCTGCCAGTGCAGGAGATGGAGGAGATGTGGGTTCAACTCCTGGGTCGGGAAGAGCTCCTGGAGCTCCTGGAGCATCATTCTTGCCTGGAGAATCCCATGGACAGAGGAACCTGGCGGGCTACAGTCCATGGGGGTCGCAAAAAGGGTCAGACATGACTTAGTGACTAAACAACAGCAACAGAGGCAGAGAAGTTAGTTATCTGTCTCCAAGGCAACCATAAGGACTCAGCCCCAGGAAGTCTCACCCTCGAGGCTCTGCTCTTAGCTGCTACATTGTGTTACCCCTTCTTGAGCTCCTCGGGGAAGGGTCTGGGGCTGGCTGTGCCTGTGCAGGTCTGAGCTCCATCCAGGGGTGTGCACCTCCCGGGCTGTGAAGACCAAGCCTGGTGCAGAGGGTACTGGACGTCCATCCTGGAGGTACAGGGACAGGAGAGCCCCTGAAGACACTTGGCAGGAGGCAATGGCAGCCGAGGTGGCCCCTGGATGAGCCCTCTGCCCTCTGCCTTTTGTGTCTCCTTCCTGCAGAGAGCCATCACCATCCTAGACACGGAGAAGAGCTTCCTCAAGTGTATGAGGAAGGCCTTTCGCTCAGGCAAGCTGCTGCAGGTGGGGTACACACCCGATGGCAAGGACGACTACAGGTGGTGCTTCAGGTGATTTCCGAGGCAGGGTCAGAGCTCAGGGAGCTCGGGGGCTCAGCCACGGATATGGGGACCCACCCAGAGCTAGCTGCGAGGACAGAGATCGGCCTTAGGGCTCACCTGTGGGCATGGGGACCCACCCAGAACCAGCTGTAGGTACAGGGGCCCTTGCTGAGGCTTAGTATGAACCTGCAGAACCACCTAGAGTCACCTGTGGGAACAGAAGCCTTTCTTAGGGTCTCTTGGGACCAGTCATGAGCATAGGGGACTATCCCAAGGCCAGCTATAGGTACAGGGGCTCCCCTGGGGTTGGCTGTGGGTACAGGGGACTCAGCCTAGATCCCAGACGTGAAATACTGGAAAAAAGGTGTCCAGAAGGGGTCACCTAGCCATCAGAGTCAGAACTAGGAATCCAGTCTTTAAAGTCCCTGGGCCCCAAGGTATAGCCAGAGGACACATCTTCAGAGGTGGTGTCCAAAAGGCAGGCCCCCTCCTCCCTGGAATTCCCTGGGAGTTCAAGTGGTTGGGACTCTGTGTTCTCACCGCTGCAGGCCAAGATTTGATCCCTAGTCAGAAAATTAAGATCCCGTAAGCTGCTTGGTTGGAGAAGGAAATGACAACCCACTCCAGTACTCTTGCCTGGAAAATCCCATGGGTGGAGGAGCCTGGTAGGCTGCAGTCCATGCGACTCCGAAGAGTCGGACACGACTGAGTGACTTCACTTTCACTTTTCACTTTCACACACTGGAGAAGGAAATGGCTACCCACTCCAGTGTTCTTGCCTGGAGAAACCCAGGGGCGGGGGAGCCTTGGTGGGCTGCCATCTATGGGGTCGCACAGAGCCGGACACTGAAGCGACTTAGCAGCAGCAGCAGCAGCAGCAAGCTGCTTGGTGTGGCAGGCTTCCCAGGTGGCGCTAGTGGTAAAGAACCTGCCTGCAAAGGCAGGAAACACCAGAGACGTGGGTTTGACCCCTGGGTCGGGAGGATCTCCCGGAGGAGNCAAGTGGTTGGGACTCTGTGTTCTCACCGCTGCAGGCCAAGATTTGATCCCTAGTCAGAAAATTAAGATCCCGTAAGCTGCTTGGTTGGAGAAGGAAATGACAACCCACTCCAGTACTCTTGCCTGGAAAATCCCATGGGTGGAGGAGCCTGGTAGGCTGCAGTCCATGCGACTCCGAAGAGTCGGACACGACTGAGTGACTTCACTTTCACTTTTCACTTTCACACACTGGAGAAGGAAATGGCTACCCACTCCAGTGTTCTTGCCTGGAGAAACCCAGGGGCGGGGGAGCCTTGGTGGGCTGCCATCTATGGGGTCGCACAGAGCCGGACACTGAAGCGACTTAGCAGCAGCAGCAGCAGCAGCAAGCTGCTTGGTGTGGCAGGCTTCCCAGGTGGCGCTAGTGGTAAAGAACCTGCCTGCAAAGGCAGGAAACACCAGAGACGTGGGTTTGACCCCTGGGTCGGGAGGATCTCCCGGAGGAGTGTGGGGCAACCCGCTCCAGTGTTCTTGCCTGGAGAATCCCCATGGACAGAGGAGCCTAGTCGGTCCTCTCTCCTTCATCGGTAGGTGGGTTCTTTACCACTAGCGCCACCTGGGAGGCCCCCAGCAGTGTAGCCTGGTGGGCTACGCCCATGGGGTCAGGAAGAGTTGGACGTGACTGAGATGACTTAGCAAGGATGCACTTGGCAAAAACAAACACCAAAGGCAGGCCCCTGCGGGCCCTCCTCTCACCAGCTGTGTCTCCCCGTCCTGGTCTACGGGGGCGCTGGGACTGCGGGGCTGTGGACCGCCAGCTCCCTGCTGCCCCATCTCCTCGCAGGGTGGACGAGGTGAACTGGACCACCTGGAACACCAACGTGGGCATCATCAACGAGGACCCGGGCAACTGCGAGGGCATCACGCGCACCCTGAGCTTCTCCCTGCGGTCAAGCCGAGGTGAGGTGCGAGGGGAAGGGGGGCAGATGAAGCCTTGGGGACCCCCACCCCCTGGAGCAGCCTCGGGGGTCAGCCACCCGCACACTCAGTCACAGGGGCT
Organism: Neotragus pygmaeus; assembly: GCA_006410875.1. NCBI lineage: Eukaryota > Metazoa > Chordata > Mammalia > Artiodactyla > Bovidae > Neotragus > Neotragus pygmaeus. Next base: position 93,208 of record SJYV01046185.1, on the reverse strand, counting down.
CACGCATGCCCGCTCAGCCCACAGTTCCACGGCCCCGTACCTGCTGGCTCTGCCAGGGTCCCTGGTCATCTGTGCCCCAGAGGAGGCTGTCAGCCCACATCCCGCCTCCGGTGGGCTGCCCTGTCTCCTCCCTCCCGGTCCTTACACCCAGCGTCTGCGCTCAGCAACGCGAGGCTTACGGACACAAACAGGGACTCCCCTGGCTCACATGCAGGCAGGCAGAGGAGGGAAGAGTGAGAGCAGAGGAGCCCCCCGGAAAACCACTACCAGGAACCAGCCCTTCAGATCGTTCACGGTAAACATTTTAAGAGTAGACAGGATGAAAGGCCCAGGGGAAGATACTCGCCTAAAAGTGAGGCACACCTAGTCTCTTATATTGAACACATTTTGAGTTATAATTACAACCCTGCACTAATTCTTTTAGTTTTTTTTTTAAATTGTGGTAAAATATATATAACATGAAATTTGCCATTTTAACTATTTTTTTTTCAAAGCGTACTGTTTGGTGGTATTACTTATATCCACGATGTTGGGTAAACATCACCCTTATCTATTTCCAAAACGTTTTCAAGATTCCAAACAGGCATTCTGTACCATTCAACAATTAATCCCATTTCCCTCTCCTCCCAGTTCCTAGTAACCTCTAGCCTACTTTCTGTCTCTAGGAATTTTCCTATTCTGAGTACTTCTTGTAAGAGGAATTACACAATGCTTGTCCTTTTGTGTCTGACTCAGTAGTGCTCCATTGTATGTATATACTGTATTTTATTTATCCATTCATCTGTTCACTGACATTAGAATTGTTTCCATTTGTTGGACTGGTGTGAATAATGCTGTGAATGCAAATGTACAAGATTTTTTTTGATTCTCCTCTTCCCGGTCTTTGGGATGGTAGTGGAATTGCGGGATATATGTTAATTTTATGTTTAACTTTTTTGAGAAACTGCCAAACTGTTTTCCAAAGCGGTTGAGTAATTTTACCTTCCCACCAGCAATGTACCAGGGTTCCACATCCTCACCTACAACTTGTTATTTCCTGTTTTTGTTTGGATTATAGCCATCCTAACATGTATGCAGTATCTCACTGATTTGCATTTCCATAATGACTAATGATTTTGAACATCTTTTCATGTGCTTCAGTTCAGTTCACTTACTTGCCATTTATAGACATTCCTTGGAGAAATGCCTATTCAAACTCTTTACCCATTAAAAAAAATTTTTTTTAATTGTTGAGTTATAAGAGTTCTTTGTATCTGCCAAATGTAATTATTTATCAGATATATAATTTTCCAATATCTTTTCTATGCTGTGAATTGCTGTACAAAAGCTTTCATTTTGATGAAGTCTAGTTTATCTATATTTAAAAATTAATTAACTGGAGTATAATTGCTTTACAATATTGTATTAGTTTCTGCCGTACAACGATGTGAATCAGCTATCAGTATACATACCAATTTATCTATTATGTTCTTTGATTACTTGTTCTTTTGGTGTCACATCCAAGAAATCACTGTCAAATCCAGTCCAATGTCAGGAAGATTATTCCCTCTGGTTTGTTTTTTTCTTTTAGAGAGTTTTCTAATTTTAGCTCCCTACCATTTTTTCTGTATCCTTTCTTTTTAAAAAATTAATGTTTTAATTTTAATTGGAGGATAATTGCTTTCCAATGTGGTGTTGGTTTGTACCATACAACACCACAAATCAGCCACAAGTATACATATATTCTCTCCCTCTTGAGCCTCCTTCCTACCCACTCCCTACCATTTTTAAGTTGCCTTTTTCTTGAGTCAGCATGTTCTTGGTTTCTGAAAATCTTGGGCTGTTTCCCAGAGTTCTGACTATGTTGCTTCTAAAGTTTCTGCCTTTAAAAAAATGTTTTTGTGGTAGCATGCATGTTTGGAGCTGTCTCCTTTGCCATTTGCTGATGTCACTAATTTTGTTTTTATTGTTGCTAATTCTTAAATGAACAAAGAATGAATCGAATGTTGATAGGTTTTTTTTTTTTTTTT